>CM060913.1:234274809-234874809 GCA_030737875.1 Allium sativum | reverse complement strand
AGCAAAAGTGTTTGCCAGAGGTAAAAAGTAAAAAAAAAATTGCATTCAGGATTCAAGATCAATCCAGATCACACAGAGAAAGACAAATCAATGCTTCCGATTGAGGGAGGTCAAAAGACACAGAAATGGCACTTCGCAAAAGACAAAAAGATTGATTTGAAAAGTCGAAAACACCTCTTCACTAGGGGGAAAATGTTACTACCATAATTAACTTCGAAACCAGCTGATGGTAAAGGGGTATCGGAGGAGTACAGACCCAGAAGAGCCTCCCCAAAAGCAAAAGGCCAAATAATAGAAAGAACTGAAAGCAAAAAAGAATGATTTGGGAGAAGCACTAACCGGCACCCCCCAGGAAGAAAGTAGTTCAAAGCCTATAGAATGCCAGCAAAGTTTATCTGACATGGTCCATCCAGCAGGGTCTACCCGGTGGAAATTTCTGTAGCGAAGGACACTTGCGTCAGAAAATAAGGAAGAAGAAGAAATGAGCTTCACTTATTGAAATTCGGAAGGACCACCGGTATTAACCTACTTAGTACCAACACATTGGAAGACGAAGACATAAAGGGCCTCGAGCCAGAGGCAACGGAAATATCACTGGAAGTTATCTTCCGGATGATCAGACGATCCCAAAAGCCCCACCGGAAGGCTAACAGAAACCCAAGCAGAGGTACAGGCTACCCGTACTAATCTAGCTAGTATAGAGACCAAAAATGGTTTCGAGCCGGCAGCTATCTACATACATGATGAGTGCAAGCTCCTCTAAGTATTCACGAGAGATCCGGAAGCCGATATCTGAAAGCTTATGTTTGAGAGCGTACACCCGGGAGTCGCTACCAGAAGCTCAAATTCCATCTGAAAACCACCGCATCGAAAAGCTCGTCTCAATATCCTAGGATCCTTAACTGATCGAGGCCTTCCCTCCAGAAACTATGATCCGCACCATAAGGCGACTGAAAGCCGAAAACCCGAGATCAAGGAAAAAAGCGTATGACTGAGGTTCCTGCAGGCCCAATAGCGGAAGAGGCCCCAAATTCTCTATAAATAAGACCCTATGGGTCACATTTAAGGGACCCTAATTCCAATTCCTGTACTTCTTCATTCAGAAACTCTAATATTTAGATTAAATTGAGATTTTTTCCATTTTGTTCATGTACTACAAATCAAATATTAATAAAGAATGAATCCATACTTAGTGTATTGCTCTGTGAGTTTATCATACTATTTCTTTACTATTATTGTTATGATATACTGTTTGCTTGCTATATATGTATGGATCGTTGTCTAAGCCTTTCCACAAGTTGGATGAAACATCTTTTCCCATAGGATCAAACCCATACGGCAAGCTTTGCCCCTTCTTACAAGCTTAGATCTTCCAATGAGCTTGGTGTGGAATTCCCCTCTAATATCCGTCAAATCCTTTATCAAGGGTATTGTTCAGTCATCCTTCTCTTCAAAGCTTCGGTTCCTAGGAATGGTGATCTAACCCAAACTCACGAAGGTTAAACAACCTTTCTTCCCTTTTAGGTCCATTCCCATTGACCTATCTCCGGTGTTGACGAAAAATATATATATACATTATTGAAGCTAACGATTGCAATTTTTTTTAATAAACAATCTAACTAAATTTCAGTAATTAATCCCAGTTACCTCCCTAGTCACCACTGCCCTGAAATTCCAGAACCTTACTTTGCTCGCCACAGCCTAAAACTCCTGGCACATCACGACTGCCTTGTAACTTGCCCACAACATGCTTAATGCCATTGTTTTGCACTAACTTTCACCGCTGCAGGCTTACCCCAAACACACCGTCACTGCTGTCCACCTTCCACTGATCAATTCCATCTCTACCCCCGCTTCCAATGACATCACCGCAAGCTTCCCCAAAATGAGCCTCTGCTGAATGATTGCCTACACACGTCGCACCTCCTCAACTCGCAACCTGAAATACTCACGCAACCACCAGAACAAATCGCGAACCCCTTTCCTCGATTTCCTATTCCTGACTACTCCTTTTGCAATCTAAATTCGAACATCTTCGCTACCCTCAATCGCTTGCTACTCGAAGTCGACCTCCCTTATACTCGTGCCTCATTTAAATCACCGTCCCATTTTACTTGTTCGAATTCGAATTTGATTTTGGCTTTTTTTTCCATTTGATTGATTTTGATTTTAATGGAATAAAAGGAAAGAGCGGTTTTTCTTGGTTTCTGAAGCTTTTGAGGAGCGAAATAAAATACAAGGGGGTGGTTGCGATTTGAATATAAAGAGGGGAAATTCGGGAATTTCAAATTTTGAAGAACCAACGTGATTTTGATTTTTAGATCTAAAGGAATGGAGTCATTCCTTCCTGAAGCTTGCAAACGATTTGGATTTAAATAAATAGAAAGAAAAAATGAAGAACCCATGGTTCCTTAAATAGACGAGAGTAGATATGTGTGGGGGGAAGAATAGGTTGGCTTATGTAATATCTTAGGGTGGCTTAAATACATGGTATTAATTATGAAGAGATATCAAAATTTAATTCAATTTGAATTAAGGAGATTTTTACTTTATTTATATAGATATCAATTTGATTTCGAGATTATCCACTAATTTTATAATCAAATATCTTGGGGGTTCATAGTCTGAAATCACGATCCCCTATTTTAACTTAACGACCGATATTCCTATGTTATAACGCTATTCTGAACTCAACGGAATAGATTCCGAAATTTAATTCGAACGCATATATAAAATAACCATATTGAATCAATATAATATAATTTAAATTCAAAAACAATAAATTCCTCGATAATAAATTATTATTATTATCGTCGTTTATATTCAGATAGAAATTATATTTATCATCTGAATCATTTCTATTCATTTTTAACTTCGGATTTAATTATTCTCATTTTTTATTATGATAATTCGATATACTCGAAATTAATTCGTATTCGATTATTAATCGATAAACTCAATATAAAAATCCATTTATATTACCAACCCAACTTAAAAAAAATGTTTAAAATTAGGTGACGAAAAATTTGGGTCGTTGCATCTTTGGTAAAGATCATTTTGATATTTTAAATAACTCATTATATTACAAGACTCTATTATAGTCTTTTCTTCCTTTTCCCCCATTAATATGTTTTTTGGTTGTTGGATGTTTGGCAAGTAAATTCCGTTAATGCAGTTGTTAATGAAAAAAGTGGCACTAACACACCAAAAATGCAATCAATACTTTAAAATATAATCAAAGACAAAGCTGAGAATGAAAAGGCAGGGAAAAGTAAAGTGCAAGCGGTTTTAGTGTGGTTCAGGTTAACAATGCCCTACGTCCACTATAGAGGAAGCTTTTATTATCATCATAGCAATGACAAAGTACATAGCTCTCAAATTCATATACCTTCTCTCACTTTTACAAGTATTTCCTTATATCCACCTAAATCGGCTAAGAAACAGCCCACTTCATCTAAGTATGATGAGAATTGACGAAGATCTACAATCTCTTGAACACTCAAGCAACTTTGGAGGATTCCATGAATGATTTGATGGAGAAACTTGGTTAGAACAAGTGTAATGGAGGTTGAAATGGCTTTGAATGGAAGAGAGAACAATTTAGCAGCACTTCGTGGAGCTCGGAATCCATCACCAAAAGTACAGAAGCCATCGGGTATTTATAGGTGGAGATTCCATGAAGTGGTCGGCTAAAATTCACATATGCAGGCGACGGGTCGTTCGTGCAGTAGTTACGAAAATGCCACTACCAGTTTTTGCCAGTTGTCTGCTCGACCGGATCAGTGCTCGACCGACCTAAAAGATGTGCGACCAACCAGGAAGCTGATGTACAACCAGGATGGCATGCGGTCCTTGCAATTCTTGATCAATATTCATGCATTACCGACCTATTGAGCTTGAACGATCAGCAGTGTGCACAACCAACCTATAATGATGCTAGGACCTAGCTTTTGACCGACCAGGTTCTTGAATGACCCCGTAGTGCTTGAGCCCAGTTGATGCGCGACCTAAGTTGAAGTGTGACCGTGTTTGTGCTCGAAAAGAGGAGTGCACGAGGCTTCTTGTGTTTGAATGTGCGACCGATCAGAGACGATGTACATACTACTATTGTGCTCGACCCCTATTGTGCTCGACCCATGTTATTGTCTGATCGACCGACCAACGAATCAAATGATGATCGACCTACGCATGCTTTGAGTGACCGACCCCCTTGTTTTGTTTAAACTTAATCTATTGATATGTGCATGATTTCTTATGGACGAACATTTTCCACTCAAAGATTGTAATTTTGATTTGTAAAAATTACAAGCTTCGAAACGATTAATTATAGCACAATTTGATAAATTAAATTAGGTTTCTCACGGGACGGTTTGTACAGAGTACATAGTATGAGTAGGTCGTTATATGCTTCCACAGTTCGGTCGCACTCATGCACGAACGAGTCCACACGTGCTTTCATGGATTGGGCAGGCCTAATGATTTATATGCGCACTGGATCGAACCAGCCCGTTTAACTTCATTGCTTTATATGCGCATTTGCCTTTACGTTTGTGCCCCATTCCTCTTTCCTAAAGCAAGCAATCTTAATGGCGGCTGCATCATTTATTTAAGGGATTCTGCATCGCAATTCACCCTTCTGCAATTGATTCTGTTCGAACTCAATCCAAATCGTCTCATAAATCTCCAAAAGCCTGCCGGTCACGCTCGATCTTCGCGGCCAAATTCAATCAACTTTGAATCAAATTGGAGCAACCTTCTTGGATATGAAGTTTCTTGCTTTTCTTAGGTGATTTTATTTTTAATTCCATATTGGATTCACTGATTTGGTCTGGAAACAATTAGGTTTTTTGGAATAATTTGGTTTTCGGGTACGGTTTAGAATTGGATCGAATTTTTTGGCGATTTTTGGGATTGTAATGATTGGAAATTGGAATGGATTGTGTTTAAAGTAATGTATGCTTATGACTGAAGGACTCGAACTACGCGAGATTTTCTGAAACCCTGACTTGTATTGTAGGCGTATGACATGTTCGATGAAATGCCTAAGACGTGACACCTTATGTGCTTCACTGATTTACTTGCATATCTGGGCTTGATTGTCTTGTAATTCGTGTTTGGGCTCGAAGAATACAGTCCAACTTAGATTTGGCAGTGGTAATGATTAGGAGTTACTCGTAGATTTGGGTCCAAAATGGTAATGACAATACTTTAAATGTATGATCACTCTGTCATGCCGTGTGTGTTGAATGAATACTTTGTGCACCAGCTCTTCGTACTAATTGTAAGCTTTGACTTGTTCTAGTTTTGTCTTTACTAACTGCATACTGCTTGTTGAAACAATCCGATAGTGCTTTAAACTTTGATCTTTGGTAAAAAACTTTTTGCCTTGATCACATTTGAACTAGCCTTTGCCGTATGAAAATTTTGAATTGAACTTTGGCACCATTAAGCTTAGTAATGCCATCTTGATTGTTTGAAGAACCTTGGGTTGAAACATAGTCCTGCAATCTCTTTGACACGCCTGCTCGACCCACCGTGGGTTGAACATGTTAGACCAGACCCTGGTCGATTATGCACGACCTGTCTTGGGTTGAACATGTTCAACCAGACCCTGGTCAGTTATGCACGACCAGGCTTGGGTTGAACATGCTCGAGCAAGCCTTAATCGGTCATGCACGACCATACCTTGGTCAAGCGTGCTCGACCAAGCTTGGATCAATCGTGCTTGAACTTGCTTGGTTGGCATGTTCATATCTCTTGGAGATTTTCTTGCGTTAGGTCCCCAACATAATTATCAAAATTTCTTGTATTGCTAAACCTGTAATAACTAAAGTTCCCGTATGTTTTTTAGCCATGATTTTGTTGTTGACTGCTCACATCAACAATAGGTTAGCTTAAATGTTAAGGATAAACGCACAATGTAACTTATGATTTAAATGACATATTTGCACAGGATTGTTTTTGTTTCACTGTCTATAGTTAGATTATACACTCCCTGCACAATTATGGTCATTCTAGAATCATCTGTCAATGACACTTGGAATTAGTTAATCAGTACATGCTACCGTGAATCCCAAGCCTCGTATTTGTGATAACACATATAGCTATGTACATCACTCACTTTGAACTAGGAAACACATACCTGCGATTTATTTTCAAACATAATTACTTGTGTGTAGAAATGGTTACTAGACAAAAATTGCGCCAAAATCCTGAGAAAGCTACCATGTCTAGCGAAGTTAGAACTTCTATTGAGCCTACGTCGACTACTGTCCCCGCAGCGAATGTTAGTCCGGATTTTCCTCAACCCCGACCACTTTCCAAGGCACTTCTTGAAAGGCATGAAACAGCTCTCTCTTTTAGTTCATATCTACAAATGTGCAAACAATTCAGGATCTCAGAAAAGGACAAGGTCAAATTCCCAGGGAACGAGGACTTTGCTGACCTTCCACCTACTGGGTACATTACGGTTAATCGTCACATGCTACTAAGCGGGGCAGTTCCTACTTTCGCTCCTTACTTAGAATCAATTCTTCAGCGCTTGGCTATTGCCCCATATCAATTGCACCTGACTGGTTATTTCATTTTAATGGGGCTTTATGTACTTTTTATGAGGGTTAAACTGCGCGCTCCTGCCTTTCAAGAGATTTGTTCTTTGTATTCCTTTAAAAGGAGGGAGAAGGATTGTCCATCGATTATTTTCGTTGAAAGTCGGGACTCCAAGATTATTACTGATCCGATAGAGAGTATCTGAGGATTTCTCAATCAATATTTCTTCATCCGGTGCCCTGAAAACTTTTATGGCCAATGTATGGAAGGAGGTGAATATATTTACTTAGAGTCTTTTATTCCTTTTTCCTTCTAAGTTTCGGTCCTCAAATCTTTCTTTATTTTATAAAAGTTCCTTCCAATCAAGATACTGCCTTCAATCAAGCTCTTCTCGATTTTTTAAAGGTTGTTAGTGAGAACAAACGAAGTAGAAAATTCTTATTACAGAAGGGTTTCTCCGCCAACATCATTTGCTTCATCCTTCATGATCTCTTGCGATAGACTCAGCTGATAAGAAAGATACCACTGGCAAATCTCCGGCTAAGAAAGCTCTTCTAAAGAAGTGCTCTGACTCTGCCGGAAGCAATAGGACTCCTCCCAAGTCCAAATTGACCCCTATCGTGGAAGAGGTGTCCAAACAATGTGAGGGTAAGAGTCTTATGACTTCTTCTACGCAGATTGAGAAAGAAGGAACTACCCTGGATCCTGCGAAGGAAAATGAGTGGGTTAAGGAGGATAAAACCACTTCCGAAACCATTTCGGACCCGATGAAGGGGATCGAGCGATCTGGAGATGTAGAAGCAATTCCTGAGGATAATTTAGATACTTAGATTATTCAAGTTACTCAAGGGAAGAGCTCGACATACACTTATAAGGGCTTGAGTGATCTTAGCTCGGCCAGAGATCTTATCCAGGGTGAAATTGTTATCCAGCCACCTAAACCTCAAGCCACGAAAACGGGAACTAATATAGTTGTAGCTTCGAATTCACCTAAAGGGAAAACTTTTGCAGACCTAAGAATTGACTTAGATCCTCCACTTAAGATTGGTTCGTTGCTTAGAAGCATAATAGAAAATATTTTACTTATGCTACAAATTCTTAATGCATTACATAAGCCTTTTCAATTTGCTTTAGTACTGTCCAATTTGAGAAATGAAACTCTGCTTTTCCCTTTTTCTAGTTTCAAAAATGAGTCACTCATTTATGAAGGATTTCATTGAAAATTCAAGCCAATATAATCCAAAGCATCTTCTGAAAACTTGTCCTTTACAACATTCGCAGCAATCCTATCGTCCTCAACGTCCGCAACCTTCCCACCAATCTCGGCCAACTCCCGAGATTCCTGAAACTGACGAGCAAAGGCGGTGGAGGCATGACCATGAAGATATGCTAGAAGCACAGAAGAGGAAGGAATAGGAAAAGATGAAAGGAGGGAAGAAGAGAGATAAGGGTGATTGGGGCAAGCATGACTCTTGGAAGCGTCATAAGTCGAACAAACTTCCAATGCCGGATTTTCCAATGCTAGATGTTCAAACTGCTCCGATCAACTGTCCTTGGTTTCTCCATCCGTTACTCCAACTCCTGCTAACCTTCTGACGATTATAAACTAGCCTCATTATATTCTTGGACCAGCCGACTTTACTCTAGCTGACCGGTTCAAGGGTTGGTGTTGAGAGAGATGTACCAAAACTTAGATATATACCAGAATGATAAGCGAGACATTCTTAAAGAGATTGATACTATGAAGTGTTACATGCACACACAGTTTGATGTTGCTAAAAGTCAGCTGGATACACAACTAGATGTGATCAGAGACCATGCCGAGAAGCAATTGGGCTTGATTTACACTTTCGCTTACTATCTCCAAAAGCTTAACAGGGAAAATATTGATTGAATCGTCACTTTAGATAATGACAAGGTCGAGCTAATCAAGGTCCTTAAATCTCGGGATAATACCATTTCTTCTTTCTCTCGAAGAAATATAGAGCTAGCTGGTTTAGAGGTTGGAAATAAGAGGCTTAAAGAAAAGCTTGCCGCCGTGAAACAGAAAGAGAACACACTAATAGCACAAGTTCAAGAAGCTCAATCCGCACGATAACTTGATGAGTCTCAATTAGCTATAGAAAAGAATGCTTTTGCCGCTCATCAGTAAGAAAATACTATTCTTCAGGAAAAAGATCACCTCTCAAAGCACGACTCTCTCCGTAGTATAGGCAAATAGTAAAATGTTGAGGAAGATAGACTTAAAGCTATGACTGTGACGACCCCAAAACCCCGTACAACGGTGTCAAGGGTAATCTTTGGAATATAACACATAAACAGATAATAGTAGAAAAGAAATAAATAAATACACCAGATAATGTACAAATAATACACTGGATAAACATAATCATCAGAGTTACACAGTATACATGATCATACTTAGTACAAAATACATTTCAGCTATACATGTCTACAGCGGAAAACAAACATAATATGTACAATAGGAGCTGAACAGCATAAAAAGAGATAAATGATAGAATCCGTCTTTAGCTCCAGCTATCCAGAAAGAGCCTGCTAAAACTTGAATACAACGCTGCCCATGTAGAAAGAGGGGCACCCGAGTTTGCAAGTAAAACAAACTACGAGTCAGTCTTGGGACTGGTATGAGAAATCTACTTAACACATTTTATAATATGGCGAATCACAGGACCACGCCACTTTCGTGGAACGGGTTTACTCCATTGGATTGCCAGTGCTTTAAAACAAGTAAATCTTTAAACATCGCAATGCTTTTTATAAAAATGAAGCCATTATAAGACTCGGTTCCCATCACATAATGCAACGCAAACCGAAGGATAGAGTTTTTACCTTATAATGGCCAAATATGCTTGATACAAATAAAACAAAAGCTTTTGATATTATTACTAGTGTTTATATGTTTCAAAAACAATTTCAAATCATAAGTATCAATCATAGACGACATTAATGCCCCATACCACTATGTCGCCATATATAGGTATACAATCAAAACAGCACAGTCACGTATTTGGAAATTGGATTTCCGTCATGAACCAAGGCAAAAGATAGTCCTTACCGACTTCGAGACAATCTAGCCCATGTCTCAGGATCAAAGCTTGAGTGACCCTTGGATTGTCAGGGTCGGTCCACCGATGTAGATTAAAATGCCTGAACACTACGTTTCCCCGCCCTTTGGGGCGTAAATGAGCAAAATGACTCCATCGGCTTCACATAGTCACCGATATATCTGAGGCACCTCGCAACAGCAACAACCACATAGGTGAAAATAATATAAATGTCAGCCAGTTTAAGCACTGACACCACCTCTAGCTAGAAGGAAACGCATGCCCTCCCTGAGGTCCTCTCCCATTTCTGGCTCATACCGGGGTATGAGGCTCGCGAATCAACGTTATACACAAAGCTATGCCACACAGGCCGTGCTTTGATCATCAACCACGAGACTTTTCTTTTCAACAGAAGCCTTGATCATTTGCCACTTAGGCGTTCCACACAGGCAATTCACTCTATGCGACTGATTTCTATCGATATATAACATCTGAGCTCGTACGTCTCAGAGAAGGGCGTTAAGCAAGAGAATAAATTCTCCGCCGCCAAACAGATATATATTTAATAGAGATCAGTTAGCAAAGAACAAAATCCAATGTTAGACACACAGTCCATTTACAAGTTCGTTCTGGGTCTGAACGAAACCGGAGGCACTATATACCTCGCATATCCATCGATCTCTACGTACGTCTGGACGATCACCACTTATTATCTATATTTCGGGATGCCTCCCAATCAAGACATCAGTTATCATCCAACCGAGGTGAAGATCTCCGGTCTTCGACCACCGTCTTCATCATCGACCTCTTATCGCCGATCAATTATTTGAAATGAGATTTAACTCGGCCTTTTCAAATAATTCACGTATATTTAGAATTTAAATCAATTCATTTCAATGGTTAAATTATTCGACATCAATAATTCTGTTATTAAATGTAATTTTCACACCAAACACATTCAACCATCAAATATATAATAAACCAGGTAAATTCGGTTTATTTCCATTCCATATCGTTTATAAAGTTTTATAACGATCTATCGCTATTTTTATTCATTTAAAAGTAGCCAATTTCATTCAAACGACGCTTCAGGCCATAACGCGGCGGTGGCGCTGTTTTCCTTCAGATTTGATTTACACATATCTGAAAATCTAACCGTTGGATCTTCACAAATTTTATATCATTAGAAAGATCTTTTCAAAATGAATCCAACGGTCTTAGTTTTGGGAAAAATCTGACGGTCGGATCTCCCGGTACAATCGTTTGAAGTTTCGATTTCAAAATACGAACTGCAGCGTCGTTATTCGATAAAATTAAATTATATATATATAAATATAATCGATTCTGGCGCTGTTTTTCCTTGGATTTGAATTAAACATTCCAGACAATCCAACTGTTGGATCTTCACAAAGTGGGTGCCATTGGAAAGATATTTCCAAGGCGAACCCAACGGTTTCAGTTTCGGGAAAATCCGATGGTCGGATCTCCCGCACTAATCGTTTGAAATCACGGTTTCAAAACATGAACTGCAGCTTCGTTATTCGATTTATTTTATTTATATTTATATATATAATTCATTCTTCGATTTCAAAACCATATTCATTTCATATATTCGATAAAAATGATATTTTTATCCCATTGATATTTATTTCAACACATCACCATTTATAACACTTCGTATTCACAATAAAAATTCAGATTTTATTGTTCGATCCATATATTCAACATATGAATGTTTTCGACTTCACACATATGATAAAATTTTGATTTTTATCGTTCTATCCCTTTATTCAACACATGAATATTTTCTATAGTTCATATATATAATAAAAATGTGATTTTTATTGTAAAACAATTTATTTCAAAACACGATTATTTTATATAGTTTATATATATGGTAAAAATGTTATTTTTGGTGTTAAAACGATTTATTTAAAACACTAGTATTTTATATAATCTATATATGTGATAAAAATGTTATTTTTATTTATTCTATACACGTACTCCATTCAACACATGAATTTCTATTCAACACATGAATTTTATTTCAACATTCAACACATGAATTTCATTTCAACATTCAACACATGAATTTTATTTCAACATTCAACACATGAATTTCTTTTCAATATTCAACACATGAATTTCATTTCAACATTCGAATTTAAATCAAACACAGAAATATTTCAGAAAATTTCAGCAGCATAACGGCATGGTAGTTAAAACCGGGACCGTCCCTAGTACGGCTCCTCGCTCTACCTTAAAGCCTCGCAGCTTTTGACAATGGGTATTTTCAATATCTAGTTCGTACGCAGACGAATTTTCCCACATACTAATCCTATTGGGATTTCAGTCACAATCAGTCATTTCAAATCAACCATTCATGATATTCACCAAATTTTCGCATCAACCAATAATCCAAACAATATCACAACCAATATATATCGTCCATGGTCTGTGAACGAGGGGAGTGTATATATATATATATACGTATATAACTATATTTCGATTTAATTTCAATATCACTTCAATTCATTTCAACACATATATTATTTTTACAACGCATATATAACTTATACATCAAACATACAACTTATACAACGCTGATACATGTGGTGTACAACGCTTACATAACTCATACTTCGACTATATAATTTATACATCGTTGATTCCATATCATTTATAATTCAGAAATCTCACATTGGGTTCCACTCCACTAAAAATAGAAGAAGGCTCAAAAAAATATGCGGTCTATTCTAGAATGTAGAAGACTTCAACACGAGTCCACTGTCTCTTGTTTCACTGAATTTCATCAACAAACGAAAAAGATATGATTTTTATAGTGAAATCAAAAACCGTAGCGCTTTAAAGTGCTATAGAATAGTTTAAAATTAAATCAGCCGTTACCTCTCAGAACTGGTTCGAAACTAGTATTGATTTTTCGCGAAATCCGTGAAGGGGTTGGACGATCAGGCTACGCAGCGTCGAAGGGGGGCGGAGGGCGCACCTGCGCGCGGTGGAGTGGGCCCACTCGGTGGTCCCTATTGTCGGTGGCGGCGCTTGAAAGGCCACACCTTCCCAGAAGTGATTCTCCTCCAACTGGCGACGAAACTGATGGTGGTGGGTATGGATTTGAAGCTCTCGCCGAGCTCTTCAAAATCCTCAACTGGATCGAGTTCTGAATCGAAGTGGTTTAGCCAGAAAATGGATGGGAAGGATTTTTTTTTTGAGGAAAACGGGTGTGTAGCGGGCACTACATAGCCGGTTACGCGTAGATGCATAAGAGCTAGTAATAATATCTGGTTGATAGGCTCAACCAGTAGCAAACTAAGAACAGACCAAGATGGTCATATATAATACAGTCTGAGGAGTACTAATAAGATGTACATATAGCAACCACAACACAGCTGAGTGATAAATACACTACCAAAATAGAACTACATACTTATACTTGATCACAGAGGAAATAACGAGCTGCTTTCTTGAGATCCAGGCGAGCAAGGCTAGGGGAGGGAAAGTCTGAAGCGAGCGTGCATGACCGATTGAATGGGTTTCCACCTTTAATCGGCTGTCGGGGAGAGAGAATTTCCTTTTTTTTATAAAAAAACCGATTGGCCGGGAGCAATTTAAAATTTTAAAAGAGGGTTTTCTAACACGACCTCCAATCCAAACCCAACGACTGTCGCCCCTAGCTAAATACCCTCATTCCAAACACAATGGGATATGTTTCGTAGGCCCATTCGACTGTTTGAGTTAGTTTTTCTTCAAATTAAAATATAAAACATTCAATATTTGATTTGAACGTACATTTCAATTTGCCGGGGCCACACACTGATTTTAAAAATTCCCGAAAGATAAATCTAGCTATGTTTTGATGATACGGTCCCAACAAAACTAGTTTCGTCGAATTCTGAGATCGATTGAAAAATGGCCCTTTTCTGGTCGATCCAATTTAATAGAAATCGACCAAACACATTTTCCTTTGCCACGCTCACATACTAGTTTCAAAAATTATGAAATTTGAAATCTAGCAATAATTTGACATCCCGGATCCAACAAAAGTGGTTTTGTCGAATTCTGAAGTCGTTTGCAAAATGGCTATTTTCACGGGCTATATAAACTCTATAGCGACCTTTCTGAAAATTCATTTAGCCATAACTTTTGCTTCCGGCTATGAAACTTCAAATTTTCAGATTGGTTAGAAAGATATTCACTAATAGATTTAAATATTTTTGGTTCCACTAAAATCCGTTTTATTTTGCACCCGGTACAGTCAGTCAAAGTTTGAATTCAAATTTTGAAACTATCGCGCCATTTCAGGCCTTGTTTATAATTCAAAGTAATTGTATTTATTTTCAAAAGTCGATTCAAACACAATTTTCGTCATTATTATTTAAAATAATTTATTCTAAATAATTAAAATCCACTAAAATAGCCAATTTAAAATTTTCAAACTGGTTCAGATTTTCCGGGTTGTTACAGTGACTGCCCTCGAAAAAGCTAAGGTGGATGCTGAAGGTTCCTTGTTTAATTTTTTACATCTATAGCGTTATGAGTTAGGGAAGTTTACATTATATGAGAGATGCCTTTGCAATTACTTTGGCTCTTGTCTGGGAATGGGTACTTGAGATTGACGACGGCGATCACAATGAAGATGATTTTATTGAAGACTTTTAGAAGAAGAGTCCCGCGAAGCCTTAGCTGAGGGGAAGATTCAGTTGAAGAAAGTGTGAGGATTGCTAAGCGGCAGGGCTGGACCTTCTGGGGAGCAATCCCAGGATATGACCAACATTGATGCCTCTACTATTCCTGCTAATGTTGAGGCGCTAGCTCGCAAACTCCTATTGAATTTAACACTACTCTCAAAAGGAAGGACACAGTTACCGAGGAACACAATATTGAGGGAGGCACTACTGGGGAGCACAACAGAGATGGTGAGGGAGATGATAATGATGTAGACATATTTGAGGTCGAGCACAGAAATATTCAAGCGAATCTTAAAGCCATAGGTAAAAATGAAATTTTCCAAGATATGTTATACTTAGATTCCCTATGCCCTTCACCTGGGACAACCGCATTCTATGCTAATTGTTCATCTGTTTTAGGTTTAATCTCACCACAACCTTCCCCTGCTGTAGGGTAAACAATGACAACTAAGGCCATCATTAGTGATTCAACTTTAATGTTGATTCCTCCTTCCCTAATTACTACTCCTCCTCCGGGTGATGAATCTTTGCTTGGTGCTAAGACTCCAGGGTCACAAGACACCTAGATTGGTGCGCTTTCCAACTTGGATGATGATGCTGACTATATCCCTATTGATGAAGAATCTGACAACACCGATGAGACCCCAGAAAAAGAAGTTGGGGATCTAGAGAATTAGAAAACCAAGTCTTCGTCAGCTTCGGGATGCAAAGGAAGAAATCGCATTGTTAGGAGGAAAGAAAGGATTATCAATTTATCCTCCCAATAAAGCCCTAGCAGCATGATGGTCAAAGATGGAAACCAACTAGCCGATACATTTACTCCTTCCAAGAATAACAAACCATCTCTGAGGTCTGGTGATTCCAAGAATGGGAAGAATAAGAAGTAGTGCTTGTGACCAGTTTTCCTTACTTTCTGCTATTTTCTTTTATGTACTACGTTTACTTAGACCGGTTGTATATGCGAGTGTCGGTCCTCACTTATCACTTTATGCACACTTGTGTCTGGAACTCTTGTACATGACTTGCATTATTGTTATGATGAAATTATGTTCTGATTTGTTGTACTTAATCCTTTTACTTTAGCTTTATTGTACTTTTCTGTTTGCATTCTACACCTATTTCTTTTCTCATTTATGTTACAAGTCTGTTTTATAAGTCCTTTGTTGCTGTAATGCCAAGTGCTGTGAAGGTCTTGTGGTATGTTTTGCGAATATTGTTTTTTTTCTATCATTGCTATGTTGCCTCCATACCATGGATCATCACTGGCTATTCGGAGTCCATACGATCATCTCTGTTGAATTCTTTTGATTTTTTAAGGCACTCGAGGCTTCTATTTTGTGGGTCACAAATTTTTGTGTTCATCACTGCGTTGAAGTCTCGAGCTTGCCCTAGATTACCTCAAGAGAATTTAACTTTGCTGACCGGTGTCATACTTACAACTGCAAAAGCTTTCTATTTGTGCCCCTCTCGGAAGGGTCCTATGTTTAGAATGTGTTCAATCATCTAATCTCACTAACCCGACAATCCAGGTCCCTCAGAGATTACGTTGAACGCATGCCCCCGGAGAGGTCTTGGGTTTGATTTTCATCCAACGTTCTTATCCAGGCTGATTAATCTAGACTCGGAAAAACTACGCTGGACACCCCCTCTTAGGCTGGAATTCTTATTTTGTGCTGGTCGTTCTAGCTTGTTGCCGGTCCTTCCGGCCTGATGCTAGTACTTCCAGCTTAGGTTTATCGGTCCTTCCGATATGATGATTGTCTTTCCAAAATGGGTTTGTCGGTCCTTCCGGCCTGATGCTGGTACTTCCAGCTCAGGTTTGTCGGTCCTTCCGACATGATGCTGGTCCTTCCAGCTTGACTTTGCCGGTTCTTCCGGCCTGATGCTGGTACTTCCAGCTTAGGTTTATCGGTCCTTCCAAGATGATGTCGGTCCTTCCAGCTTGGGTTTTCGGTCCTTCTGGCCTGATGCTGGTATTTCTAGCTCAGGTTTGTCGGTCCTTTCGACATGATGCTGGTCCTTCCAGCTTGGTGTTGCATTGTTCCACGAGGAGGACGCTAGTTCTCTTATCGGAAATTATCATGATTTATGGAACTGAGATCCTGAACCTTACATTTAAGATGGTTCCCCTACGGTGGAACTTGCAATCTTTTAGCTAGGGATTTGGCGTTTCTAACTTCCTGCTTTAGGAAATTCTTTCTGATGAAAGGTGCAGCTTTCCGACTTCATGCCCATTTGCTGTGCTTCTCACCACTTGACCCTAGATATATCTTTCCTTTTTAATTTTCAAGGCGATGCACCACATCATCTTTTTTTTTTTTTAAACTTGTATGATGCTTTCGGCACTCGACGCTTGAGCTGTCCTAACCGGGATGTGCTTGGAAAGTTTCTAGGTCTTGTTGGATTGTGATGAATGAGTCATTGCTCTTATATTTCCTGCATTCAAAAAATCATTCTTAGCAAGCTTTTTATTATTACATAAGTGTTTGCAAGTATATGATTCAGGCAAGCTAATAGACTTTCTCATTCATGACTTTTCATATGTACATAGCTCGAATATAATGCTTGCAAGTATTTACAACTTTATACAACAAGTTTAAACAATGTATCATAGAAAGTAGCGACGGAGATGCTCGCTATTCCAGGCTCTACGAATCTGGACTCCATCTGTGGTGGACAACTTGAAGGTGCCATCTCGGAGCTTCTGGCTTATAACATAAGGTCCTTCCCAATTTGACCCAAAAACCCCGGTTGTAGTCATTACTTTCTTCAGCACAAGGTCTCCGATCTCGAAGGTTCTGTGTCTGACTCTAGAATTGAAATGTCTGGCTACCCTTCTTTGGTATGCAAGAACTCTAAGCTCTACCTCTTCTCTCCTTTCTTCAAGCTGGTAGAGGGCCTCAACCTGCAATTTCTCGTTTTCCTCTTGGTTAAAGTGAATCCTTCTGTCAGTGGGGACTTCCAGCTCTTCCTGGATCATAGCTTCAAAACCAAAAGCAAAGGAAAAGGGAGTATGCGGTCGTAGTTTTATGAGTTGTGCGATATGCCCATAGTGCAAACAGAAGCTCATCTATCGAACCACCTTTGGACTTCTCTAGGTGCTTCTTGATGGTTGACTATGATTTTGTTTACTGCTTATACTTGCCCGTTTGCCTGCGGGTGAGCCACTGCTGCAAAGCTTTTCCAGATCTTATACTTGGCACAGAAGCACTGGAATTCTTCGCTTTCAAACTAGGTTCCATTGTCCGTGATTATCTTTTGCGACAGAACAAACCTGTAAATAATGTTTTTCAAGACGAACTTGATTACTTTCTTCGAGGTTATGGTGGCCAATGGTTCTGCTTTAGGCCATTTGGTGAAGTAATCAATGGCTACAATGGCGTACTTGAAGCTGGACTTTGCTGTCGGTAGTGCTCCAATAAGACCGATGCCCCAAAGAACAAATGGCCATGGACTGACCATCTAATTTATCATTGTGGATGGCGCTCTTGGAATCTTTGCAAATCTCTGACATCTGTCGCACTTTCTAGAGTATGCCGCAGAGTCTCGACTTACATCTGGCTAGAAGTAACTGTTTCACAGAATCTTCTTGGCTAATGTCTGACCACCGGTATGGCCTCTACAATCTCCTTCGTGCAACTCCATCATGATTTCTATTGATTCCTCCTTCGTAACACACTGAAGCAGAGGCATAGAGAATCCTCGATTGTATAATCGACCATCCTGAATGATATACATGGGGGCTTTTCGCAGTATCTTCCTTCACTTCTTAGAATCTAATGGGAGCACACCACTGAGGAGATATTCCTTGATTTGAGTCATCAATGAATTTGGTTCTTCGGCCATCTCAATGATCCAATCCATATCAATCTGCTCTGTACCAGGGTTGGAAAGGACTTCTACCGGAACTAGCACTAGTAATTGTATATCTCCCGAGCTTGCGTACTTTGCCAGTGAATTCGCCTTCATGTTCTCTTCTCTGGGAATGTGGGATATGGTGTAAAAGTCGAAGCTGTCGAGTAGTTCCAATGCCTTCGATAGATAAGCTGGAAGATTTCCTCCTTTGGCTTGGAACTCTTTTCGGACTTGACAGACCACCAACTGTGAATCACTGTATATCTTCATAGTGATTAGCTGTAACTCTTTTATCAGCCTTAACCTGATGATGAGGGCTCCATACTCAGATTTGTTGTTTGTTGATGGGAACTCTAATCTTAGTGCATAGAAAATTGTTCTTCCTTTAGGAGTTTCGAGAATCACTCCTATCCTAGAACAATAATCATTTGATGCCCCATCAACGAACAACTTCCATTGAATTAAAGCACTGACAAGTTCTTCTTTCTCCTCTCCTCAGTCTGTGAACTCTGCAATAAAATCTGCAAGTGCCTGTCCGTTGATTGCTCTCTGGGGATGATATGTAATGTTATACTGACTGAGCTCGATATTCCATTTCAATAATCTCCCTGAGGTTTCTGGATAGAACATAACTTGCTTTAATGGCTGATTGGTAAGGACCTTGACTGAGTGTGCTTGAAAGTATGGCCTGAGCTTCTTCGAGGCTACGAGTAAGCAATAAGCGAGCTTCTCTAGCTTTGGGTAGTTCAATTCTGCCGCAGTCAACCTCTTGCTAATATAGTATACATGCCTTTGAATTTTTGAATCTTCCCTTACCAAAGCAGCACTTAGCGCATGAATAGACACTGCTAAATACAAGAACAAGTCTTCCCCATCACTGCATTTGGATAGCATCGGTGGTGTTGCCATGTTTTGGATTATATCTTCAAATGCTTTCTGACATTCGGGAGTCCAATAAATGTCTTTCTTTCCTTTTCTCAACACGTCGAAAAAAGGAATACACATGTCCGTGGCTCTTGATATGAATCGGTTTAGAGAGACAATTTTTCCATTTGAACATTGAAGCTCCCTTTTGGTTCTCGGAGCGCACATCTCTCTTAGGGCTGTAATTTTGGGCTGGAATGGCCTCTATTCCCATGGCATTGACCACGAACCCCAAAAACTTCCCGGAGGCAACTCCAAATGAACATTTCAATGGATTCAACTTCATACCAAACTTGCATAATATATCGAACATCTCGGCCAAATTTTCTAAATGATCAGTGGCCCTTCTTGACTTTACTAGAATATCATCAACATACACTTCCATTGTCTTACCCATTTGAGCTTTGAATATAGCATCAACCAGTCGTTGGTAAGTCGCTCTCGCGTTCTTCAAACTGAATGGCATCACTTTATAGCAGTACAAGCCTACATCCGTGACGAAGCTTGTATTTTTCTGATCTAGGGCTTACATCATGATCTGATTGCAGTCTGAATAAGCATCCATAAACGAAAGCAACTCATGCCCAACTATGGAATCCACAAGTTGATCTATTCTAGGGAGACAAAAACTATCTTTAGGACATGTTTTATCGAGATCCGAGTAATCTATACAAACTCGCCATTTTCCATTCGATTTCTTTACGAGCACGGGGTTGGAGACCCAGTCTGGATAAGTGGATTCTCTAATGAAGCTATTTTCCATTAACCTGTTAACTTCTTCCTTCAGATCCCTCGATCTTTGTAGGCCTTTGATTCTCCTTTTCTGCTTTACGGGTGGAACACGCGAATCAAATTTAAGCCTATGAACGACAACTTCTAGAGATATACCACACATATCCGAATGGTTCTACGCGAACATATCCAAATTTGCTTTCATAAAAACAACCATTTCACTCTGTAACTTGCAACTCAGCTGAGATCCTATGTTTAGCACTCGATCAAGATCTTTAGGATGTACTGCAATAGGAATTGTGACCTCAGCTAGAGTTGCTCTTCCTTCCTTTACATTGGATTTTCTAGGATCCATCTCTTTTTGTGTTCCTCTATGCTCGCCAGTATAGGGACCTCGCCTTAATTGCTATAAGGCAGCGTCGTGAATGCGGAGGTGAACCTCCACATTCACATTTTTACCCGAGTCTTTCTTCTTAGACTCATGCAATTCCATTATATAACACTCCCTAGCTACTTCTTGGTCACCCTTGACTATACCGACTCCATTTTCAGTTGGAACTTCATGGTCATACACCATGGAGCCAGTGCAATCTTAAATGCTGCAAGAGCTTTCCTTCCTAAGATTGCGTTATAAGCTGAGAGCTCATCTACCACAATGAAGGTTTGCATCATGGACACTTTCTTCTCTCCATCCCCGAGCTCCACGAGCAAGTTAATCACGCCAATCGGCTGCTTAGGCTCACCTATAAATCCATGTATCTTACTTTGGCATGCCCGCACATTGGACATGGAGAGCTTCATCCTATTGAATGTATTTCTGAATAGTACATTAACAGAAGCACCGGTGTCAACCAACATCCTCTTCACTGTCGCCTGACTAATGCCAACTGTAATAACCATAGGATCGACTGTTGGTGTGACCACTCCGTCAAAATTGCTATCTTTGAATACCACGTCTTCATATGAGGTCTTCAGCATCTTTGCCAAAAACGTGTTATTCAGAACGAATCATTTCTCTTCCTTTGATGCATTTTTCAACTCGCTAGCATACCTCTCGAAGTCTCCTCAGCTCTTTCCAGCCGGGTAAGGTCCTTCTGAGATAGTATTGATAATCGGTCTCGGATTGGCGGGTCCTAGAGCTTTCTCCCCTGATACAGACTGATTTGCAGACACATTATGCCCCTTAGCGGCATGAGTATTTTGCTGATTTCTTACGTACCGATGAAGATTATTCTTCTCGATGAGCTCTTCAATCAGACTCTTCAAGCGTCTGCATTCGTTGGTATTGTGCCCCGATGATAGTGGAAGCGACAGAATTTACTGGAACTAGCTTGCTGCTCTGTGATTTTCTATTGCTTTACTTCGAGGAAGATTCCTGAGTCTTTTGTGTCAAAGTAGATCTTTTCTGGAGTCTCATTTAGAGGGGTCAACTCCGTGTTCTTGAAGAATTGCATCTTTTTATAAGATTTGTTGTCCTTCCCCACGTTCCCTCTCTTTTGTCCAGAATTATTCTTCGGCTTAGCTTGGACCTCACTACTTCTCCCTTCACTAGTAGCACTGCTTTCCGCAACATTTCTAACAACAGGGGGATCATCCTCCACACTCATGTACTCCTCAGTTTTCTTATAAAATTTCTTCAGAGTCTTGGGCTTCTTCATCTTGAGCCACCTCTCGAACTCTGTCTTCTTATCTATAACACGCTTTAGTGCTGCCAATACATACCAAGGATCTGGATCTATAACATCAGCTGCCACAGAATGAAATCTTGTGAGAAAAGCCTTGACTTTTTTTGTTCGGGATTCTGCTTCATATCTTTGAGTGATCACATCCCTTACTTTGGTAGTTTGCAGTCGGAACTGCTCTTGGAACCTCTTTGCCAAATCAGCAAACTGATCCACAGACCTAGGAGGAAGTCAAGTAATGAAGCTACACCCTCCAAGCATACGGGGAAGTACAAGCACTTTATTTCATTGGTGACTTTAGCTCCATTTATATGCTGATAGTACTTGAACAAAATGATGTTCGGGTCTCCAGTCCCCCCATTAGCTGCTATCATCGGAGGTGTAAATTTCTTAGGGAATTTCGCTTGACGAATTCTTTCTGTGAACGGATTCTTGCTTGGTGAAAATTCCCATTCTCTTTCATCATCTTCACAAGCCATGCACTCTTTCATTATTCACCTAACCATGTCCGAGATTCTCGTCATTGGTTCGTTCCACGGAGCAGGCGCCAACCCTCTTACCGAAATGATCATGGTTTGAGTCCCGGTGCCCTGGACCTCTCTTGGGAGATGCCCTTTGGTGGGATTATCAGTGCTTCGAGTAGTACGTTTCTCGACATGCTGTTATGCGTTGACTTTGGAGTCCTCAACACTGGCCTCCACCTCGTCGTTCCCTCCATCCTTGACTTCTACTTCAAAATGAGAATGACTAGGGTCCGAGGCAGAAGAGCCCTCTTTTTCGTCAACATGTACTACAACCTTCGAAGGTGAGGGATTGGCTTGAGTATTAAGCAAAGCATCAAGCTTCTCCAATAGCATCTTGGTTGTAGCATCCATTCTTTCATTCATGCTAGTTACCACCACGTTTAATTCTTCTCGAGTTACAGCCAGTCTTGAGCATTCACTAATCTCCCGGTTCAAAGTTTGTGGTGTAACTGCAACGATATCAGCACTTGTAGTAGCTCTAACGAACTTGCTATTCTTGTTCTAAGAAACCATGATTTTTGACAAATATTTGAACTTTGAAGCAAATTCTTCAATGGGCCCACTCTTTGGACTTTGAGAGCCTATCGTAGCAAAAATACTTTTGCAAAATACTTTAGCAAACCCCTACCAAGGCTCTTAACCTTGTGGTTGTGGGATCGAGCCCCACGGTGGGCGCCAAAAATATTAATGCAAAAAGTGGCACTAACACCCCAAAAATGCTATCAACACTTTAAAATATAATCAAACACAAAGCTGAGAATGAAAGGCAGGGAAAAGTAAAGTGCAAGCAATTTTAGAGTGGTTCATCCTGACAATGGCCTACGTCCACTATGAAGGAAGCTTTTATTATCATCATAGCAATTAAAAAGTACATAGCTCTCAAATTCATTTACCTTCTCTCTCTTTTACAATTATTTCCTCATATCCACCTAGATCCGCTAAGGAACAGCCCACTTCATCTAAGTATCATGAGAATCAACGAAGATCTACAGTCTCTTGAACACTCGAGCAACTTTGGAGGATTCCATGGATGATTTGATGAAGAAACTTGGTTAGAATAGGTGTATTGGAGGTTGAAATGGCTTTGAATGAAAGAGAGAAAAATTTAGCAGCACTTTGTGGAGCTTGGAATCCATCCCCAAAAGTATGGAAGCCATGGGATATTTACATGTGGAGTTTCAATGAAGTAGTGGGCTGAAATTCATATATGCAGCCTACGGTTCGTTCGTGCAGAAATTACGAAAATTCCACTGCCAGCTGTTGCTAGTTCTCTGCTCGACCAAATCAGTGCTAAACCGACCCAAAGGATGTGCGACCGACCAGGAAGCTGGTGCACGACCAGTATGGCGTGCGATCCATGCAACGCTTGATCAATACTCATGCACAACCGACCTATTGAGCTCGAACTATCAGTAGTATACACGACCATCCAATAGTGATACTAGGACCTAGCTTGTGACTGACCAGGTTCTTGAATGACCCTGTAGTGCTCGAGCCCAGTTGATGTGCGAGCCAAGTTGAAGTGTGATCGTGTTTGTGCTCGAACATAGGAGTGTGTGAGCCCTCTTATGTTTGAATGTGCGACCAATCAGAGACGATGTACAGCCTACTATTGTTCCTGACCCCTAATGTGCTCGACCCATGTTATTGTCTGACCGACGAACCAACGGGTCAAATGATGACTGACCTACGCATGCTTTGAGTGACCAACCACCCTTGTTTTGTTTATAATCTATCGATATGCGCGTGAATTTTATGGATGAACAGTAGTGTCGAATTTCGATGGTTGAAAAGTAAAGTCTTTATTGTAAGGTATTAAGGATAGTTTGAGCGAACACCTAGACTTTGGTAAAGTAAACTCGTTTGAGATAGATTTAGTAATAACTTAGAATGAGTTTGAGTGTGTGTGCATGTATGTGTATGTATGTGTGTGTGTATATATATGTATGTGTGTGTGTGTATATATATATACACGAGAGCGCGTATTCATTAGTGCTATGAAGACGATTAGTATCATTTTGATTGGCATATTGAGTGGTCAATCAAATTTGGCTGGTACATGTGATACCATGGTATCGATAGGGACTTCTAAACAATTATGCAAAGAAAATCAAAAAAATAATATTTTGAGTTCAGTTAAATGAAATAATTTTACTAGAACTTATATTTTATACATAAATCAAAAATTGTAAAAAAAAAATGATATTCTTATTTTTGATGTGTTTTATTGTTAGGAACCAACAATTATACAAAGTTATTATCATTTACTAATTGGTCCTACTCGCCTAGTTTAGGAGCATTATCTATTTTTTACTAACTAATTATTTTTCTCGACCTATTTATGAGCATTTATTCGTTTGGTTAAATTAAATAACATCACCTAGTAATTTAGTTTCACAATTTGACAATAAGGTGTTTAGAAATAATATTGGGACAAAATTAAAATTTAACGTTTATAAAAGTAGTTTTTTATTACAAAAAAAGATATTAAAATTTCTAAAATGATTTTATTTAAAGAAGTCAAATTATATAAGTATAATTTGCAAATATGGTATATGAATAGGAAGGATTGACAGAAAAATTGGTAGTCAATTGGTGATAACATTCAATCATCTTCCTCAGTCGCTCTCTTGCCTTCTCAATCTTCCTCAATCGAATTTTCATTCAAACCTTCTTCCAAAGTCCGATTCCCCTAATTTCACTTCTTCTCCTTCGTATGAATCCGTTGCGAAAGACTCTTCCTACCACTATTTCCTTTACAAGGACGATACATAACAAAGCCTAGGGTTTTGGTAAGGATTTCAAATCAATGTATTTCAGGTGTAGTAATGGTAACCGTGAATGCAAAAATTGCAGAGAACTAATTTGTTGTTTCAATTGTGGTTCTTTCGCTCACAACAAATCCTCTTGTTTATGGAAAAAGGAGTTTGCCATTGCCTCAAGTTAAGAACTTTCACTTCTTAAAAAATGACTTCCTCTTTAATTTGAAGTTTCTTTTTCTTAAGAATATCTTTATGGAATGTATGTATTTGGAGAAGTGACATGGTCTTTACTTGTTAGACAAAATTCAATGGTATTTTAATGTACTATACTCGGTTGTTCTGATAAGTCATTTGCAATTCTTGAAGTTGAAGAATCATCATAAATTTGGGCCTTTACCAATGCCATTGACTATCTAGGAAAGTAGCCTTTTCTACTGCTTAGAATTTCTTAGATTAAAATCAACTATTTTGGGCATCTTTTTTGTTGAGAAAGACAAGGGATTGAAATTGTTTGATGAAATGACTAATCACTTTGATGTCACTTACTATATAACTATATTTAGTGATATATTGTCTTTTTGTTCTTTTTTTGGCTCGATAGAAATTTAAACTCGTTCTACCATTAGAGTAAATGAGAGGTCATGGTTTGGTTACGTTACCTTCAAATGTCCGTTTCATATTATTTCAAGATGCTAATGGGATTTCAATCTATGTTCCTACTAGAAATATAACTATATAACCATAGTCTGATTAGATTGTCGAGAAGGCATATGTTCAACATATCAGACGTCTTACCTTCTATATCATTCTTCTAACATGTTATCTCTTCAGAACCAAAGGAAACCTTTTCAATTATTTCACTCCACGATATTTAATCTTTCTCTCCAACCACTTCATCGCTTAAAATGTTTCCAAAATGCTAGCCTCTAAGAAAAAATCTACATCTATTGCACCAAAAGCATTCGAGAAATCAAAGAGAGAACAAGATGGACCTTCTTTTCAATAACTAGTTGTTGTCAATGAAACCTACACTAGTACAAAATATGCCTGTTGCTTCGCCTCATTTGCTTCAGTTGTCTTTACGACTAATGCAAATAGTCTTTTTGCATCGATTTTTGTGAAACGGATGCAAATACACAGAAGCAAATAATAGTATTTGCACCGATTTTCCACGTAACCGATGCAAATAACGTTATTTGCATCAATTCCTCAGGAAGTGATGCAAAAGCCTCGAAGCAAATAATATTATTTGCATCGGCTCCTGAGAAACTAATGTAAATGCAGTGAAGTAAATAGTATTATTTACATCGGTTGTCCTTACAACCAATGAAAGTGTAACACCCCGAATTTCGGTTAATGCTAAAATTCACAAATTAAAGAATAACTAATCCCAGATGTGGGAATTAGGGGAAACGGGTTGCACCATTGCGTTCGTCTCGGAAAAATACGCGAAATAGAGTCTGAGTTTTCGAAAATCGGAGTCCGTATGAAGAAGATATGGACGAACGAAGTTAGGCAGAAAAACCGAAAACTAGCCAGAATGCACTGGCGCACTTGTGAAGTGCGCCAACACAAAAATGCACTGGCGCACTTGTGAAGTGCGCCAACACATTTTTACACTGGCGCACTTGGGAAGTGCGCCCGTGTCGAGCCAGAAACCTGCACAGCTTTCTGGCTGGCCTGGTGCACCATTTTAGGGTTTAGGCTGTGTTTTGGGACTGGTTTCTGGAAGCTTCCGAGATCTGATGGTCCTAATCTAATTTAGGGTTAATTTAATGGCCTAAAACACTTGCCTAATCCTATAAATAAGACCCTAAGCTAGCCCTAAATGGTCATAATCCTATCTCCTAACTAAACTATGCCAAAATTTTCTATGATCATGGCCTCCACTCAAAACCCTAGCCTCCATCCTATTTCTAAACTATTTCTATGAAGGCTTTCATGTGCATACAAGCATCTTTGAGTTGTATGAGTGATCATTGGCTTGCATTCATCATCAAGTTGCAAGCTTTATGTTCAAGGCTAGAGTTTTTGGGTGATTTGTGGCAAGGGTTTGCTTATTGGAGTTTAGTGGTGAGTTTCTATAGACTTAACAATCAATTGTTAAATTGATTATGATAGGATGTGATAAGATATGGCTATGTTTGTGGAATCAATGTGTTTATGCAAGTTTAGTATAGTGTATGTTGTGTGCTATATGCAAGTTTAATGCTATGTTTTATGATGCAAAACACTATGTTGAACATTGATTCATATGTAACATGCTATGCAAGCTATATGGGAGATTATATGCAAGTCTATATGTAACATGTTATGCAAGTTATGTATTTGGTTTTATGCATGCTAAGTATTTGGTTTTATGCATGCTATGTATTTGGTTTTATGCATGCTAAGTATTTGGTTTTATGCATGCTATGTATGTGGTTTTATGCATGCTAAGTATTTGGTTTTATGCATGTTAAGTGTTTGGTTTTATGCAAGTTTGTCTCTTTTTATGATATGCATAATATATGCAAGTTTGTCTCTAAGTATGGCATGTTATGCAAGTTCATATGCAAGTTATGATACATGTTCATATGCAAGTTATGATGCAAGTTCATATGCAAGTTATGATACATGTTCATATGCAAGTTATGATGCAAGTTCATATGCAAGTTATGATACATGTTCATATGCAAGTTATGATGCAAGTTCATATGCAAGTTATGATGCAAGTTCATATGCAAGTTATGATGCAAGTTCATATGCAAGTTATGATACATGTTCATATGCAAGTTATGATGCAAGTTCATATGCAAGTTATGATGCAAGTTCATATGCAAGTTTATGTGCAAGTTCATATGCAAGTTGTCTCTTTTATGATATGCATAATGCAAGTTTGGGTTAAATACTAGTTGGGTTTAATGTATGTTCATATATGCAAGTTGACACCTTTTGAACCCATGATAAAGTTACATGCTATGTTGGCTAAACCCATGACCTTTGTGATGAATCTTCCCTTTATTATGTCGTGTTATGAGAACGAACTACGTGGGGAACGATGGGGTTAATATGCATGTTAATAAAATGATGTGCAATGGGTATGATTAATCATACCACAAATTAAATGGACGTAATTGGGAATTTACCTATTAAGTTAGGTCTACCCATATTATGGAGTTGGGAATTTACCTATTAAGTTAGGTCTACCCATACTATGGAATTGGGAATTTACCTATTGAGTTAGGTCTACCCATATTCTTAAAAATGTGTAATTAATTAGGCATAATTAACTCAAATTATGGGGGTGATTAATTAGGTGTAATTAATCAACTAAGACACGAGGTTGGACCCTTTTGTAGCGGAAGTCTGCCCGGAACCGACCGGCCATCCAGCAGCTACAAATGATTGGCCCAATGTGAGAGGTCTTAGTCATAAATTAAATACGTGATTAAAGTAAAGATACGAGGTTAGACCTTTTTATGACAGAAGTCTGCCCGGAACCAACCGGCATATCCAGCAGTCATAAAAGATGGTCTAATGTGAGAGGTCTTTATGAGGTCATGATCTTAATTAATTAAGAAACACTTAACCATATTAGCATGTAGAGGGACATGAGGGGTTAAGTGGGTGCCTTGGGTTGCATGTGGAAATCTAGTGGGTTGCCTTGGGTGGCAATAGAAAATACGATTAGAATACTTAACCAAAGAGGAACATGTAATTAAACATGGGTAAAGGGTTAAGTAAGTGCTTTGGGTGGCATGTGGAAATCTAGTGGGTGCCTTAAGTGGCAATTGATATATGATTAGATGACTTAACCAAACCTTAACATGTAGGTGGGCATGATTATAAAAGGGGTTAAGTGGGATACACTAGATAAAATAACAAGCTTAGGTGGTAGCTTGTGGGGGCCCATTTCAACCAATATCCCAAACGTATCTTAGTGGGCTCGACTCTAGTCGAGTGACGGGACACGCATATTGGGCTTGACTATAAGAGGCCAAAATGGGTTAGCGGTGGCAACGCATGACCAACGGGTTTCATATGCGTGTGTGGACCCGGGCTGGTAAATAAGACGTTGTTGCATCGTGTAGATATAAGCCGTGCACAGTTAGTTTTATCAGGTTGCCACGCTGGGGAATGGTACACCCCACGGTGGGGCTAGCACGGGTATCTACCTTAGGGATCCGATCGAATGGGGAGTAGTGTGTACACCTAGTGGATTGTAGGGCCCCGTGGCGTCTACTTAGTCACCTAGGGGTACGCGAGAACTATTAAGTTAATTTTATATGTCCATGGGTGGGATCAACCTTTAAGTTAGGAATGACTAGTGTGGTGCAGTGTAGGAATTACCCTTGGGTGGGTAGATCTGGGGTGGTGTAATCCACTAATTATCCTTGGGTGGATAAATGCGTCTTTTCGGTTATCTTAGTACATCCTGTGTTTAGTTGGCTACTTAGTGTAGTCATTATCCCCAGAGGTACCGTACCTTGTTTATATCATACCCTAATTACTTTAATGATTATATTGTTAGGGTTATAGGACTCACTCAGACTTATGTCTGACCCCGTTGTTTCTTTATCTTTTTCCCAACCCTCAGGTTTTCAGAGTGGGCCTAGCACTAGTGGGCTTTGATCTGACTGCTTTATCTATCTTTTGGAGCTTGGACCGTGGATGTAAAGCTCAGTTTATCTTTTCTATTATGGCTATTAGGTTATGTAGTGGGATTATGTACTTTTGTTTTTATCAGGATGGATATTATGTACTTGACTCTTATTTATGGTTTTGGTGTAACCAAACATGTTTTACTTTCCGCTGAAATGAAATGATGTTTTAAATTCTCAAGTATTACTTATATCTGTCTTGTTGTAATTTTTCTGTTCTATATTAACTTAAAATACTCCACCGATGTTATGGCATTCCCTTAGTGAGTGACCGTAGCGGGTGTGGGGTGTTACACGTGGTATCAGAGCTTAAGGTTACCAGAACAGATAAATTTTTTAGAAAAACTATTTTCTAAGAATATTTTTGAAAGGAGTATTTTCAAAAACATGTCTTTTAAGAGAAAAGTTTTTGAAAGAAAAGCATAATCCCCAATAGCCATATCTATATCTTTCGAATTCTCCGTTTTGAATCTCTTCCTCTCTAGTTTTGAGTTTCCCCTCCGCGTATAGATGACCTTTCTAAGATAGATAAGAACGGAAAACCACTTCAAGGGACTTAGACATTAGTCAGATTAGAAGTTGGTTCAAGAAGGAGGAGGACTGGTAGGTATCTATTGGATAGACGATGGGAGGAAGGCTCAAATAGTTGTTTGGTTAATGAAGGATGAAGCCTCATTGGTGGGAGGTTACGAGTGGAGAATGGGAAGAAGAAGGCGAGTAGTTATCCTTTTGGAGGAATGGGACACCGTATTAGGATTGTCCAAAGGGGCATGGGCAAGGTATGGAATCTCCTGGAGGGTAGTTGTATTCCCTCGTGGCTAGTGTACCAGATGGAGATAGGACTGTCTAGGTTGGAATTTGGATTTCTTTATTTTCCGGTTCGAACTTTATTAGATTCTGACGCATCGAGTTCGTTTATCTCATCATTTTTAGTTGAGTCACTGCACTTAGACACCAGTTTGGTAGATGATCCCTTAGTTGTTTCAAACCCAATTGGGGCTCCATGATGTGTTTGGGTTTGAAAGTTTCTATACTTAGCGTTGAGTTTAGATGTGATGCTTTTTGGGCTTCACGGGCTATGGGTTAGTTTGGGCATGGACTGGTTATCCAGTAGGGGTGCCGTTCTTGATTTTGAAGGGAGAGTTGTTAGGCTTATGACCCGCTTGGGTAACACTCTCGAGATCTCTTGTAATCCCATGGAATCTGTTATGCTAAGTTATCTAGAATCGCTTGACACGTCGGTCGAGAGTTTGCGATCTGTTAGAGTGGTCCGGGAATACTCGGATGTGTTTGAGGAGGTGAAGGGCTTACCTCCGGAGCGGGAGATTGACTTCCGAATATATCTGGTAGACAATGCTAAACCTGTATCTTTACCAGTGCGCCACATGGCTCCTCGCGAGAGGAGGGAACTCCATAAGCAAGTAGGGGAGTTGCTTGAGAAGGGGTCCATAAGACAAAGTATATCGGAGTGGGGTGCTCCAGTAGTTTTTGCTACGAAGGCGGATGGGTCCCTCAGACTTTGTGTAGGCTAAAGAGAACTAAATAAACTCACAAAGAAGAATAGACACCCATTGCCGAGGATTGATGATCTCTTTGATCAGTTGGTTGGCGCCTCAGTATTTTCACAAGTTGGACTCAGCCACGGGGTTTCGTCAGTTGAGAGTGGCTGAGGATAGTATAGAGAAGATTGCCTTTAGGACTCCGGATGGTTTTATGAGTGGCCGGTGATGCCATTTGGTTAGACGAACGCCTCCGCATACTTTGTTGATTTGATGAGAAGGGTGTTCGAGGAGTACCTAAATAAGTTCGTGATGATGTTGGTGGATGACATCTTGGTCTTTTCTAGGAGCGAAATAAGTTTTCGTATGTGCTCAATAGGTTGAGCAAAGCCAGTTATGGGATAAACGGTGGTTTTGGAGCGAGACTAGCGAGGACATCCAGAATTGGACAAGGGCTTAATTATTTAGCCGTTTTACTAGTATCATCTCACGTAGGTCATCTGAATTCGAAGGAGGTATCCCTTGGGTGTTTGTCTGATATTGGTTTAGGCCTTTGGGGCTTGCATTTGGGGGATGTCGAGTTCGACTAGAGTGGTCTGCGTGAGAGATGGATAGTTGTGACGATTTTGCATGGGATAATATCCTGATTTTCTCTAGAAGTGGAGAAAAGCATGCCCTACATCTTAGGGAAGTGTTGGAGACTCTTTGAGCGCATTGTCTTAAGACAACAAAGGTGGATGGAATTCTTAGCATCCTATGAGTTTGAGATAGCGTACACCCCTGGCAAGGGTAACGTGGTGGCAGACGCCTTAAGCAGAAAAAAGGCTGTCTTTGAGTCCATTGTTCGTGGAATGGCGAAGCTTGGAGTTTAATTCTATGTTTGACTTTAGACCTTCCGTTGACTTTGTACCCGGTTTGCTAGCCTCCTTGGAGGTTAGGCCTACTCTTTTGGGGAGGATTGGCGAGGCTCAGCGAGACGACCCACAGTTGGTTGAGTTGGTAGAGAAGCTTATAAGGGGGGAGTCGTCCAGCCATTTGGGTAGATACACCATAGATGATAGGGGATGGTTGCATAGAGACGGTAGACTTTGTGTACCGCAAGATGAGGGTTTGAAGAAGGCTATTTTGGATGATGCACATCGTTCAAGAATGACTATTCATCCTGGTGGAGACAAAATGTACTAAGACATGAAGAGAGTTTTCTTCTGGGCCGGTATGAAGAAAGATGTGGCCGAGTATGTGGCTAGATGCTTAGTGTGCCAACAAGTTAAAGCGGAGCAAAGGAAACCCGGTGGGTTGCTACACCCATTGGAAGTTCCGCAATGGAAGTGGGATAGTGTCTTGATGGATTTCATCGATGGGTTACCGAGATCGAGGAAGGGCAATACGGGAATTTGGGTTGTGGTAGACAGACTTACCAAGAGTGCCCATTTTATACCCGTGAAGAGTAAGAGGACCGCTCCATGGCTTGCTTCAGTCTATGTTAGAGAGATTGTTAGATTGCATGGCGTACCATCCAGCATTGTGAGTGATCGAGATCCTATCTTCACTAGTGAGTTTTGGAGAAGTTTGCAAGAGGCGGTAGGGACTCAGTTGTGTCTGAGCACCGCATATCATCCTCAGACGGACGGCCAGACTGAGAGGGTGAATCGTGTCCTAGAAGACCTTTTGAGGCTTTGTATCTTAGATTTTGGTGGTACATGGGAAGAGCATCTTCCATTGGTGGAGTTCGCATATAATAACAGCTTTCAGTCCAGTATTGGTATGGCTCCTTTTGAAGCTCTTTATGGAAGGCCTTGTCGATCACCTACATGTTGGTGGGAATCTACGGAGAAGATCTTGCTTGGGCCTGATATGGTTAGGGAGACTTCTGAGAAGATTGACTTGATTCGAAGAAGGATGAAAGCAGCGCGGGATAGGTCAAAATCTTATGCGGACAAGAGGAGGACGAACCTTGAGTTTGAAGTTGGGGACATGGTCTTTGTCAAAGTGTCTCCGTTATGAAATGTGGTTCGCTTTGGATCTGTTGGGAAGTTAGCACCAAGGTTCGTAGGGCCGTTTCCTATTAAGGAAAGGATTGGACGAATGGCATATAGAGTGGAGTTACCCGACAGACTTAGTGGTGTTCATGATGTATTCCATGTATCACATTTGAGGAAGTGCTTACATGAGACCGCAGAGGTGGTAGAGCCGAGCTTGCTTAGAGATGTAGAGGTAGAGCGTGATGCGACGATTCGACGAGCTCCTACTCGCATCCTTGGGTCAGAAACTAGGAAGTTGAGGAACAGAGAAGTTCAGCTAGTTAAAGTGCAATGGGGAGATGACGAAAGCAATGCTACTTGGGAGACGGAAGCGAAGATGCGTTCTTTGTACCCATTTCTTTTTGAGAGTATGTCTTTTAACTTCTCCTTTATCGCTTGTCTAGTACTTATCTTATCTTTAGTATATCCTCTCGCTAGTACCTATGACCTTTAGATAGGGTAAACCTATGGTTGAAACATGTGTTTGAGACATGTTATGTTTGATGGATGCATGTGGATGCAAGTGGTTGCTAGTGGTTGCTCGTGGATGCATGTATACACACTCTAGGCACTAGATCGGCTCAATCACTTCATATGGCATATTGCATAAAATTGTGTGTAGGAAGCTATATTTATGGATGTATAATGATTGTGCTATCATATGGATGATGCATTTTGGTGAATGATTGTGCACTCATGTAGATATTGTATGTGTCGATAGGGTTCTCTCGCATACATAATGGATGCATGGCACTATCACGGTTTGCATATGTTCATACATTAGATAGGGAACATATACACACACTTTTTGCATATGCTCATACATCATTAGAAACTGTTTTAAGGACAATGGATGCCCGTGTTTGATGGATTGAGTAGATGGTTGTTTGGATGGTAGGATATGCATTCTCCTTAGCTTAGAGATTTCGGGGACGAAATCCTTTAAGGAGGGGAGAATGTAACACCCCGAATTTCGGTTAATGCTAAAATTCACAAATTAAAGAATAACTAATCCCAGATGTGGGAATTAGGGGAAACGGGTTGCACCATTGCGTTCGTCTCGGAAAAATACGCGAAATAGAGTCTGAGTTTTCGAAAATCGGAGTCCGTATGAAGAAGATATGGACGAACGAAGTTAGGCAGAAAAACCGAAAACTAGCCAGAATGCACTGGCGCACTTGTGAAGTGCGCCAACACAAAAATGCACTGGCGCACTTGTGAAGTGCGCCAACACATTTTTACAATGGCGCACTTGGGAAGTGTGTCCGTGTCGAGCCAGAAACCTGCACAGCTTTCTGGCTGGCCTGGTGCACCATTTTAGGGTTTAGGCTGTGTTTTGGGGCTGGTTTCTGGAAGCTTCCGAGATCTGATGGTCCTAATCTAATTTAGGGTTAATCTAATGGCCTAAAACACTTGCCTAATCCTATAAATAAGACCCTAAGCTAGCCCTAAATGGTCATAATCCTATCTCCTAACTAAACTATGCCAAAATTTTCTATGATCATGGCCTCCACTCAAAACCCTAGCCTCCATCCTATTTCTAAACTATTTCTATGAAGGCTTTCATGTGCATACAAGCATCTTTGAGTTGTATGAGTGATCATTGGCTTGCATTCATCATCAAGTTGCAAGCTTTATGTTCAAGGCTAGAGTTTTTGGGTGATTTGTGGCAAGGGTTTGCTTATTGGAGTTTAGTGGTGAGTTTCTATAGACTTAACAATCAATTGTTAAATTGATTATGATAGGATATGATAAGATATGGCTATGTTTGTGGAATCAATGTGTTTATGCAAGTTTAGTATAATGTATGTTGTGTGCTATATGCAAGTTTAATGCTATGTTTTATGATGCAAAACACTATGTTGAACATTGATTCATATGTAACATGCTATGCAAGCTATATGGGAGATTATATGCAAGTCTATATGTAACATGTTATGCAAGTTATGTATTTGGTTTTATGCATGCTAAGTATTTGGTTTTATGCATGCTATGTATTTGGTTTTATGCATGCTAAGTATTTGGTTTTATGCATGCTATGTATGTGGTTTTATGCATGCTAAGTATTTGGTTTTATGCATGCTAAGTGTTTGGTTTTATGCAAGTTTGTCTCTTTTTATGATATGCATAATATATGCAAGTTTGTCTCTAAGTATGGCATGTTATGCAAGTTCATATGCAAGTTATGATACATGTTCATATGCAAGTTATGATGCAAGTTCATATGCAAGTTATGATACATGTTCATATGCAAGTTATGATGCAAGTTCATATGCAAGTTATGATACATGTTCATATGCAAGTTATGATGCAAGTTCATATGCAAGTTATGATGCAAGTTCATATGCAAGTTATGATACATGTTCATATGCAAGTTATGATGCAAGTTCATATGCAAGTTATGATGCAAGTTCATATGCAAGTTTATGTGCAAGTTCATATGCAAGTTGTCTCTTTTATGATATGCATAATGCAAGTTTGGGTTAAATACTAGTTGGGTTTAATGTATGTTCATATATGCAAGTTGACACCTTTTGAACCCATGATAAAGTTACATGCTATGTTGGCTAAACCCATGACCTTTGTGATGAATCTTCCCTTTATTATGTCGTGTTATGAGAACGAACTACGTGGGGAACGATGGGGTTAATATGCATGTTAATAAAATGATGTGAAATGGGTATGATTAATCATACCACAAATTAAATGGACGTAATTGGGAATTTACCTATTAAGTTAGGTCTACCCATATTATGGAGTTGGGAATTTACCTATTAAGTTAGGTCTACCCATACTATGGAATTGGGAATTTACCTATTGAGTTAGGTCTACCCATATTCTTAAAAATGTGTAATTAATTAGGCATAATTAATTCAAATTATGGGGGTGATTAATTAGGTGTAATTAATCAACTAAGACACGAGGTTGGACCCTTTTGTAGCGGAAGTCTGCCCGGAACCGACCGGCCATCCAGCAGCTACAAATGATTGGCCCAATGTGAGAGGTCTTAGTCATAAATTAAATACGTGATTAAAGTAAAGACACGAGGTTAGACCTTTTTATGACAGAAGTCTGCCCGGAACCAACCGGCATATCCAGCAGTCATAAAAGATGGTCTAATGTGAGAGGTCTTTATGAGGTCATGATCATAATTAATTAAGAAACACTTAACCATATTAGCATGTAGAGGGACATGAGGGGTTAAGTGGGTGCCTTGGGTGGCATGTGGAAATCTAGTGGGTTGCCTTGGGTGGCAATAGAAAATACGATTAGAATACTTAACCAAAGAGGAACATGTAATTAAACATGGGTAAAGGGTTAAGTAAGTGCTTTGGGTGGCATGTGGAAATCTAGTGGGTGCCTTAAGTGGCAATTGATATATGATTATATGACTTAACCAAACCTTAACATGTAGGTGGGCATGATTATAAAAGGGGTTAAGTGGGATACACTAGATAAAATAACAAGCTTAGGTGGTAGCTTGTGGGGGCCCATTTCAACCAATATCCCAAACGTATCTTAGTGGGCTCGACTCTAGTCGAGTGACGGGACACGCATATTGGGCTTGACTATAAGAGGCCAAAATGGGTTAGCGGTGGCAACGCATGACCAACGGGTTTCATATGCGTGTGTGGACCCGGGCTGGTAAATAAGACGTTGTTGCATCGTGTAGATATAAGCCGTGCACCATTAGTTTTATCAGGTTGCCACGCTGGGGAATGGTACACCCCACGGTGGGGCCAGCACGGGTATCTACGTTAGGGAGCCGATCGAATGGGGAGTAGTGTGTACACCTAGTGGATTGTAGGGCCCCGTGGCGTCTACTTAGTCACCTAGGGGTACGCGAGAACTATTAAGTTAATTTTATAAGTCCATGGGTGGGATCAACCTTTAAGTTAGGAATGACTGGTGTGGTGCAGTGTAGGAATTACCCTTAGGTGGGTAGATCTGGGGTGGTGTAATCCAGTAATTATCCTTGGGTGGATAAATGCGTCTTTTCGGTTATCTTAGTACATCCTGTGTTTAGTTGGCTACTTAGTGTAGTCATTATCCCCAGAGGTACCGTACCTTGTTTATATCATACCCTAATTACTTTAATGATTGTATTGTTAGGGTTATAGGACTCACTCAGACTTATGTCTGACCCCGTTGTTTCTTTATCTTTTTCCCAACCCTCAGGTTTTCAGAGTGGGCCTAGCACTAGTGGGCTTTGATCAGACTGCTTTATCTATCTTTTGGAGCTTGGACCGTGGATGTAAAGCTCAGTTTATCTTTTCTATTATGGCTATTAGGTTATGTAGTGGGATTATGTACTTTCGTTTTTATCAGGATGGATATTATGTACTTGACTCTTATTTATGGTTTTGGTGTAACCAAACATGTTTTACTTTCCGCTGAAATGAAATGATGTTTTAAATTCTCAAGTATTACTTATATCTGTCTTGTTGTAATTTTTCTGTTCTATATTCACTTAAAATACTCCACCGATGTTATGGCATTCCCTTAGTGAGTGACCGTAGCGGGTGTGGGGTGTTACAGAAAGTAGTGTCGTTTGCATCGACTCATGAGAAACCGTTGCAAGTGCATTGAAGCAAATAGTTTATTATTTGATAATTAATTATCGTTAGTTATTATAACTAGTAAATTTTTTAATATTTATTAATCTAAGTAAATATTTAACTAATTAATAATCGATAATTAGTATTTAACAATTAATATTTAATTAATGAGCAATATTTAAAAATTAATAAGTCATGTTAAGTAATTAATGATTATTATTTATAATAAAATTTGATTATTAATGATTAATAAGTAATATTAATAATTATTATAAAATGAGTAATATTTAACAATTAAAAATTATTATTCAACAACACCATTAAATAATTAATAAATAACTATTAATTTTAATAAATACAATTAAGTAACTTATAATTAGTTATTAATTATTATTTTTTAATAACTAATAATTAAGTTTAATTTATAAGCAATATGATATAATTAAAAAGTTTATATATAAGAATTGATAATTAATAACTAATAATTACCTTTAAATAGTTAACAATATAAAGTAATATTTTTATAAAATTGGAAAAAATCTAAAAAATTCAATTTTTTTAAATTCTAATGTGAAATGGAATTATAACTTCTGGAAAATTTGAAACTTAACACGATTTAATTATTTATATACAATAATTTATTATTGTTAATTACTTATCAATAATTAATGCTTATCCATAAATATTCTACAATTATCACAAACAATAACTTATAAAAACATTATTATCTATTATAATTAATGATTATCAATAAAATTTTACAATTTTTAGATATTATATATGATCACTAATTATTTTTTATATTAATAACTTATTATGGTTAATTATTAGTAATCAGTAAATTACAAGTAAAATTTATTGATTACATCGTAACAAATAGTGTTGTAATAAGTGATTAACAATTGTTTTTTACGTTTAATGATTAGTATTAGCAAACTCTGAATAATATTTATTAATTACATGTAACTATTAATAAATAAGAGAATAATTAATATTGAATAATTATTAATCATTATTTAATAATTACTGTTTAATATATAGTATGAAATGAATAAGTAATATTTAAATATAGATATGTGATATTTAATAATTAATGATCAAGTTTTAATAATTATTTATTAATAATTACATATAATAATTAATTATTAATAATTATTCAATATTTAAGACTAAAATCTAATAATTAACTGTAAATAATTAATTGATACTTATAAAGTGATATTTGGTATTTAATAATAAAATTTCCATAATTGTTAGTTTACCTTGACCAATAAAAAATAACAAATAATCAAGATTGTTTTAGTAATTCATAGTTAATAAGAAATAATAATAGCTGAGAAGTAACATTTGGCGTTTAATAGTTTGTAATTTTGATTAGTTATTCTATTTAATACTTGAAACACTTAAAATTTTAATTTAATTGGTTTGTATTCATTAATTATTTGTTTCTAATTGTGTAATATGTATTAATAATTACGAGTAACACAAAATAAATTGCTAAATTTCATTAAAGCAACCAAATATTTTTTTTTATCTCTAATAAATAAATTGCAAAATTTTGAATTGTTCTGATTTGGTCTTAAACCAATGACGATCGACCTAGATGGGAGCAATCCCCTTAGGTGGGGTTGAGGAGCAGACACCACCGCCGACGGCAATCGACCTGACTAGTCCGATCGTGTGGGTAGGAGGTAGCGTCATGTCTAAAAAGGGCATATATCTTTTTCTCTTTGAATTTGAATTAAATACGAACATATATATGATAGGTCAGACCAAAATTTCTCTGCTCGTTTCACATAGTCATCATTTACTTGTGGTTAAGTTTAAAAGATAATTAGTTAACTAATTATAAATCAAGTTTGGAATAACTAATTGGCAATAATTAGGAAGTCATTTTTATTATATAGTATTCGATAATCAATAATTATATTTAATGTTAATAAATGTTGGAAGAGAAATCCCAGATTTGAATAGGCGAAGAAACACAGATTGACTTATGGGAAATAATCCCATTCATCACCGTTCATAGTGGATCGATCCAACGAACAGAACGCCTCCACCAATGCTTCTATTTTGGATCACCCTATCGTGCGTTCTCTGTAAGTCACAACCCTTTTAAGCTTCAACCTTGATTCTTCCCCTCTTTTTAGTTTTCCTTTCACTCAAATCTCGTTTTGGCTTCAAATCAGAAATCACCACCACTGCTTGTCGTCTCTAAATAAGTGTTGTAGCCATTATCGAAAATTGCTCTGCGTTTCAGATCTGGAATTAATCGATCGTCGAGTTTGATCCACTGCCGGAAATCCGGAGATGCTCTATCGGGATCTGAAATTCATGTCGCTACTATCATCGAAGAGAAGTACCCATTGTTTCTCTGAGTCAGTTATGCTACCTTGTTTGTGCTTGTTTCTCTAGTCAAATTGTCGTCTTGAGTCACGGTGGTCTGAAATCAGAGGAGTTCTACGAGGAGATTGGTGTTATTCTTCCAGATATGACGAGTGCTTCAATGGTAAGATCCATCTTCCTTTTATCTCTGTAATAGTGCTTTGATTATGCTAGTAGACTCCCGCAATCACGAATAATCAGTTGCTGTCTTGTTTGTGTTATTTACGCTTTGGTTTAAAGCGTCATGTGGTTGTGCTTTTGCTGAAGATGCCATAACTAGGTTTGATAAAACTACAATATTATTGGGTGAAAATAAAGGGTCCGTCTATTTCCACCCCAGTAATTGCTCTTCACACCCCAGTAATTTTTTTTAAATTTCAATATCAATTATACCCTTTAATAATTTTTTAGATAACATGTTTAAGCTTATTGATTAAAACAAAAAGATACCAACGTCTTCATTAAGCTTGTTCATTAAAAACAGCATAATATTTCATTAATCTTTCATTAAGCTTCAATTCAAAAAAGAAAATAATCCCTTTCATCAGTATAATCCATTCAGAGTTTTATGTGAAATGTTTATGGTTTAGCTATATAAGTAAGGGAAAGATAAATTTAATCACAAATGCATGAGGCATGGCCATTCCTGCATAACTTTTTTGTGTCAAAATCGCATTTTTTGTTTTGTTTTGAAATTTTGGGTTCTGAAAACGGGATGGGGAGCAGACAATGTATTGAAAAGAAAGGGGCAGTTCGGGTATAAACGGGGTGGGATGAGTAAATAGAGGGGGGTGACTTGTTTTTTTTAATTTCTGGGGTGTGAAGAGTAAACAATGGGGGGTGAATATACGAACCCGAAAATAAATTATACTTTGTTAATAGCATACATCTACCCTATGGGCATTCATAACACTAGACTGGATTAATGTGTTAATCTTCACTTCATCCATTGTAGATTTCTATGTGCATTTTAAAATTGATACAAGTATTATTTAATACAACATGAACTAAGTGGGTAGCAACGAGATTTGCTGTGATGAAGTGCTAACATACTAGTGGGTTCAATTACTTTAGGATCTTCGATGAATTACACATGTTACGCTTGGCTTCTGAGCTTTGATTTCCCTCTGTGATTCTGCAACAAAACATGTCTTAGTTGATGATCCTAAATATATTACATATTCACGGAAATAAAAAATGAGTCCTTTATACATATTTGGTTATTTTTTGCATTTTCTTTGGATAATTTGGCACAGGATGAATGATAACTGTACATTTCTACTTTGAGTGTCGTAGAATTGCTATTTCTTCTGAATACAATATGACATTCTTGTTTCCATTATTTGGAAGTTCATCAGTAAATGAAATAATCGTTTTAAAAAACATGGTGATATGAACATAAATATAAACATGGTGATAGTTTGTACTCTGTTTGTATAAGGCATTACACTGCGTCATTTTATATTTGACTGAAACAGACGGAGACATGCTTCAGTTTGTACGTTTTCTTCCTTTAATTACGTCTAGGGAAAGAAGCACATCTAGCTCCATGCACCTTCTCCCCAATTGATGGAACGCCTGCTCTCCTAGTCATGTTTACACTGATAGCGCCTGGTAGAGTCTTTACGTTCATCCATGCAGTCATATATAATTGTTCAGTTTGTAGTGAATATGTGTATTTTACTTGTAATCATCTTGATCAATAATCAATAAACTTCTATCTAAGACAAGGGAACTGCACACTCTGAATCCACCGTTGCACTCTACTATCCAATAAGATCTTGCTAGTAGGATGTGTTCCAACTGCAGCGCACCCATTCCCAGTACGAACACAAATAGTCATGATTGTCATTTATGATAATCTTGGAATTCCAAAAGAAGGCGTAATCTAGTCAATTTGTTCATCTAACTTCCTTCTACAATTTCGTCTTTCGTTGCATACTTAGATTTGTCTTAGATATTGAGATACAAGAGACTGAAGTTTTTAAAGGAAAATGAATGAATGGGGTGTGTGTATTGAAACTTATATCTGTGGAATTATTGAAAAGTCCGAGTGTGTGTGTACACTTGTGTAGGATCTATAATATGACTATGCGGAATGTATGTGATAACTTAAGCTATTCAATAGTTATGCGAATAAATATTCGCAAACAATATATATATCACAAATAATTATAAATGCAGTAAAGTAAAGTAAAGTAGAGTAACGACACCAGGATTTTTATACTGGTTCGGACCTCCAGTCCTACGTCCAGTCCCGAAGCTCCTCTTCGGCTTTTCACTAAACAACACCCTCTGTTCACCCGGAGGAACAGGTTCACAACACTACTTGATTTACGGGCTACAAGTTTACCCACTTGGTTTCACGGGCTACAAGTTTACCCACTTGATTTCATGGGCTACAAGCTTACCCACTTGATTTCACGGGCTACAAGCTTACCCACTTGATTTCACGGGCTACAAGCTTACCCACTCAGGACAATTACAAGAGTTTGACTTTTGATTGTGTTCTTCTTTCAACAATGATTTGTCAACGATTGAGTACACCCTTCCTATAATCTTATCCTCAAGTATATGAATTGAATGCGAAGATTTGAAGGAAGTTAGTTGCTTGTTGAATCAAAATATGAGAAATATTATCAAGGATTCAATAAGTAACTTGAATTTGGGAGCTTTTTAGAATGCAAGAGTATTTAGAAAGTAAGATCAGAAATCAGAGCAAGAATTGGTGATTTGGATGAGTGAAAGATGATGTATTTATAGCAAATGAGAAGTTGTAATTATTAGTGAAAAGTTGCAATCAAAAGGAGTGATTTTTAATGAAGAGAAATGGATGCAACTTTTCAAGAAAGAAGATGACTCTTCATGAAATTCAAAAATAGGTCGACAGGAAAAAATTAATAGGTTGACAGGTTTTTGACCGTTATTTCAAAAAGCTGTTGACCTGTTAATTTTAATAGATTGACCTGTTATATTTTAAAAATAGGTTGAACTGTTATTTTTAACAGGTTGACCTGTTTTTGTCAATATACAGTAAAAACGAGTTTTCATGCATAATTTTGAAAGCAATGAGAAGTATGATTATTTGAGGATAGATTTTAACATAAATAACTCTAAATAACCATCTTCTAACCTATAAAGCATTGAATCTTCTTTTTGTCGATCATGAAGCTCCTTCTTGTCATTAATCAAAATAAGCATTGAAGCCGTTGACTCAACATTCTCCCCCTTTTTGATTGATGACAATATAGCTTGATATTTTAATCTTTATTGCTATCTCCCCCTGTATATAAGCTCTGTCTCCCTTTAAACATCTACATATCCATAATCTTAGCTCCATGTCATGATTTCCATTGATCTTTATTTTGTTGTTATCAATCGAATTTCTCGTGTCTCAACATTCTCCCCCTTTTTGATTGATGACAACACCTTGGATTTTCTCCCTTTGAATATAAAGCTCCCCCTGAATTTCTGCAACATTTGTTAGTAAATAATCTTACCTTTTGATTCCTGCATTAACAAATGTTAGCACACATATACTTTTACCATATTAAGCACATATATTTTAAATAGTATATGTAAAATATTTCTCTCCCTTTGTCATTGATTGAAAAGAATAGATATCATAACAACCTCAATAATCGAGAGTAGTATAATTTTAAAATAGTATAAGAAATGGTGTTTGAGTTTGGAATTTGAAACGACGTGTCTTTATAATTTTTTATTTTTTTTAGAGAGACCGGTCGACCTATAAAATCAAGGCGGTCGACCTAAAAACTCTCGGGTTTGAGATAGAGGAAATAAGGCAAAACCGGTCGACCCCTTTTTTCTAACCGGGCGACCTATTTTGTTGCTAAAACAGCAGTGGTCGACATGAATTTCGGAACCGGTCAACCTAAAAAGTCTCTAGAAACAACATGTATTAAAACCGGTCGACCTATAGTTTTTGACCGGTCGACCTGTATGACCGGTCGACCTATATTTTGCCACCGGTCGACCTAATTCTTCTCTGGATTAAAAATATTCAAAACCAGTCGACCTGTATGACCGGTCGACCTATATTTTGCCACCGGTCGACCTAATTCTTCTCTGGATTGAAAATATTCAAAACAGGTCAACCTATATTTTTTAACAGGTCGACCTAATTTGTCAAAAATTGTTTTTCTGCCTTATTTTGAAAAAAATCAAACTCAAACAACATTTTATTATAATAATATATATTAAATACATGAAGAAAGAAATAACACAAATATTAAAAGGAATATAAAATATCTCCTTAGATCCGATATATTAAAATTATTTTCTTGGTTCCCATGGAGAATATTTTCCGCTTCCGCCTTCATTTTTTGTTGTAATTCCTATCCCATGAATTTTGTGTCCTCGATGACGATGAAATATTGAAACATGTACTTTTTGATAAGCTAAATTTTCAAAGATATTTAGATATACCGAATAGTCTTCTCTTTGTTGTGGTGTACCTGCAAAAATTATATGACATGTATACTTTTGGTACCCACTTGCTTTGTTTGGGTCCATGAGTTAGATGGAAGGTAACCATACCCAAGAGGGTTTAATGGAACCTTTAAAGATAAAATTTTCATTATTAACTACTGAATCAAAATAATCATCAATATATTTTTCTCTGTTTTTCCAACTTACAGGAACCCAAATACTTAAGTAATCTCTATTGATATTCCTTTTCATACTTCTAGATCTATTATACAGATCTCTAGTCATGGAAGTATTCGAATTTCTATAATAATTGGATCTAGGATGAGCATTAGTACTAGCAGTAATATTTTTATTGTACATGAAAGCATATCTAGTACTATTTCTAAGATTAGTTTTATTATATCCTAAACCACTTTTGTCATGTAAAGGTCAAGATCTAGATAAAATCACATTTAAATCATTTTGACCTTTATTAAATTTTGCGAACTTATTTGCACTTTTATCAAATTTATTTCCAAAGTCGCTATTGACATTTTCAAAAGAAATTTTGTTATTCTTTAAATCATCAATTTCCTTATTTAATTCAGAATTTTTCCTTTTTAAAGTACCATTCTCAGTTTTGAGACCTAAAATTTGAGATTCTGAATTATCTAAAGAATATTGTAACTTTTCAAAATTTTCTTTTGAGTCAGAAATTTCATTTTGCAAAATATTATTATTCACCTTTAAAAACTCACATTCTTTAGATAGTTCTAAATTCTTTTCAGTTAAAGCTCTATTCTCTTTTTCAAGAGACGAAATTAAAGAACTAGAATTATTTAAAGAATCCTCTAATGATATATTTTTATTTTGCAAAAGATCGATTTCCTTTAAAAGAACATTGTTTTTATCTTCTAGTCGCTCATTTTCTTTTTGAAGGAAATCTTTTTGAGAAACAAGCTCTTCTATGGTATTTTCAAAACATTTGGCTTGTTTTACCAATAGATTGTTTTCTTCTTTTAATTTGGAATTTTCTTGCTTGTAATTTTTTGACATAGCTAAAACGACTGTATTGAGTTTCAATAATTTTTCATGGTCTAACAAAAGATCTTTATATAATGAATCTGTACATACCGATTGTGATCCGACTTTGGCCATGGGACACTTGTTTCCTTGCTCTCTTGATTCGGCTTTGTTGCTCTTCCACTTTCTAATCCCTTGACTAGACTTCTTTATTGCCATTTGTTCTAAGATGTTGTTACGATCTCTAGAACACTAGGCTCTGATACCAATTGAAAAGTCCGAGTGTGTGTGTACACTTGTGTAGGATCTATAATATGGCTATGCGGAATGTATGTGATAACTTAAGCTATTCAATAGTTATGCGAATAAATATTCGCAAACAATATATATATCACAAATAATTATAAATGCAGTAAAGTAAAGTAAAGTAGAGTAACGACACCAGGATTTTTATACTGGTTCGAACCTCCAGTCCTACGTCCAGTCCCGAAGCTCCTCTTCGGCTTTTCACTAAACAACACGCTCTCTTCACCCGGAGGAACAGGTTCACAACACTACTTGATTTACGGGCTACAAGTTTACCCACTTGATTTCACGGGCTACAAGCTTACCCACTTGATTTCACGGGCTACAAGCTTACCCACTTGATTTCACGGGCTACAAGCTTACCCACTTGATTTCACGGGCTACAAGCTTACCCACTCAGGACAATTACAAGAGTTTGACTTTTGATTGTGTTCTTCTTTCAACACTGATTTGTCAACGATTGAGTACACCCTTCCTATAATCTTATCCTCAAGTATATGAATTGAATGCGAAGATTTGAAGGAAGTTAGTTGCTTGTTGAATCAAAATATGAGAAATATAATCAAGGATTCAATAAGTAACTTGAATTTGGGAGCTTTTTAGAATGCAAGAGTATTTAGAAAGTAAGATCAGAAATCAGAGCAAGAATTGGTGATTTGGATGAGTGAAAGATGATGTATTTATAGCAAATGAGAAGTTGTAATTATTAGTGAAAAGTTGCAATCAAAAGGAGTGATTTTTAATGAAGAGAAATGGATGCAACTTTTCAAGAAAGAAGATGACTCTTCATGAAATTCAAAAATAGGTCGATAGGAAAAAATTAATAGGTTGACAGGTTTTTGACCGTTATTTCAAAAAGCTGTTGACCTGTTAATTTTAATAGGTTGACCTGTTATATTTTAAAAATAGGTTGACCTGTTATTTTTAACAGGTTGACCTGTTTTTGTCAATATATAGTAAAAACGAGTTTTCATGCATAATTTTGAAAGCAATGAGAAGTATGATTATTTGAGGATAGATTTTAACATAAATAACTCTAAATAACCATCTTTTAACCTATAAAGCATTGAATCTTCTTTTTGTCGATCATGAAGCTCCTTCTTGTCATTAATCAAAATAAGCATTGAAGCTGTTGACTCAACATTCTCCCCCTTTTTGATTGATGACAATATAGCTTGATATTTTAATCTTTATTACTATTTCCCCCTGTATATAAGCTCTGTCTCCCTTTAAACATCTACATATCCATAATCTTAGATCCTTGTCATGATTTCCATTGATCTTTATTTTGTTGTTATCAATCGAAATTCTCGTGTCTCAACAATTATCATTCACGTTTATGCTTTTGCTCAACTCCAATTTCAAGTGTAGATATGTTTTATTAGAAGAGAGTACTTATATTTGTAGTGAAATATGGAACTGAAACAGAGAAGTAAACTCGTTTCGATTTTCGTTTTTTTTTTCTTTTTGACGTTTGGGAAGTGGAAATTTCCAATGGGATGGTGAAATAGTTTGGGAAGACGGATGTTTATCATTTGTTCACATGTTCATCATTTTAATGGAGAATCTTTAATACTACTTTATAAGGTTATTCTAATCAAAATTTCAGATTATTTTCACGGATGGAAGTATATATTTCAATATTTTACTCTACGTATGTACACGCTCACACAAACACACTCTTAACAGATTCCCACCATTTGTTTTAATCCTTTATCAACTGGCAGTAAGCTTTCACCAAATTCTCACCATCATAACCAAAACTAATTTCAGACCTCATCTGGATGCCCAGGTAGATCTTGCTTTGGTTTTTCTTGTTCAAATATCCCACACCTTAAGAGTGGAATCCTTACTTCCACGCAGCAGAAGCCTGCTATCAGCTGACCAACTAATTTGGTATACAGGTCCCACATGCCCCTTAAATAATGTGACAAAACTCCCGCAATTCACACCTTAACAGATTTGTCAAAAGACGCACTTGCAATACATGGCCCATAGGGAGAAAAATATACATGGTTTACTAGCTGCTGATGTCCAATCATATGAGCTTTTGGTTCTTTCCTAATTCTAGGTTTCCACAAATACATGGTAAAATCATCTGATCCTGAAAACTGTCTCTCAGGTGCATTACCTTTCACTTTTTTGTATTTTGCAAGCGCTGCCTCTTTCATTTCCTTAGGGGAGGAAAAAAATTTTGGTATGATCAAATGCCCCAGATCCCAGTACAAAGAGTATAATCGGTGCTCAAGGTAGTGAGTTAACCCAATGGCCATGCTTCTTTAATGTGCGTATACACATTTCTTGTTCAGATTCCCATAATCTGGTAGTGCAATCTTGAGAGCCCGTATAAATCTTTCCATCACTACCCCATTTCACACGTGTAACTGCGTGTGTGACCTGCAAGGACAATAGATTTTTGTAGTATAACATTCCAAATATGTGCATCTCCATCTTTTCTAGAACTAACAGAACAACTACTTGGAGCATTCAAATGCACATGCTTCCAAGAAATTCCAGTAATCCACTTTTTGTGGCCTTTAAAAGGATTGTCAGTTTTCGGATCCCATAGAATAAGTTCTCCTGTTTTACTGCCACTCATTTGATGGTTCCCATCTACTGATCATGCTACGTACATCACCCAATTTTTTAAGTATTCTAATAAAGGTACCGACAACATAACCAAAGGTGGAAGTATATCTCTAATAGATTAATTCATGTCGAAATACTGTTTTAACTCAAAATAACCTAAACATAACCTCTACTAAAAGAGTACAAATTATTTGTCGATTGTAAAATATAATGAATTGGGCTTTCATATGAAGAATGAATATGAAGTCAATGTATTAAAGACTGTCGTCACGAGTCAATATAATGGCCGAAGGTATCAGTTCATATCTTATTCCAGTCGGTCCTATCTATATGCTATAGTGTGCTTTATTAACCTATTTTAATCAACTGCACCGAAATTTGATCAAACTCACCTTTGTCATGCTATAGTGTCTCATTATGGGTTATATAAAGTAGTGCCTTTTACAAATGATAACGTGAATGCCTATATTTTGTCATGCAGGTGTAAATTAGTTGTTGAGTTTGCTATGCTTGTCCTTATTATGTGATCTGAATAACCGAGAGGTATTAAATTATTGTTAGCAAGCTAGCATGCTTGCATGTTCCTTGAAATGGTCTGTATGTTAAAAAAATTATGCTTTGAAATTAGTTTGTGCTTGCAGGTTGTTTGTTTTTACTTTTCAATAACCAATTGGGACATCAAAGTATGTTTTTATTTCAGAGTTTCAAATATATTTTTATTTATTGGCATTATATCTATTATCTCAAATTCAGGTTCTTGTTTTGGATCGAAGTGAAGAATGATGCCGAAAAGTGTTGCTGCATTAGAGTACTTTATAGTCTAGGCTATATTGCTTCTTAATGATTGTACGTATGATATGTTTGAATAATTGTACTAAAATGAATTTAGATTTTTTGTATGGATTATGGATACTATAATTGTTTTTTTAGTATTATCTTATTTAATCTGCATTTGTCATTAATTTGATTTAAATGATTACAATATTGCATACAATAATTGTTACGAAAAGTGGTTTTTTGCATCGGTTACCGGTATTTGAAGCAATCGATGCAAAATAAGAATGGGCCAAAGCCAATGTTGGTGCAAAATTATATTTTTTTGCGTCGGTTATTACTTGTAAGTGATGCAACATAGTACACGGAACGGGTTTCCTCCCATGAATACCCGTGCATAAAACAACATCGCAATGCTAAATAAAGAACAATGAAGCTATTATAAGACCCATGTCCCATCACACAATGCAACACAAGCCGAAGTATAGGGTTTTACCTTATAATAGCCAACGAATGCTTGATACCCTAAATTTCATCTTTTATTATTACTATAAGTGTATAGTGTCAAAACAATTTCAATCATAAGTATCAATCATAGACGACATAAGTGCCCCATACCACTATGTCACCATACTAGGCTCTACAATCAAAACCGCAAATGTTACGTATCGGAAGTTGGATTTCCATCTATGAACTGAGGCAAGGGATCGTCCGCACCGAATTCGAGACTCTCTAGCCCGAGCTTCAGGCAAGCGTGCAGGCAAGCCTTGGATCGTCAGGGCCGGTCCACCGATGTGGATTATAATGCCTGAACACTGCGTTTCCCCGCCCTTTGGGGCGTAAATAAGCCAATTGACTCCATCAGCTCCACATAGTCACCGATATATCTGAGGCGCCTCGCAATCCAACAACCACACAGGTGAAAATAATATAAATGTCAGGGTTGGTAGGTCACTGACACCACCCTATCTAGAAGGAAACGCATGCCCTCCCTGATGTCCTCTCCTGTTTCTGATTCACAACCGGGGTGTGAGGTTCGCGAATTAACGCTACACAAAGCTATGCCCCACAAGCGGTGCTTTGATCATCAACTACAAGACTTTGCTTTTCAACAAAAGCCTTGATCATTTGCATCTTAGCATGCCACACAGGCAAACCACTCCATGCAACCGATATCCATCAATCACACAGAATGATATCCAATGTCAGACACACAGTCCATTTACAAGTCCGTTTTGGGTCTGAACGAAACCGGAGGCACCTTGTACCTCGCATATCCTTCGATCTCCAAGTACGTCTAGACGATCACCAACTGATTCCCTCCTCTTGGGTGTACAGCCCAATCAAGATCATTAGTAATTATCCAAATAAGGTGAAGACTTCCGGTCTTCATCCTCGACACATCGTCGAATCAGTTATTCAGAATGGGATAAACCCGGTTGTAACACCCCACCTCTGCCAATGTCACTCTTGCAAGCACACTAGCTTTGGAGGGGCGTTAAACAAGGTAAACATGCATGCAGATATCACAAGACAGAACATATAAGTAAAAACAGAGTAAATAAAGCAGCGGGTGAAAACTAACATTTCAAAACCATAGTCAAGTTACATCAAAGTACTTGGTCATTATTTTCCCACAAAACAAAGTCTAGAAACATAAACTGAAAACTGGAAAAAATATTCATAAAGTAACTATCTCCAAGGTAGAATAAAGCCATAGCAAGCTCAAGTCCAAACCGTACATGAGCTATCCAGAAAAGCAGCTAAAGATCCAAGCTAGGTGCTAGTGTTCCCACCTTGAAAACCTGGGGAGGGGGGAACGAAAGAAAAGAGGCGAAAGAAAATGGGTCAGTCAAAAGACTGGTAAGTCCTACCTACTATTAGTATAAAAGCTAATAAAGTTAACTGGACATGTAAAACAGAGATGAAACATAGGATGATAACTGGCATGGTGAAAAGTTAACAAGATAGATCAAGGGTGGTATTTCATATACAAGGTTAAGTTTTTGCACCAAGTGTACTAGTATTCCAACCCATGTCAAGTATAAACAAGAAGTGATCCCTTGGCCCAATCTTGGCCCAATATCACGAGATGACCTAAATCAAGGTCCAACAACACGGTCTAGTCGATCGGCTCCCTAAAAGCCTAACTCGTCAAGTGTCGGTGTCATACGACCCAATCACGAAGTGTAGTCAAACTGTGCTAGGTCCACCCTCGGGTGTATCAAGCCCTAGGGTGCCAACCAGGGGCACAAATCAAGCACGCACAGTCTAAACCTACTGGTGCTCGTGTCTGCTTTTTCAACTCCGGACTATGTGCACGACCATAGTCCGCCTGAACCTACACCGGCGCACCTACTCAGCGGTCGTTTTGGTTGCTTACATGTCAGCCCAGTAATCGTGCCCCACCCTAGCCTAGTCCCTAGGGTATCATGATACAACCAAGAGGGTTACTGGTGAAAAGGACCACGTAACTAGGGTTTCTAACGGGTTAAGCGTGGTTAACCCTATCCAATCAAGTACCAAGTTGGTTAAGTGTACCCAAGGTTCATGACTTAACCTTATCAACCCATCGTGTTTAATTGGTTAAGTATTCAAGTGGTCCATGACTTAACCCTATCATGTGGCATTAATTGATTTAATGCACCCAACCTCTCACATTAGACCTTGTTGTGGTTACTAGTTAAGCCGGGCGGGTCCGGGTAGCTTTACACCACAACTTAGTCTAACCTCGGGTTTCAAGTGCGACATGACCAACTACTTACATTGGGTCCTATTGCTTGTAGCCACTAATTAAGCCGGTCGGTTCCGGGTAGATTTATGCTACAAACTCAACCCAACCTCGAGTTGGTCATTCTCATGTTTTCTAGAAGTCATGTCCAAGTTCATGTTCATGTTTCAAGCATAATCACATGTCATATTTCATGTCATCTTTTCAAGTCATGGTTTTATGTCATTTTAGTTTACCCATAACGTAACCCCATCGTTTGTAAGTTCGCATAAACGCAAATAGATCTCAAAGAGGGAACTTAGAAGCATGACATAATTAATAAGGCTTGGCCACAAGTTAAACATGGTGGCATATGAGGCAAATGTGTTCATAAACTTGCATATTACATTATAAGCCTCAAAACATGCATGATATCAAACTTTAGCAAAATAGTTGAAACATGGTCATAAATGACATAGGATGATAGCTAGTGATTCGCATATAACATCATATGCAAGATAACATAAGGGTTATGAGAATTTCTATGTTGCTTTATGAAACATTTCAAATCAAAGCTCATAGCTTTCTATGCACAAAGTCAAGGTGATAGCTTTACAAACATGCATAGAATAAATCTATGCATAACATGATAGAATCAAAGCACAAATCATACTTAGGCCCAAACTCAAACTTGCAACATGTCATATTTAACTTCATAGTTAGAATCTAAGAGTAGAATAGGGCTTACAATGCTATGACGACTTATAAAATAAAATAAGATTGAGACGAAGCCACTAGCAACTCTAAAAACCCCCAAATAATAAGCTCCAATGAAAACCCTTGAGAAATAAGAAGAAGATCCTTGCTTTGATGAAGAAAGATTGAACTTTGGCCTTGAATCAAATTTAGAAACTCTCAAACAAGCTTAGTAACTCTCATATGAATGAAGATGGAGACTATGACAAGAGGGTGGAGGCCATGATTAAACATTTTGGCATAACCTAGTTGTAGGATTGATTTATGATGGTTTAGGCTAGGTATTAGGGTCCTTTTATAGAAGTTTAGGTTAGTTTAGGCCATAGGATTAACCTCATTCAGATCTGAGCCTTTAAAATCCGTCACAAGCCTTAAAACATGTCTTGAGGAACAAGTCAGGTGCACCCAGGCCAAACTGGCCGAAACACCATGTCAACACCCGTGTCGACTGGGCAGTCGACACGGCCCTGGGTGTGTCGACACCCCAGTCGACACCCCAGTCGACATGGGGGTTGGCGGGAATCTTCCCGCCTGGCCTGTCTGGGTTGAAACTTGAACATTCGGATTTGAATTTGAATCTGTTTTTAAACTTGAATTTTTCTAAAAAAAATTATGGGCCATAACTGGGTCATACGGACTCCGATTTTCGTAAACTCGGACTCTATTTCGCGTATTTTTCCGAGTTGAACTCAATGGCACAGCCCATTTCCCTTTATTCAGATTTTATCATTTAATTCTGCCTTGATTTATGTTTTAACATGTTATTTAAAAATACGGGTTGTTACATTCTCCCCTCCTTAAAGGATTTCGTCCCCGAAATCTCTAAGTTAGGAAAAACGTATCCTACCATCCATCATCCATCTACTCACAACATCATCCACAAGTAACCATTGTCCTTAACAAATTCTAAATGCTGTATGATCATATGCAAAGGTGTGTGTATATGTACTTATCTAGTGCGAAAATCAGGCGGTTACTGATTCAGTAAACCTCCTTAATGCATATGTATGTTAGTGTAATGAGTCAATATGTATGCAAATTCCTAGCATGATTCATAATATCCACATGAGTGCACATAACATTCATCCATATGCAACATCCACGTGATAGAATAACAAGTTTCATCCATGAATAAGTATGATCACTCATGCCTATGCAACATGAAAGTGTGTGAGCCGATCTTAGTGCCTAACGTGTATCATGCATCCACGAGTATCCACTTGCAAACACTTGCAACCACTTTCAAACATCAAACATAGCATGTTTCAAATACATGTTTCATCCTAAGGGTTTCTACCTAAGGTTCTCATGACAAGATTGACGAAGTTACAAGATAAACAGGATAAACATGGATAGCAAAAAGAAAGATATGCTAAAAAGGAAAAGAGATCGAGAATGTACCCTAAAAAAGAAATGGATAAAGCCCACGCATCTTCTCCTCGGTTTCCCAAGTTGCATCCTCTTCGGCCTCACTCCACTGAACCTTCACCAATTTGACTTCTCGATTCCTTAGCTTCTTGATCTCCGTTCCTAAGATACGAATCGGAGCTCTCCTCAAGGTTGCCTCTTTCTCTACCTCCACGTCTTCAAGAATGCTAGGTTCAACCACCTCAGCGGACTCATGTAGGCACTTTCGGAGATGCGAGACATGAAAGACATTATGCACTCCGGCCAGCTTCTCGGGCAATTCCACCTTATAAGCCATCTTCCCAATTCTCTCTATGATAGGGAAGGGTCCTACGAACCTTGGTGCCAGCTTCCCAACTGCTCCAAAACGAACCACATTACGCACAGGAGAAACCTTCACGAAATCCATATCTCCAACTTCGAATTCCAAATCTGTCCTTCGCTTGTCAGCATAGGATTTCTGTCTGTCTTGGGCCGTTTTCTCACCAATTCAACTTTCTCGGATGTGTCCCGTATCATATCGAGCCCAAGTATAAGCCTATCCGTTGTCTCCCACCAACAAGATGGTGACCTACACGGCCTCCTATACAAAGCTTCAAATGGTGCCATCCCTATGCTAGCTTGGTAGCCATTATTATAAGCAAACTTTACAAGAGGAAGGTGGTCTTCCCAAGTACCACCAAAGTCAAGAACACAAAGCCTCAAAAGATCTTCTAGCACTCTATTCACCCTTTCAGTTTGCTTATCCGTCTGGGGGTGATAGGCTGTACTTAGATTCAATCGCGTACCCATCGCTTCTTGCAAACTATTCCAGAACTGGCTAGTGAAGATTGGGTCACGATCGCTAACTATGCTAGAAGGAACTCCATGCGATCGCACTATCTCTCGAAGATAAACAGATGCTAGCCATGATGCGGTCCTCTTGCTCTTCATTGGAATGAAATGAGCACTCTTCGTAAGTCTATCAACTATGACCCATATGCTCGTATTCCCTTTCCTTGACCTAGGCAATCCATCCACAAAATCCATAGAGATACTTTCACACTTCCATTACGGGACCTCCAATGGATGTAATAGCCCACCGGGTTTCTTCGACTCGGCTTTCACTTGTTGGAACATCATGCACTTTGAAACATACTCTGCCACATCCTTCTTCATTCCAGCCCAAAAGAAAATGCGCTTCATATCCCCATTCATCTTATCTCCTCCAGGATGTATAGTCATCTTCGAGTGATGCGCTTCTTCGAGAACTTTATGCACCAAGTCTCCCACTTGTGGAACGCATAGCCTTCCATCACGCCTTAGCCAACCCTTGTCATCAATAGTATATCTAGCAAGGTGACTAGACGTCTCACCACGAATCAACTTGTCCATGATCTTGACTATCTGCAGGTCTTCCTTCTGCGAAGTCCCTACTTGATCAAGAAGTGTAGGTCTAAGCTCAAGAGATGCTAACGAACCCGTCATCGACTCAACAGCCGTTGTGAAATCGAAGGTTGCCAAGAACTCTAGGCTCTTCATCTTAACAAACAAGGGACTCAAAGTCAACCTTCTTCTGCTTAGTGCATCTGCCATAACATTACCCTTGCCAGGGGTATAAGCTATCTCGAAGTCATATGATGCCAAGAATTTCATCCACCTTTGCTACCTTAGATTCAGATCTTTCTGCGAGAAGAGGTACTTGAGCGACTTGTGATCAGTATATAACTCAAACCTTTCGCCTAGAAGATAGTGGCGCCAGGATTTGAGTGCAAAGACGATCGCCGCCAAATCCAAATCATGAGTGGGATAGTTCTTCTCATGAACTTTAAGTTGCCTACCCCCATAACATATCACTCTTCCTTCTTGCATCAGAACAACACCTAACCCCGTGCCACATGCATCGGTGTACACGGTAAACATCTTACCACCATCGGGTAATGCCAAAACTGGAGCTGTGGTAAGGGTCCTCTTGAGCCTTTGAAAAGCCAGCTCACACTCTAAGTCCCATGCAAAGACTAAGTTCTTCTTCGTCAACTTAGTAAGAGGGGCTGAAATCTTAGCGAAGTCCTTAATGAACTTCCTATAGTGGCCTGCCAGACCGAGAAAGCTTCTTACTTCGGTTGCATTCCTAGGAGTCTTCCAGTCTTGAACCGCAACCACTTTCGCGGGATCCATAGCTATGCCTTGCTTAGAAAATATATGTCCAAGAAACTGAACTTCCCTTCTCCAAAAATGGCATTTGGAGAACTTGGCTTTCAACTGATGAGCTCTAAGCATATCCATCACTTCCTTGAGATGTCTAGCATGTTCTTCCTCATCCTTTGAGAAGATCAGAATATCATCCACGAAGACAACCACAAACTTGTTAAGGAACTCCCTGAACACCCTACTCATAAAATATACGAAGTAGGCGGGTGCATTAGTCAAACTGAATGGCATGACAAGCCATTCAAAGAATCCATCTGGAGTCCTAAACGCAGTCTTATCAATACTATCCTCAGCCACTCTAAGCTGATAGAATCCGGTGGCTAGATCGAGCTGAGAGAAAACAGAAGCACCAACAAGCTGGTCAAAGAGGTCATCAATCCTCGGTAATGGGTGCCTATTCTTCTTTGTCAGCTTGTTCAACTCTCGATAATCAACACATAGAAGAAGCGAACCATCCGCTTTAGTAGCGAACACCACAGGAGCACCCCATTCAGAAATGCTTCGCCTAATAAAATTCTTCTCAAGCAACTCCTTGATTTGCTTACTGAGCTCTCTTCTTTCTCGTGGGGCCATGTGCCTAACGGGCAATGAAACTGGCTTGGCATTATCAACAAGATAAATGCGGAAATCTATCTCTCGTTTAGGGGGTAACCCCTTAACCTCTTCAAAGACATCAGGATATTCTCGGACCACCCTTACAGATTGCAGATCATCGATGGACGAGTCAAGAGATTCAAGATAACATAACATGACGGGATCCAGCGGGTTGCAAGAAATCTCTAGGGTATTACTGAGGCGAGTCATGAGCCTCACCACCCTATGGTCACAATCGAGAATTGCTCCATAACTGGACAACCAATCCATGCCCAAAATCAACCCGTATCCCATGAACCCGAGAACATAAGCATTACACGTGAATTCTACGGTCAAGATAGAAATCCTCAAATCCATACAAATCATAGATAGATGGGTGGAACCCCCAATTGGATTTGAAACACTAACGGGATCCTCAACTAGACTAGTACTTAGGTGCAAACTTTCAACAATGTCAGAAGAAATAAAGGTATGCGATGCGCCAGAATCAAATAAAGTGCGAACAGGAAAATCAGAAATGTAATCAAGGCTTTCTATAGAAATACTACCTCGGTCCTGAACTGGAGCAGTGTTGAGAGCATGCACTTGCCCTCCAAAAGGTCCTGCACGCTGAGTCTGCCCTTGCCCTTGTCCTTTCTTCTTAGGGCAATCCTTGCTAAAGTGTCCAGTCTCTCCACAATGAAAGCATTCGCCCAACTTCCTCTTCTTCTTCCTACAATTTTTGGCTATGTGCCCAACAATCCCACAGAAGTTGCACTTTCTTGTGTCCTTTGCCTTGTTGTTGTTGGCCTTATTACCCTTGTTGTTCTTGTTGTTCTTGTTATTCTGATTGCTCTGATTTCCTCCCCACTTGGAGTCCGCCTTCTTGGTTTGAGTCTCATTAGGCTTGACTTCTTTCTTGCCATTCTTATCGTCTCCCTGAAGCAATGCCATGTCCAATAGGCTTTCAAAAGTGGCCCCCATGGGTATATGAGACATGGCTAAACCTTGTAATGGCTCATTCAACCCTCGTGCAAAGCGTAGAGCCTTCTTCTGGGGAGTATTAACCATGTCCAAACCGAATCGAGCAAGATGGTTAAACTTATTCACATACTCCCTCACTGTCATGTACCCTTGCTTCAAAGATATAAACTTCTCCATTTGGAGATTCTCCTCAGTAGATGATAGGAACTTAAGCCCAAACCTCATCCTAAAATCGGCCCAAGTCTCTATAGGCCTAGTAGCGTTGGTGACCTCCCACCAATAAGCAGCTTCCTCTTTCAATAGTCATACTGCCAACAGAACTTTTCTACGGTCTTCCACATCAAAGACGGCGAAGAAATCTTCAGTTTCTTTTAACCAATGTAACACCCCACCTCCGCTAGGGTCACTCTTTCGGGGGCACTAGCTTCTGGGGGGCGTTAGAACTGGGTAAGCATGCATAATGATATATCAAGGCAGAACAGGAACATAAGTATATATGTAAAACAGAGTAAGTGAGAATAAAACAGCGGAATATCTCAAACCATCTCAAAACAAGTCTAGTACATCATAAAGTCATCTGCCAAAATAAATATGTCTAGTACAACATAAACAGAAATACTGAAATACATAGTGCTATCCCCAAAAATAAAAGTGATAAACCATAGCGAGCTCAATGTCCAGACATACATGAGCTATCCAGCGAACAAGCAAGCGATCCAAGCTAAGCACCACTGTTCCCTCCCTGAGAACCTGGGGGGGGGGGGGGAACGGAAGAAAAGAAGCGAAAGAAAACAGACCAGTCAAAAAGACTGGTAAGCCCTACTACGATCAGTCTATAAACTAATAAAGCTAACATCATGATGGAAACTTGAGATGAACATACTGGCGATAGATAAAGGTGTCATCACATAAAGAAGATCAAGCTTTGCACCATAGTGTACTAGCAAACTAACATAACAGGTATTGATCCCTCAGCCCAAACCTTGGCCCAATTGCATGAGGTGACCTTAATACAAGGTCCAGCCCAACGGTCTAGTCGATCGGCTCCCTATAAACCTAACACGTCAAGTGTTGGTGTCCATACGGCCCACATATGGTTGTAGTCAGACTGTTCTGGGTCCACCTTTGGGTGTATCAAGCCCTCGGGTGTCAACCCCAGACACCTAAGCAATAATGCACAGTCTAAACCTACTGGTACCCGTGCCTCGAGTTTGTCCAACACCGAACTACGTGCACGTCCGTAGCCCGCCTGGACCCGCACCGCTGTACCACTCAGCCGTCGCTTTGGTCGCTTACATCAGTCCAGTAATCGTACCCCGCCCTAGCCTAGCCTCTAGGGTTGTGAATGATACCAAACTGGGATTACTGCTGGAACAGACCACGTTGCTAGGGTTTTCTAAGAGGGTTAAGTGTGGTTTAACCCCTCACTAATCATGGATTAAATTAGCTAAGTGTAACCAACAGTTCACCACTTAACCCCATTTAATCCCTCATATCCCCAAAATTGGTTAAGTATTAGTGGGCCATGACTTAACCCTAATCATGAGGCATTAATTTAATTGTACCTTAACCTCTCACATTAGACTTTGTTGCGGTTACTAGTTAAGCCGGGCGGGTCCGGGTAGCTTTACACCACAACTTGGTCTAACCTCGGGTCCCAGGTACACATGACCAACTTCTCACATTGGGTCCTATTGTTTGTAGCAACTAGTTAAGCCGGTCGGTTCCGGGTAGGTTTACGCTACAAACTCAACCCAACCTCGAGTTGGCCACACATGTTTTCTAAGTGTCATGTCCACTTTATTTCAAACCATAATTACAAGTTTAACAAATACTTGGGTAGACCTAACTTAATAGGTAAATTCCCAAGGGGTAGACCTAACTTAATAGGTAAATTCCCAATCTTATATTTTCATGTATTTTAAGTTTTACCCAAAAACCCCTCAACGTCATTCTATCGCTTACATATTCGTCATAACGCATAAAGGATAGAAAGAGGGAACTTGGCACAACATACATGATAAATCTTACATATCATAATAAGCATGCATAACATATTGGACTTGCATAACTTAGCATGGTGAACTTGCATAAACATGCATAACTTGTTGAACTTGCAAATCATGACTTAGTGAACTTGCATAAACATGCATAACTTGTTAAACTTGCAAATCATGGCATAGTGAACTTGCATAAACATGCATAACTTGTTAGACTTGCAAATCATGGCATAGTGAACTTAAATAAGCATGCATAACTTATCAAACATGTGTAACATAGCATAGCGAACTCGCATAAGCATGCATAACTTATTAAACATGCATAACATAGCATAGCGAACTCGCATAAGCATGCATAACTTATTAAACATGCATAACATAGCATAGTGAACTCGCATAAGCATGCATAACTTATTAAACATGCATAAATCCCAACTTTCATCACATATTAACTTTAGAGTTTCTAAAATGAAGGTAAGAGGGCTTACAAATATTATGAAGACACAAATCTACTAATAAAGATTGAGAAGCCCTTTTATGCAAGCATATAAAAACCCAAAACAAAGCTCCAATTAACAAAAATCCCAAAAACTCTAGCTTTAGCAATTAAAGCTTGCAACTTGATGATGTATGCAAGCTAATGATCATTCATACAACTTAGAAATGCTTGTATGAACATCAAAACCTTCATAGAAATGATTTTTGAAGAGGGTGGAGGCTAGGGTTTTTAGGTGGAGGCCATTTGAGAATTCAATTTGACATAGTTTGGTTGCTAGAATGAATAATGAGGTTTTAGGGTAGGATTAGGGGCTTATTTATAGAAGATTAGAGTGTTTTTAGCCCTAGGATTAACCCTAGGTTAGTTTAGGCCCGTCAGATTTAGGAATTCTCTAGAACCAAGCCACAAGACCAAGCCCAAATCCAAAATGGTGCGCCAGGCAAAACTGCCTGGCCACCCCGTGTCGACAGGGCTGTCGACAGGGCAGTCGACACCCTAAGACCCCTGTCGACATGCCTGTCGACATAGGGGTCCTGGCGGGAGTTTTCCCGCCTGACGCCAGTTAGCCCTAATCCTTGTTTTTAATTTGAAATTTAAATCTGTTTTTAACATAGAAATTTCTGAAAACTTCAATGGGCCTTAACTGGGTCATACGGACTCCGATTTTCGAAAACTCGGACTCTATTTCGTGTATTTTTCCGAGACGAACGCAATGGCATAGCCCGTTTCCCTTGATTCAGATTTTAGAATTAAATTCTGCCTCGATTTATGTTATAACAGGTTATTGAAAATACGGGTTGTTACATTCTCCCCTCCTTAAAGGATTTCGTCCCCGAAATCTTCAAGTTGGGAAGAACGTATCCTACCATCCAATCATCCATCTACTCAAAGCATCATCCACGAGCTATCATTGTCCTTAAAAGGTTCTAAATGCTGTATGAACATATGCAAAAGTGTGCGTGTATGTACTTATCTAATGCAAAGATCAATGCAAAATATGTTAGTGAAATGTATCCATATGTATGCAAATCCCTAACATAATGTATAATATCTACATGCGTGCTCAATCATACGTCCATATGCAACATCCATGTGATGGCATACAAATTTCATCCAAGAATAAGCATAAACACTCATGCATATGCAATATGAGGAGGGTGTGAGCCGATCTAGTGCCTAATGTGTATCATGCATCCACGAGTAACCACTTGCAAACACTCGCAACCACTTGCAACCATCAAACATAACATGTCTCAAACACATGTTTCAACCAAAGGGTTCCTACCTAAGGTTCTCATGACAAGCTTAGCACGATAACTAGATAAACATGGATAGCAAAGAGAAAGATATACTAACAAAGGAAAGAGATTGAGAGTGTACCCTCAAAAAGGAATGGATAAAGCCCACGCATCTTCTCCTCGGTTTCCCAAGTTGCGTCTTCTTCGGCTTCACCCCATTGAACCTTCACCAACCTGACCTCTCGATTCCTTAGCTTCTTGGTCTCCGTCCCCAAGATACGAATCGGAGCTCTCCTCAAAGTTGCCTCTTTCTCTACTTCCACGTCTTCAAGAATGCTAGGTTCAACCACCTCAGCGGACTCATGTAGGCACTTTCGGAGATGCGAGACATGAAAGACATTATGCACTCCGGACAGCTTCTCGGGCAATTGCACTTTATAAGCCATCTTACCAATTCTCTCTATGATAGGGAAGGGTCCAACAAATCTCGGTGCTAATTTCCCAACAGCTCCAAATCGGACCACATTCCGCAAAGGAGAAACCTTTACGAAAACCATGTCCCCAACATCAAACTCCAAATCGGATCTCCGCTTATCAGCATAGGATTTCTGTCGGTCTTGGGCCGCCTTCATCCGTCTTCTAATCAACTCGACCTTCTCGGATGTATCTCTAATCATGTCTGGTCCAAGTATAAGCTTATCTGTAGTCTCCCACCAACATGTAGGTGACTTGCACGGCCTCCCATATAAAGCTTTAAATGGTGCCATCCCTATGCTCGCCTGATAACTGTTATTATATGCAAACTCAACAAGAGGAAGATGGTCTTCCCAAGCACCACCAAAATCCAGAATGCAAAGCCTCAACAAGTCCTCAAGTACCCTATTCACCCTTTCTGTTTGGCTGTCTGTTTGTGGGTGATAGGCCGTACTCAGTTTCAACCTTGTGCCCATAGCTTCCTGCAAACTGTTCCAGAATTGACTTGTAAAGATTGGGTCACGGTCACTGACAATGCTAGAAGGGACTCCTTGTAGTCGTACTATCTCACGAAGATATACTGATGCTAGTCCAGATGCGGTCCTTTTGCTCTTTACTGGAATGAAATGAGCACTCTTCGTAAGCCTATCTACAATGACCCATATGCTCGTATTCCCTCTCCTTGACCTTGGAAGCCCATCAATAAAGTCCATAGAAATACTCTCCCACTTCCATAGCGGGACCTCTAGAGGATGCAATAGCCCACCGGGCTTCTTCGACTCAGCTTTTACTCTCTGACAAATAACACATCTAGAGACAAACTCGGCCACATCCTTCTTCATTCCAGGCCAGAAGAAAATGCGCTTCATATCTTTATACATCTTATCACCGCCTGGATGTATAGTCAACTTGGAGCGATGTGCTTCCTCAAGGACTTTCCTCACCAAGTCTTCCACCATCGGAACACAAAGCCTTCCGTCTCTCCTCAGCCAACCCTTATCGTCTATAGAATACCGAGCAAGGTGACTAGATGTCTCCCCTCGAATCAGCTTATCCATGATCTCAATTATCTGAGGGTCTTCCTTCTGCGAAGCCCCAACTTGATCCAGAAGGGTAGGCCTGAGCTCTAGAGATGCTAAAGAACCGGTCATCGACTCAACTGTCAAAGAAAAATCAAAGGTTGCCAAGAACTCTAAATTCTTCATCTCAACAAATAGAGGACTTAGTGTCAACCTTTTTCTACTCAATGCATCCGCTACAACATTCCCCTTGCTAGGGGTATAGGCTATATCAAAATCATAGGACGCCAAGAATTCCATCCATCTCTGCTGCCTCAAGTTCAGATCCTTCTGCGAAAAGAGATACTTCAAAGACTTATGATCAGTATACAGTTCAAATCTCTCTCCCAGTAGATAATGACGCCAAGCCATGAGTGCATATACAATCGCTGCCAGCTCTAGATCATGAGTGGGATAATTCTTCTCATGTACCTTAAGTTGCCTCCCACCAAAACATATAACTCTGCCCTCTTGCATCAGAACGGCGCCCAAACCCGTGCCACAAGCATCAGTGTACATGGTAAATATCTTACCACCATCGGGTAAAGCTAGAACTGGTGCTGAGGTAAGGGCTCTCTTGAGTCTTTGTAAAGCAAGCTCACAGTCCATATCCCAAGCAAAAACTAAGTTCTTCTTCGTCAACTTAGTAAGAGGAGCGGATATCTTTGCGAAGTCCTTGATGAACTTCCGGTAAAAACCCGCAAGACCTAGAAAACTTCTCATCTCGGTTGCATTCCTTGGAGTCTTCCAATCCTGAACTGCAACCACCTTAGCGAGATCCACCGCTAAGCCTTGCTTGGATACGATATGCCCAAGGAATCTGACTTCCCTTCTCCAAAAGTGGCACTTGGAGAACTTGGCCTTTAACTGATGTGCTCTAAGCGTATCCATCACCTCTACAAGATGCCTCGCGTGCTCTTCTTCATCCTTGGAGAAGACCATAATATCATCCACAAAGACCACGACAAACTTGTTCAAGAACTCCCGAAACACCCTACTCATCAAGTCCACAAAATACGCGGGTGCATTCGTCAAACCGAACGGCATAACAAGCCATTCAAAGAATCCATCTGGAGTTCTGAATGCAGTCTTGTCTATACTATCTTCAGCCACTCTGAGCTGATGAAATCCAGTAGCAAGATCAAGCTGAGAGAAGACAGAAGCACCAACAAGCTGGTCAAAGAGATCATCGATCCTCGGTAACGGGTGTCTGTTCTTCTTAGTCAGCTTATTCAATTCTCTATAGTCCACACAGAGTCGAAGAGAACCATCTGCCTTAGTAGCAAACACCACAGGCGCTCCCCATTCGGATATACTTCGTCTGATGAAGTTCTTCTCAAGTAACTCCTTTACTTGCTTGCTGAGCTCCCGTCTCTCACGCGGAGCCATGTGCCGAACGGGCAAAGAAACAGGCTTAGCATTATCCACCAGATAAATGCGAAAATTAATCTCTCGTTTAGGGGGCAACCCCTTAACTTCTTCAAAAACATCTGGATAATCTCGGACCACCCTTACAGATTGAAGGTCTTCCTCTGACGAGTCGAGAGATTCAAGATAGCACAACATGACGGGATTCTTCGGATTGCATGAAATCTCTAAGGTGTTGCCAAGGCGAGTAACAAGCCTCACAACCCTATGCTCACAATCAAGAATGGCTCCATATCGGGACAGCCAATCCATGCCCAGTATCAATCCGTATCCCCTGAAACCAAGAACATATGCACTACACAAGAACTCTACACTGAGTATAGAGATCCTCAGATCCTCACATATCATAGATAGATGAGCAGAACCCCCAATGGGATTCGAAACACAAACGGGATCATCCACTAAGCTAGTACTAAGGTGCAAGCTATCAACAAGATCAGATGAAATAAAGCTATGTGATGCACCAGAATCAAACAAGGTACGAACTGGAAGATCAGAAACATAAACAAGGTTTTCAACAGAAACACTACCTCGATCGGGAACTGAAGCGGTATTGAGAGCATGAACTTGCCCTCCTGAAGGTCCAGCCTGTCCTTTCTTCTTCGGGTACTCCTTGCTGAAGTGTCCAGCCTCACCACAGGAAAAACATCCACCACTAAGCTTCCTTTTCTTCTTCCTACAATCCTTAGCAAAGTGTCCAGGCACACCACAGTAATTGCACTTTCCCTTGCCTTTGTTGTTGTTCCCCTTCTTGTTCTTGCTCTGATTCCCCTGACTGCTTTGACCACCTTGATTGCCTTTGCCTTGAGAATCAGTCTTCTTTGCTTGAGTATCACTGATCGTCGCTAATCTATAAAGTAGAAAAGCGCGACATTTGTAATAAATTCTGCAAGCATACAGGTGTGTAGCATACAGGTCGAACACAGGGAGGAAAGTTAAACTTTTATTATTTATATGTTTCGTGGGCGTGTTAGACAGAACTTTGGGGGTTGTTTTCAATGTTGTTGAAATAATGTTATTGAAACTGCTACAAATCTGAATCTAATCAGACGTATATCAAATTCAACAACAGGAAAGAAAATAACAAGTACTAGCAAAAACAACAAAAGTAAATAATACTGGAACAATAACAGAGAATTAAAAATAGAGTTGCTGTTGAAACTAATCAAATAGTCAACACTAGTATGCAGTAACAAAGACAATAACAATATGTGTTCTACCGAATCTAATCGTGTAGATACACAAATTGTTTTAAAAGAAAAGTAAATAACTAGAACAAGAAAATTTTATTAAGCTAATGGCAGTACAGAATTATGAGATGCTTTTTACAATGGTTACAATCACATATTTATAGATGAGAAGGGGAAAACCCTAACTAGGTCTATGAATAAATGGCCCTCCTCATTCATGAATATTTCTTGCCTTCCTTGACTACCTGATTGGAGAAAATCTGGGCATATCATGGTAAATATTTTCCATATCTTTCAATTTTCCCATGTGGCTTGATTGATAGAAGATTGCATCTAATTTAATTCTTCCAAACAAGGGCGCTTATCAGACTCCAAAGGCAATATAAGATAAAATCTTCAAAATTGATTTTTCTCTTGGCAACAATTCAATCAGCAAATCTTCTAATTGAAATTGAATGATTCGAATTTAATTCCATGATAAGAATATGGCTATTGCTGAAATGTTAATTGGTGCACATCATAAATACATACACATGAATATGTGTATGTATATATATAACATAACACTAATCCAGATATTTCTCAAAGCAAAGGGCCAGTGTTAACACGCTCCGTTTCTTTGGCAAAAAGTGAGCTTGACGGGGTTCGAACTTAGGTCTCTCAGCACCAATTCCTATGCCTTTACCAGTGAGCTACTACTTCTTTTGCAATTGAAATGAATTTGATGTGAGGAAGTAGCTCTTTCTCGTAGTTGGCCTTTGATTTGATTTGAAGGAGGCATTTCTTGACATCCTGTAAAAACATATAAAAGTAACCAAAGTATCATTTATTTATTTACAAAAGATAAAGCATAAGAGTAATAAAATAAACACTTTTCAGTGTCAATCAAGTACCCCCACACTTATCTTTTACTCGTCCTCGAGTAAAACAAAAAATGAAAAACTAAACTAGATAGGTCACACTTTCGTAGGAAACACGATTGCATTGAGCGCATGCAACAAGCCGTTAAACCTCTAGGTGTCCCTAGTAGGACGAGTGGTGTCTCGTGAGGGTTTTCAGCGGATACTACCCACAAAATCCAAATGCTGTATGCTATGATTCTAATAAAGCTACATGAATGCAATGGACATATGCAAAAAATAAAAGTGAAAAATGACAACACGACTTATTTCAGGAAAGTGGTACAACAAGTTAAGTTAATAATTTCTAACCAGTTGATTTTATTTTAGATACCTCGACTTGTCACAAATTTTCAATATAAATCAAGTTTTCAAATGTTAAATTCCAGTTTGGCCAGTTAGTTCGGTCGATAACATAGTGCAGCCATGAAATAAATTCTTAGTTTGTTTGGCACAGTTTACAAAGTGGTATTCTAATTTTCTCATGTATGGCTAGTCAAATCAATAAGGTCAAGAAGTGTTCGGGTATCATCGCTTATTCTTTATTCTATAAAATTTTAAGATTTATGATTAAGTACATACACCTAAAAAGACCAAGGTTTACCACCCATGCACTGCCTCGCGGACTAACGGAGAGTGGGTAAAGAGCTTGGCGGATTGTGCAGGCCGACTTTGACTTTGTCAACAACGTGTCGGTAATCCTTAGGTGTCCAATCCCATAAAATGAGACCAAGATATTCCAACTTTGACTTTTTCAACAACGTGTCGGATAGAGCTTGGCGGGTTTGCACACCAACGCTCGATATACAAGCAATGTTGGATACCCTTGGAATACTATTATTATTATTATCGAAAATATAAGCACAAAAGAGAGTTACGCGAACTCAACTTAACACAACTTAGTTTTAGAGATTTGAAAAGCCAATATAAGTATTTTAAGTCCTCCACTTATTTAAACAAAGTCTACAATATAGAATAGATTTCATGGCCATCACCTAAGAATCTCCCTATGTACCGGTTACACTATTATCCCTCAAAATTAAACTTTTCATTATATTTCCTATTCGTTCTAAGTTGAGAGAGAAAAATACTATCAACTGGCTAAAAATTGTGAACTTATTTTGTTGTATCACTTGAAAATGAGTCGTATTTCAAAAAAAAAAAAAATGGCATGTTACTACAGTCTAAAATGTATGATGGTCCTATTTAATGTGGCTGAAAATAAAAAGAAATAAAAACAAAGAAAAATGAAAATGGATGAAATGCAGACTCCCCCCCCCCCCCACACTTGATTGAGACAGTGTCCCAACTGTCTAAGGCAGAAAAACAAAAATAAAATAACAAAATGAAAAAGAAAAATAAAAGAAAAAGAACGTGTACCACCTGATTTCATGGTGGATGATCATGCAGATCGATAGAGTCATCTTCGTCATATTGCTCGAATTCCAAAAATGGTTTCAGTCGTTGACCGTTTACTTTGAAGACTTTTCCATCTCTAGGATTTTCAATTTCAACCGCTCCATGAGGGTATACTGTTTTCACGACATAAGGTCCAGTCCATCGAGATCTGAGTTTTCCTGGAAACAAGTGAAGTCTAGAGTCGTATAAAAGAACTTTTTGACCTACGTTGAATTCCTTACGAAGTATGTTTTTGTCGTGTTGGGCTTTGGTTCTTTCTTTGTAGATTTTCGCATTTTCATACGCCTCATTTCTCAATTCCTCTAATTCAGGAATTTGTAACTTCCTGTGTGAGCCAGCCTTTTCTAAGTCAAAGTTCAAAAATTTTATGGCCTAAAGAGCGCGATGCTCTAATTCAAGAGGTAAGTGACAGGCCTTTCCAAAGACTAATCGATATGGTGACATCCCTAGATTGGTTTTATAAGCAGTGCGAAAAGCCCAAAGTGCATCAATCAGTTTTACAGACCAATCTTTTCTATTGGAATTCACGGTTTTCTCAAGAATTTGTTTGATTTGTCTATTGGAAACTTCTACTTGCCCACTCGTTTGTGGATGGTAAGGTGTTGACAGCTTGTGTGTGATTGAGTATTTCTTGAGTAAGGACTCAAAAGCACGATTACAGAAATGAGTGCCATTATCGCTAATGATATCTCGAGGTGTGCCAAAGCGTGAAAAGATGTTTTCTTTGAGGAATTTGACAACAACCTTGTTGTCATTGGTTTTGGTCGGAATGGCTTCAACCCATTTTGAGACATAATCTACCGCAAGTAAGATGTAAAGATTCCCAAATGAATTGGGGAATGGTCCCATGAAGTCGATGCCCCAAACATCGAATAACTCAATCACTAAAATGGGGTTGAGAGGCATCATGTTTCGCTTAGAGATTCGACCCGTTCTTTGACATCGCTCACATTTAGAGCAAAATTCGAAAGCGTCACGGAAGAGTGTGGGCCAATAAAAACCACTTTGCAAAACCTTTGCAGCAGTTTTTCTTGCACCAAAATGACCGCCACAAGCATGGTCATGTGAGAAGGAGAGAATACTTTGGTGTTCATGATCGGGCACACACCTTCGAATGATTTGGTCTGGACAGTATTTGAAAAGATATGGGTCATCCCAATAGAAGTTTCGAACTTTTGAGAGAAATTTTTGTTTATCTTGTTTCGACCATTCAGCGGGCATTTGTTGTGTGACAAGATAATTCACAATGTCAGCGTACCAAGGGGTGTTAGAGATCGAAAGGAGTTGTTCGTCAGGAAAATAGTCATCGATTTGGGTGTCGTTATCATTTTCGTGCACAATTCGAGAGAGATGATCAGCTACGACATTTTCAGAACCTTTTTTATCTCGTATTTCTATATCGAATTCTTGAAGAAGAAGGATCCAACGAATCAAGCGGGCCTTGGCATCCTTTTTAGAAAGAAAATATCGCAGAGCAGCATGGTCAGTGTAAACTATGACTTTGGATCCTATGAGATATGGTCTGAATTTCTCAAGAGCGAAGACAACTGCCAAAAATTCCTTTTCAGTAGTTGAGTAATTAAGTTGGGCCTCGTTTAAGGTTTTGCTGGCGTAATAAATGACTCGAGGGAGTTTATCAATACGCTGACCCAAGATGGCTCCAATTGCAAAGTCAGAAGCGTCGCACATAAGTTCAAAGGGTTGAGTCCAATCAGGAGGTTGATTGATGGGAGTTGTGGTCAAGAGTGATTTAAGAGTTTCAAAAGATGTTTGGCAATCAGTGGAAAATTCAAACTTTACGTCTTTAGCAAGTAAATTCGAGAGAGGTTTTGAAATTTTTGAGAAATCCTTAATGAATCTTCTATAGAATCCTGCATGGCCAAGAAATGAGCGAACATCTTTGACAGACTTAGGAGGAGGTAAATTAGCAATCAAATCGATTTTGGATTTATCGACTTCTAGGCCATCTTTGGAGACGACATGACCTAGAACTATCCCCCTTTTCACCATAAAGTGACATTTTTCCCAATTAAGCACGAGTGATTTCTCCTTACAACGCTTAAGGACGAGTTTTAGATGAGTGAGACATTGGGAAAAAGATGATCCATATATTGAAAAATCGTCCATGAATATTTCCAAGAATTCTTCCACCATATCAGAGAAAATACTCATCATACACCTTTGGAAAGTCGCGGGGGCATTACAAAGACCAAAAGGCATGCGACGATAAGCAAAGGTTCCAAAGGGACAAGTAAAGGTGGTCTTATGTTGATCCTCTAAAGCAACAGGGATTTGGTTATAGCCAGAGTATCCATCAAGAAAACAGTAGTACTCATGTCCCGCTAATCGTTCGAGCATTTGGTCAATAAAAGGCAAGGGAAAATGGTCTTTTCGTGTGGCTGAGTTGAGCTTTCGATAGTCGATGCACACACGCCATTTGGTTTTGATTTTTGTTGGGACGAGTTCATTACTGTCGTTTTTGATCACTGTGACTCCTGACTTCTTTGGTACAACTTGTACCGGACTCACCCAAGTACTGTCAGAGATGGGATAGATGATGTTATTGTCTAGACATTTGATTATCTCCTCCTTGACCACTTCTCTCATGTTTGGGTTTAATCGCCTTTGAACTTCACGGGTGGGCTTAGCCTCATCAACTAAGTGTATGCGATGTTCCACAATTGATGGGCTAATTCCTTTTATATCGCTAATTTCCCACCCCAAGGCGTCTTTATTTTCCCGCAAAACTTCCAAAACTTTTTCTCCTTGGTCTTTGGTAAGATCGGAGGCCAAGATTACGGGAAAAGTTTTTGAAGAGTCTAGGTAGGCATACTTAAGGTCTGGTGGCAAGGGTTTGAGGTCTAACTTAGGAAGTTCTTGTGTATCAACATTGGTCAACATTCCTTGGTTAGATTCAGGTGGCAAAGTGTCGGAGTCAAGAATTTTGTTTAGTTCAGAAATGTATTCGAGTTCGTCGAAATCCGGGTTGAAATGGTCAAGACACATTTTCAGGGCTTCAGAAGTGTCACTTGAGGTTTCATCAACTGTGGTTTGAATCATGTCAATTTCATCGATCTCAAAATCCCTAGGTTGTTTGTTGAGATTAAAGATGTTTAGCTCAATGGTTAGGTGCCCGAAGGAAAGTCGAAGTTGACCATTCCTACAATTAATGACAGCATTCGAGGTTGCTAAGAAGGAGCGTCCTAAGATCAATGGTATTTGAACGTTGGGATTTGAGACAGGCTCTGTTTCTAGAACTATAAAATCGACAGGGAAGTAAAACTGCTCGATCTGTATCAAGACGTCTTCGATAATTCCCAATGGCTTTTTGACAGATCGATCGGCTAGTTGAAGTGTGATGTTCGTTGGTTTAATCTCCCCTAGTCCAAGTTGACGATAGACAGTATAAGGGAGAAGGTTGACACTGGCACCAAGGTCGAGTAGAGCACGAGAGATGTGGGTGTTTCCTATTTTACAATCAATCGTAGGGCAGCCAGGGTCTTTATACTTGACTGGGGCAAGATTCGAAAGAACAGTGCTTGTATTCGCAGTTAGAAAAGCGGTTTTTGGGACATTGGTCGCACGTTTTTGTGTACACAATTCCTTAAGACATTTAGCATATTGAGGAATCTGTTCAATGGTGTCTAAAAGAGGAATGTTCACATGGACTTGTTTGAAAATTTCCAGAATTTTATCGAAATTTGCCGCTTTCTTCTTATTATTGAGCCTATGGGGAAAAGGAGCAACTGGTTTTTCGATTCTACGATCAGTTTCATCATTCGAGGAAAAAGGTGGTAGGGGTGTAGAAGATGAAATGTTGGGATTGCCAACATTAATTTTCGAAGGTGGGTCGGGTTTGCCGACGCTGAGAGAAGAACTGTTGGAATTGCCAACATTTAAGGGAACTTGAGGTTTAGAAGAATTGGCATTCGAAGCCAATGGGTGGTCATCAAGATTAGGGGTTTGGGTCGAGTTCGAAGGTTCGTCAGGGTCGCCCACGTTATTATCAATCCTCTTTCCAGATCGAAGGGTTGTAATAGCGTTGACTGGATTATGGTTTTCGTCCTCACAAGAATTTACAGCACGAGAGTTATACTTTGGATTCACCTCAGGTTGACTAGGCAATTTTCCTTTCTCATTATTTTTCGCCATTTCCTTTATCATATGCATTAGTTGGTCGATTTAGCGTCTTGATTATTTATTTGTTTTTCCAATCGAACAATATCTTGTGATGGTTGAGAGGATTGAGAGGATTGGTTCGATGATTGAAAATTGGGGTGCCTATACGGTTGTTTGGATTGAGGTGCAGCTTGAGAGGTTTGAGAATTGGGGGGTGGAGCTTGGTAATTCGGATTGGGAATAAAGGGTTGCATGTAAGATGGGTTTGCCGAATTATTGGGGTTTGACCAAGAAAAGTTTGGGTGGTTCCTCCAACCAGGATTGTACGTGGCTGAGTAAGGGTTATTTTGAGCTATAGCATTGGCTTGGTCCTGAGAGTAGTAGTGGGGTAACCCTTCTCCGGCTTGAGGAGTTTGATTTTCTACGGGAATTTGATTTGGGTCCACGACATGCACTCCTCTAGTAGAAGTACGATTGGGAACGCGAATTGATTCCCATTGCATGTCCTTTTCAGAATAATCTTCTAAGAACCGCCAAGCTTCATCGGCTGTTTTAGACATAAAATCTCCTCCACAAATTGATTCTAGTTGAGTTCTAGTCTGATAGTTTAGCCCTTCATATGCAATTTGACATAAGTGATCTTTTAGAATTCCATGATGAGGGCAACTATATAATAGCTGGTTGAATCTCTCAAAGTATTTTGAAAAAGTTTCCCCCTCATTTTGACAAAATTGGTTTATCTCGGTTCGGATTTTCAGAGTTTTATGGAAAGGGAAAAACTTTTTCAAGAATGCAGTGACAAATTCATCCCAACTTCTTATGGAATGTCGTGGAAGAGAATTTAGCCATCTTTTAGCGCTTTCAAGTAATGCAAATGGAATTAGCCTTAGCTTGATCGATTCGTTAGATAGTTGTTGCATTTTTGTTGTGGACGCATACAATTCAAATTCACTCAGAAATTCATAAGCATTTTCAGACCCAGTAAATTTTGGTACCCCTTGGATAAAAGAATGTTTTAGCTCAAAGTTGTTTCCTTCAGCTGGTGGGAACACAATGACAGATGGTTGAACGGTCCTAGTAGGATAACATCGATCACGAAGAGACAAGGGTCTATCCACCTGGATATTGAGATTTTGAAAATTTTGATTTATTTGATTTTGATCCCCGAAGTTTGGAAAATTTTGATTTACTCGATTTTGATCCAATTCGGTTGGAAAATTTTGGTTGATTCGAGAACCCCTAGGAGAATTTTGTTGGCTAACACTTTTTTCACTCATTGTTGTTAAATGCAAGCACAGAAATTAGCTACAATGAAGTTTTCTGTCCTTATTGGCTCCTAACCCAAAATTATAAAGTGACATGTTTGATTACTTAGATCAAAAGATTTCTCAGCCAGTTAACGGACAGGAGTTATCGGTGCACCAGGAATCACCCTAGCAATGCAGCCGAAGGTTTAAGTACCTTCAGAGTAACAACCGATATAATATTTACGAATCACCGTAATATTTATAAATGGTTATTTCTCTGCCGTAGTCTAGACACCAAGAAATAATTCGTTCCAAATGAATCAACTGTCAAAATACAATTAAGCCATAGATGAGCCCGTGACTCCCTTAAGTCCAACGTCTAACCGTTATTATTAGTCAGATTCTACGATGAAATGCAATTTGTGGGCTAAGGAAAGGGTGATGAAATCCCTCACCTTATGTGAATTGGGGTATTGCCCTTAACAGAATGAATAAAAAAAAAAACAGAAATCACACAGATAATTGCAAAAATTAAAAATTGTACATTCAAAGCCGCTGCCCCTGCAGAAATTTTTTACAACAATTGTCTATATATATTTTTTTCTTTGCGGCAGAGCACCTGTAGAGTTTTAAAAGCTTTCACCTTGATCGGCAGTCCTCCAGTGAATTTGGGAAGCGCTAGCGCGTTCACACCCCACTTGGTGTGCAACCGCTCCAACCCATCTGAATCGTCCGCTGTTTTCTGTTGTTGTCCCCTTATATTAATTGCTTGACTCCGCTGTTTTAGACCTTTTTTTTTTAAATTTTAGCTGTACCCCCTAAATATGCTGTCAAATTGAAACAATCCCAAATGCTAAAGCACGGTCTATCAATTCCTGCCACTTACTTCAGCAATTTCAGAAAGTAAAAGAATTCACACTCCTAACAAAAATATGAGGGAAACAAATCGAATTGCCCCTAAATCTCTCCAAAAAAAAAATGAAAAAAATAATAAAACAGGACGCAATCACGCCATTCTATTTCAGAAAACAATCTAATGAAATCACGTTCCTTTATTCTTTCAAAAACGGATTGTGTCCACGCTAATAGGAAACAAATCAATTTCCGGCGAACCAATAAAAGGGAAACCAATCACGCCCCTAAGTATAGAACAGAACCCAGGTTTGACCTATATAACTCTCCTTCCACCCGTTTACTTGGCAAATTCAGAAAGAAATCAAGCACACCCCTTTTGTTCTCAGTAACAAAACAAATCAAACCCAAAAAGAAAATCACGCCTCTCCTCTTAAATGTAATCGATCCCGGCGATGGAACCAGGAGTCTTTGCGGGTTTAATCTTTGGTTTGGGTTTCGTGAAATCGAATTGAGGGGTTACGGGTATTTTCGATTTGGGAATTCGGATCTTCGAATCAGATTGGATGGAGTTTGCGACGGGATGAGTTGGAGGTTTAGCGACGATGGAGGCTTGAGTGTTTTGATGGCCTGTGGTGTGTTCAGATCAGCGAACAGAGTGTGGAGGTGGATTTGATTCCAGTGGAGATGAAACGGTGTTGAGGGTATTTGGTCTGGACGTGGAGTTTGTGATGGGAGTTGTTGTGAGGGACAGGCGGTTCTGGCGTGTGCGTGGAGATAGGGTTGACAGTTGGGGACTGGAAGATGAGTGATGAACGGTGGGTTATATTGTGGTAGGAGGATGGACGTCGTATGGGAGGCTTTAATCGTTGGAGTATGAGTGATGTTGGAGTATGGTATGGTTGATTTTGTTTGCTATGCTATGGCTTGTTGGGAGTATGGACGGGATTGTTTAGTAAATTCAGTGGACGGCTTGACAGGAAGTGAAACAAGGTGGCAAAGCAATGGACTTGGATAGTGTAGGTCGGCAGAATTTGTAGGAGAAGAAGGGAAAGAATTCAAGGCAGAAAAGACAAATAAGAAAATTCTGTTTTTTTTTTTTTTTTTAGACTTGGAAAAAAAAAAAAAAGATGTAATAGATTAGAAAGAAAATGGAAGGAAAGAAATTGGACAGTGCAAGAAATTGAAAGAACAAATATCAAGAACCCCCCTTTTTTTGAAAAGAAAGAGATTGAGAAATAAAAAGGAAAGAAATCAAATAAAAACTAGGATAGAATTTTTTTTTTATTTATATGAATACACAAACCAAGGAAAAATAAAAACTAACACGAATCAGAAATTAAATAAATAATAAAATTTAATCGTTACCTCCCCGGCAACGGCGCCAAAAACTTGATCGTCGCTAATCTATAAAGTAGAAAAGCGCGACATTTGTAATAAATTCTGCAAGCATACAGGTGTGTAGCATACAGGTCGAACACAGTGAGGAAAGTTAAACTTTTATTATTTATATGTTTCGTGGGCGTGTTAGACAGAACTTTGGGGGTTGTTTTCAATGTTGTTGAAATAATGTTATTGAAACTGCTACAAATCTGAATCTAATCAGACGTATATCAAATTCAACAACAGGAAAGAAAATAACAAGTACTAGCAAAAACAACAAAAGTAAATAATACTGGAACAATAACAGAGAATTAAAAATAGAGTTGCTGTTGAAACTAATCAAACAGTCAACACTAGTATGCAGTAACAAAGACAATAACAATATGTGTTCTACCGAATCTAATCGTGTAGATACACAAATTGTTTTAAAAGAAAAGTAAATAACTAGAACAAGAAAATTTTATTAAGCTAATGGCAGTACAGAATTATGAGATGCTTTTTACAATGGTTACAATCACATATTTATAGATGAGAAGGGGAAAACCCTAACTAGGTCTATGAATAAATGGCCCTCCTCATTCATGAATATTTCTTGCCTTCCTTGACTACCTGATTGGAGAAAATCTGGGCATATCATGGTAAATATTTTCCATATCTTTCAATTTTCCCATGTGGCTTGATTGATAGAAGATTGCATCTAATTTAATTCTTCCAAACAAGGGCGCTTATCAGACTCCAAAGGCAATATAAGATAAAATCTTCAAAATTGATTTTTCTCTTGGCAACAATTCAATCAGCAAATCTTCTAATTGAAATTGAATGATTCGAATTTAATTCCATGATAAGAATATGGCTATTGCTGAAATGTTAATTGGTGCACATCATAAATACATACACATGAATATGTGTATGTATATATATAACATAACACTAATCCAAATATTTCTCAAAGCAAAGGGCCAGTGTGAACACGCTCCGTTTCTTTGGCAAAAAGTGAGCTTGACGGGGTTCGAACTTAGGTCTCTCAGCACCAATTCCTATGCCTTTACCAGTGAGCTACTACTTCTTTTGCAATTGAAATGAATTTGATGTGAGGAAGTAGCTCTTTCTCGTAGTTGGCCTTTGATTTGATTTGAAGGAGGCATTTCTTGACATCCTGTAAAAACATATAAAAGTAACCAAAGTATCATTTATTTATTTACAAAAGATAAAGCATAAGAGTAATAAAATAAACACTTTTCAGTGTCAATCAATCACTCGTCTTGACCTCTTTCTTTCCATCTCCCTGAAGTAGAGCCATATTGACCAAACTCTCAAAAGTAGCCCCATGCGGAATATGTGACATCGCCAAGCCCTGCAGCGGCTCATTCAACCCTCTAGCAAATCGAAGAGCCTTTTTCTCAGGAGTGTTCACCATATCCAAACCAAAACGGGCCAGCTGATTAAACTTGTTCACATACTCCTTAACAGACATATCACCTTGCTTTAATGCAATGAACTTCTCCATCTGTAAATTCGCCTTAGCAGAAGATAGAAACTTGGCCACAAATCTAGCCCTCAAATCGGCCCAAGTCTCAACGGGCCTCGTCTCATTGGTGACCTCCCACCAATAGGCTGCTTCATCCTTCAAAAGCCACACTGTCAATAAGATCTTCCTCTCGTCATCAATCCCAAAGATAGCAAACAGGTCCTCAGTGTCTTTCAGCCAATTCCTAGCTTCAACAAAAGATTCCGTGCCTAGGAAATTCTTGCCTCCCATCGCCTTGAAGTCTTTACAAACCTTCGTGAACTCAACCTGAGGATGCTGAGGGGGAGGAGGAGGAAGAGGAGCCTCAGCAACAAGAGGGGGAGGAACATTAGCAACGGGAGGAGGAATATTAACCACTGGAGGGACCACCGGAGGAGGGACATTAGGGGGAGGATTCTCAACTACAGGAGGAGGAGTGGGAGTAGGGTTTGTGGGGCCGGCTGCCTCCCTAGCTTCTAGAAGTCTCCTATACCAGAGTGGTACATTTACTCCATCCGGGATGGCAAGATCCTCAGCCATACTGAAACGAAGGATAAGATAAGATTAGGTCAAGGGAACGAAGGATAACGCTAATGGCTTTTTGGGGAATAGCCCTTTTAAAATACTAGACTTTTCTTTGGAAAATATTTTATACTTGTTTTGAAAATAGTTTTTCAAAAGTCTTTTTAGAAACTTTTTGTTCTTTCTCGTAAACCATATGCTCTGATACCAAATTTGTAACACCCCACCTCCGCTAGGGTCACTCTTTTGGGGGCACTAGCTTCTGGGGGGCGTTAGAACTGGGTAAGCATGCATAATGATATATCAAGGCAGAACAGGAACATAAGTATATATGTAAAACAGAGTAAGTGAGAATAAAACAGCGGAATATCTCAAACCATCTCAAAACAAGTCTAGTACATCATAAAGTCATCTGCCAAAATAAATATGTCTAGTACAACATAAACAGAAATACTGAAATACATAGTGCTATCCCCAAAAATAAAAGTGATAAACCATAGCGAGCTCAATGTCCAGACATACATGAGCTATCCAGCGAACAAGCAAGCGATCCAAGCTAAGCACCACTGTTCCCTCCCTGAGAACCTGGGGGGGGGGGAACGGAAGAAAAGAAGCGAAAGAAAACAGGCCAGTCAAAAAGACTGGTAAGCCCTACTACGATCAGTCTATAAACTAATAAAGCTAACATCATGATGGAAACTTGAGATGAACATACTAGCGATAGATAAAGGTGTCATCACATAAAGAAGATCAAGCTTTGCACCATAGTGTACTAGCAAACTAACATAACAGGTATTGATCCCTCAGCCCAAACCTTGGCCCAATTGCATGAGGTGACCTTAATACAAGGTCCAGCCCAACGGTCTAGTCGATCGGCTCCCTATAAACCTAACACGTCAAGTGTTGGTGTCCATACGGCCCACATATGGTTGTAGTCAGACTGTGCTGGGTCCACCTTTGGGTGTATCAAGCCCTCGGGTGTCAACCCCAGACACCTAAGCAATAATGCACAGTCTAAACCTACTGGTACCCGTGCCTCGAGTTTGTCCAACACCGAACTACGTGCACGTCCGTAGCCCGCCTGGACCCGCACCGCTGTACCACTCAGCCGTCGCTTTGGTCGCTTACATCAGTCCAGTAATCGTGCCCCGCCCTAGCCTAGCCTCTAGGGTTGTGAATGATACCAAACTGGGATTACTGCTGGAACAGACCACGTTGCTAGTGTTTTCTAAGAGGGTTAAGTGTGGTTTAACCCCTCACTAATCATGGATTAAATTAGCTAAGTGTAACCAACAGTTCACCACTTAACCCCATTTAATCCCTCGTATCCCCAAAATTGGTTAAGTATTAGTGGGCCATGACTTAACCCTAATCATGAGGCATTAATTTAATTGTACCTTAACCTCTCACATTAGACTTTGTTGCGGTTACTAGTTAAGCCGGGCGGGTCCGGGTAGCTTTACACCACAACTTGGTCTAACCTCGGGTCCCAGGTACACATGACCAACTTCTCACATTGGGTCCTATTGTTTGTAGCAACTAGTTAAGCCGGTCGGTTCCGGGTAGGTTTACGCTACAAACTCAACCCAACCTCGAGTTGGCCACACATGTTTTCTAAGTGTCATGTCCACTTTATTTCGAACCATAATTACAAGTTTAACAAATACTTGGGTAGACCTAACTTAATAGGTAAATTCCCAAGGGGTAGACCTAACTTAATAGGTAAATTCCCAATCTTATATTTTCATGTATTTTAAGTTTTACCCAAAAACCCCCCAACGTCATTCTATCGCTTACATATTCGTCATAACGCATAAAGGATAGAAAGAGGGAACTTGGCACAACATACATGATAAATCTTACATATCATAATAAGCATGCATAACATGTTGGACTTGCATAACTTAGCATGGTGAACTTGCATAAACATGCATAACTTGTTGAACTTGCAAATCATGACTTAGTGAACTTGCATAAACATGCATAACTTGTTAAACTTGCAAATCATGGCATAGTGAACTTGCATAAACATGCATAACTTGTTAGACTTGCAAATCATGGCATAGTGAACTTGCATAAGCATGCATAACTTATCAAACATGTGTAACATAGCATAGTGAACTCGCATAAGCATGCATAACTTATTAAACATGCATAACATAGCATAGCGAACTCGCATAAGCATGCATAACTTATTAAACATGCATAACATAGCATAGTGAACTCGCATAAGCATGCATAACTTATTAAACATGCATAAATCCCAACTTTCATCACATATTAACTTTAGAGTTTCTAAAATGAAGGTAAGAGGGCTTACAAATATTATGAAGACACAAATCTACTAATAAAGATTGAGAAGCCCTTTTATGCAAGCATATAAAAACCCAAAACAAAGCTCCAATTAACAAAAATCCCAAAAACTCTAGCTTTAGCAATTAAAGCTTGCAACTTGATGATGTATGCAAGCTAATGATCATTCATACAACTTAGAAATGCTTGTATGAACATCAAAACCTTCATAGAAATGATTTTTGAAGAGGGTGGAGGCTAGGGTTTTTAGGTGGAGGCCATTTGAGAATTCAATTTGACATAGTTTGGTTGCTAGAATGAATAATGAGGTTTTAGGGTAGGATTAGGGGCTTATTTATAGAAGATTAGAGTGTTTTTAGCCCTAGGATTAACCCTAGGTTAGTTTAGGCCCGTCAGATTTAGGAATTCTCTAGAACCAAGCCACAAGACCAAGCCCAAATCCAAAATGGTGCGCCAGGCAAAACTGCCTGGCCACCCCGTGTCGACAGGGCTGTCGACAGGGCAGTCGACACCCTAAGACCCCTGTCGACATGCCTGTCGACATGGGGGTCCTGGCGGGAGTTTTTCCGCCTAACGCCAGTTAGCCCTAATCCTTGTTTTTAATTTGAAATTTAAATCTGTTTTTAACATAGAAATTTCTGAAAACTTCAATGGGCCTTAACTGGGTCATACGGACTCCGATTTTCGAAAACTCGGACTCTATTTCGCGTATTTTTCCGAGACGAACGCAATGGCATAGCCCGTTTCCCTTGATTCAGATTTTAGAATTAAATTCTGCCTCGATTTATGTTATAACAGGTTATTGAAAATACGGGTTGTTACAACCAATTTCTCGCCTCAACAAAAGTCTCCGTCCCAATAAAATTCTTGCCACCCATTGCCTTAAAGTCTTTGCAAACCTTTGCGAAATCTTCTTGTGGATGCTGAGGAGGAGGAGGAGGAACCTCAGTTACGGTGGGAGTGTTTGCTGGGCCCACATCGTTGGCCCTAGCTTCCAAGTACCTCCGGAACCATCCGGGAATGTTTACTCCCTCGGGAAGTTTAAGATCGGCCATGCTGAAAAAAGGGAAAAGATAGATTTAGAACGAGGAAACTAAGGATAGTGCTAATGGCTTTTGGGGAATAACCTTTTAAAATAAACTAGACTTTTCTTAGAAAATACTTAATTGGTTTTGAAAATAGTTTTTCAAAAGGGTTTTAAAACTTTTGTCCGGTCTAGTAAAACCTTATGCTCTGATACCAAATGTAACACCCCACCTCTGCCAATGTCACTCTTGCAAGCACACTAGCTTTGGAGGGGCGTTAAACAAGGTTAACATGCATGCAGATATCACAAGACATAACATATAAGTAAAAACAGAGTAAATAAAGTAGCGGGTAAAAACTAACATTTCAAAACCATAGTCAAGTTACATCAAAGTACTTGGTCATTATTTTCCCACAAAACAAAGTCTAGAAACATAAACTGAAAACTGGAAAAAAAATTCATAAAGTAACTATCCCCAAGGTAGAATAAAGCCATAGCAAGCTCATGCCCAAACCGTACATGAGCTATCCAGAAAAGCAGCTAAAGATCCAAGCTAGGTACTAGTGTTCCCACCCTGAAAACCTGGGGGGGAGGGGGGAACGAAAGAAAAGAGGCGAAAGAAAATGGGTCAGTCAAAAGACTGTTAAGTCCTACCTACTATTAGTGCAAAAGCTAATAAAGTTAACTGGACATGTAAAACAGAGATGAAACATAGGATGATAACTGGCATGGTGAAAAGTTAACAAGATAGATCAAGGGTGGCATTGCATATACAAGGTTAAGTTTTTGCACCAAGTGTACTAGTATTCCAACCCATGTCAAGTACAAACAAGAAGTGATCCCTTGGCCCAATCTTGGCCCAATATCACGAGATGACCTAAATCAAGGTCCAACAACACGGTCTAGTCGATTGGCTCCCTAAAAGCCTAACTCGTCAAGTGTCGGTGTCATACGGCCCAATCACGAAGTGTAATCAAACTGTGCTAGGTCCACCCTAGGGTGTATCAAGCCCTAGGGTGCCAACAACGGACACAAATCAAGCACACACAGTCTAAACCTACTGGTGCCCGTGTCTGCTTTTTCAACTCCGGACTATGTGCACGACCATAGTCCGCCTGAACCTACACCGGCGCACCTTCTCAACCGTCGTTTTGGTCGCTTACATGTCAGCCCAGTAATTGTGCCCCACCCTAGCCTAGTCCCTAGGATATCATGATACAACTAAGAGGGTTACTAGTGAAAAGGACCACGTAACTAGGGTTTCTAACGGGTTAAGCGTGGTTAACCCTATCCAATCAAGTACCAAGTTGGTTAAGTGTACCCAAGGTTCATGACTTAACCCTATCAACCCATCGTGTTTAATTGGTTAAGTATTCAAGTGGTCCATGACTTAACCCTATCATGTGGCATTAATTGATTTAATGCACCCAACCTCTCACATTAGACCTTGTTGTGGTTACTAATTAAGCCGGGCGGGTCCGGGTAGCTTTACACCACAACTTAGTCTAACCTCGGGTTTCAAGTGCGACATGACCAACTACTCACACTGGGTCCTATTGCTTGTAGCCACTAATTAAGCCGGTCGGTTCCGGGTAGATTTATGCTACAAACTCAACCCAACCTCGAGTTGGCCATTCTCATGTTTTCTAGAAGTCATGTCCAAGTTCATGTTCATGTTTCAAGCATAATCACATGTCATATTTCGTGTCATCTTTTCAAGTCATGTTTTTATGTCATTTTAGTTTACCCATAACGTAACCCCATCGCATGTAAGTTCGCATAAACGCAAATAGATCTCAAAGAGGGAACTTAGAAGCATGACATATTTAATAAGGCTTGGCCACAAGTTAAACATGGTGGCATATGAGGAAAATGTGTTCATAAGCTTGCATATTACATTATAATCCTCAAAACATGCATGATATCAAACTTTAGCAAAATAGTTGAAACATGGCCATAAATGACATAGGATGATAGCTAGTGATTCGCATATAACATCATATGCAAGATAACATAAGGGTTATGAGAATTTCTATGTTGCTTTATGCAACATTTCAAATCAAAGCTCATAGCTTTCTATGCACAAAGTCAAGGTGATAGCTTTACAAACATGCATAGAATAAATCTATGCATAACATGATAGAATCAAAGCACAAATCATACTTAGGCCCAAACTCAAACTTGCAACATGTCATATTTAACTTCATAGTTAGTATCTAAGAGTAGAATAGGTCTTACAATGCTATGAAGACTTATAAAATAAAATAAGATTGAGACGAAGCCACTAGCAACTCTATAAACCCCTAAATAATAAGCTCCAATGAAAACCCTTGAGAAATAAGAAGAAGATCCTTGCTTTAATGAAGAAAGATTGAACTTTTGCCTTGAATCAAACTTAGAAACTCTCAAACAAGCTTAGGAACTCTCATATGAATGAAGATGGAGACTATGACAAGAGGGTGGAGGCCATGATTAAACATTTTGGCATAACCTAGTTGTAGGATTGATTTATGATGGTTTAGGCTAGGTATTAGGGTCCTTTTATAGAAGTTTAGGTTAGTTTAGGCCATAGGATTAACCCTAATTCAGATCTGAGCCTTTAAAATCCGTCACAAGCCTTAAAACATGTCTTGAGGAACATGTCAGGTGCACCCAGGCCAAACTGGCCGAACCACCATGTCGACACCCGTGTCGACTGGGCAGTCGACACGGCCCTGGGTGTGTCGACACCCTAGTCGACACCCCAGTCGACATGGGGGTTGGTGGGAATCTTCCCGCCTGGCCTGTCTGGGTTGAAACTTAAACACTCGGATTTGAATTTGAATCTGTTTTTAAATTTGAATTTTTCCGAAAACTTCTATGGGCCATAACTGGGTCATACGGACTCTGATTTTTGAAAACTCGGACTCTATTTCGCGTATTTTTCCGAGACGAACGCAATGGCACAGCCCGTTTCCCTTGATTCAGGTTTTATCATTTAATTCTGCCTTGATTTATGTTATAACATGTTATTTAAAAATACGGGTTGTTACACCGGTCTTTCTGAATAACTCGCGTATATAATAAACAAGTGTTACACAAACACAACATACGCCTCATTCCAATTCAGAATATTATTTTATTCAAATATTCTTACACATTGGGAATGGTTCCCATTAATTTTATCAAAGATAAATTCTTTAAATTTATTCTTTAATCTTCTTTTGAATATCAATTCAAACCAAATTATGGTTTATCCAAACTAGTCGGGATTAGCGAACCTTACCGAACTAATCACTTGTTAAATTTCCCAACCCCAACCTATTCATCCCATGAAGTAAAACTAGTAATACTTCATATCTAACACCACGGTGTTATCGGTAAATTCAATTACCATTTCACGTTCAAATCTAATTAAAGATTTAACTATTGCCTGGAGCAAAACTGGTGATACACCATTCTCGATCATTTCAATCTAATTAAAGATTCATTAAAAATCCACTTGCTTTTAATCTTCCCAAAAATAAATATCAATTATTGTTTAACTTGGGAAATCATATCCTGGATTTAACTGGGTTAAAGAACCAATGTCATTTAAAACACGGTTCACTATAAACCCAAAATCACATTTCATTCCATCAGCCTTTAACTGTAAATTAGTAAGTGAACAATCCCCTAAGTAATAATCTCGAAGGCCGAAACCAACATCAAATCAATGCCCAGGAAACCATTCAACTTAACTAATCTTCAGTTAGTTTCTGATTTTCTTAACTCCATTGGGTCTAAGAACAGTATTATTAAAGATACCATTCACGACAACCCAAAATCACATTCCATTAACGATGGAATCTTCATGGAAAACAAATCGATATAAACTTCCATATCCGACTAATAATATAAATGGAATAACGGCAAAGCCTTTTAAATTCAAGATATATTAGTTGTCTTCCTCCACAGAAATTCACTTCGATTATTACCAAATCAAATTCCATTCCATTCCAATTTATTTTATTAAATTGGAAAACTTTACTTTGGAAAATCTCCTTTAAATCTTAACAAAAGATTTATAAATTCCAAATCACATTTCACTGTAAATCGGTTAAAGAACGAATGTCGTTAAAACACAGTTCACGGTAAACCGAATTCACATTCCATTAATTATCGGGTTAAAGAACAAGTGTTATTTAAAAACACCGTTCACGATAAACCCAAAAATCAATTCAAATTCAATTCCAATTAAATACCATTTAATTGGTATATTTCATTAAATCTAAATAAAAAGATTTAATCTTTTTCTCAATTGGGTTTAAGAACAGTGTTAATGAAGACACCATTCACGATCAACCCAAATCCCATTTGATATTAAATACAAGCTCTGAATAGAAAATATACTGGCTTATATTCAATATCAAATTCTACGACCAACAAATATCATATTGGAAATAACGATATAAATATATCTTTCAAATTTCCATAACAATATCTGTATAATCACGAAATCCAACATCAAAATATTCCAAAGAAAATTTTGATTCAAATCCATTCCAATTCAATTATTGGAAATTCTGGTTACTTTTAAAACCCTTTCAAATCCAATTTATTTATCTCAAAAATAAATGGATTATAATTCTAGTTCAAAACAAGTTCATTTCGATAAAAATCTATTTTTATCTTTTCAAATATGGAAATTTTCATCCCAATTTTTTCCAAATCATTTCTTATGATTGTACACAAATTATTGCTATTTTTAATAATTTTATCAAGGCCCGTACAGTCGATTTCCATCAACGGCCATCGAACTGCACTTACAACGACCTTTTCCAAATTTTATTTGGACATAATTCCAAATTCAACCATTAGATTTCAAATCTCTAATATTCGTTAGAAAGCTCTTTTCGATACAAACCCAAAGGTTCCGGTTTTAGGAGAAACCGACGGTCGGATCTCCCGTAATGTCCATTCGAAGTCAATGGTCGAAATTCGTGAATTGCCGCAGCGCGACGCATTCTATTCAGGCCATTATATATATAATATATATAACATATATATTATATATATTTCGTCGATTTCATTTTAGAACGTATTTTATAAATCGTTTTAAATTTGTTTTAAAAAGATTTCCACTTCATATTCAATTTCAAATCAAAATTGAATATTCCATATCATCGATATATAAATGATAGTATTTTCAAAATATTATATTTTGAAATCAATTCCTTTTCGATATTCGTTTTAAAAATGAATAAAATCGATATAGATATCATTCACGTCAAAATGGCACATATCTAATCAACACGGCTTTATATATTTCAATAACTTCGTTATTCTATTCAACAAATGAATATTTTCTTCAACACATGAATTTTCTTTTATTCAACACATGAATAATTTTTTTTTCAACGGATGAATTTTCTTTAATTCAACACATGAATATTCTTTTTATTAAACACACGAATTTTCTTTTATTCAACACATGAATATTCTTTTTATTCATCACATGAATTTTCTTTTATTCAACACATGAATATTCTTTTTATTCAACACATGAATTTTCTTTTATTCAACACATGAATATTATTTTTATTCAACGCATGAATTTTCTTTTATTCAACACATGAATATTATTTTTATTTAAAACATGAATTTTCTTTTATTCATCACATGAATATTCTTTTTATCCAAGACATGAATTTTCTTTTATTCAACACATGAATATTCTTTTTATTCAACACATGAATTTTCTTTTAGTCAACACATGAATATTTTTTATTTTCCAACTTGGAATGAGGCCCAATCAATTACCATATAATGTTAATTATATGGATTCCCTACAACACATGTATATAATAGCAACGATAAATAATCAACCATCATCCAGAGTGCATTCTACACTGCATAAGCATCAAATATAAATATTTAACGCTTATAACTGCCTGTCAATCAATCGATCGACATACAGCTAATTATTTGGGATTAGTGTACGCCAAATATCATCCCAACACCCGTGTGGGGTTTCAAATCAACAAACACAGATTTTTATTTGTGTAGTTGGGCGATGTGTAAAATTTATCTTCCCAATCAATATCAGTCAAATGGGTGTACATAAACAAACCGTTCGATTTGTTTATAAATATTTATTTTTTATACACATTAAAAATTATATTTTTGACTATAAAATATTTTATTCCATTCCACATCACACAATCAATATTCACACCACAAACAACAAACAAGTCGTCCATGGTCTGTGGACAATGGGTGTCGGGTGCTGTTAAGCACCGTCTGCATCCTAGTATATATTTCAACTAGAAAACAAATTAAAAGTGAGAAGTTCTCACCTTGGGGATCCACTCCGCCGGTTTTATTTCTGAAATACAGAACAGTCTGGATCTGCTCTACTTCCAACGCAGTCGTCTCCACACTGTTCATATTAAAATCACATTTTTAATATGATGTTCTATACATTAAAAATCATATTTTTATTCTTTCTATAATATAAAAATCATATTTTTATTCTTTCTATAATTTAAAAATCATATATTTATTCTTTCTATAATATAAAAATCGTATTTTTATTCTTTCTATAATATAAAAATCATATTTTTATTCTTATACTTATATAAAAATTATATTTTTAACTTCCTACTTATATAAAAATTCGATCTTTCTTACATTAAAAATCTTACCTTTTCCTTATTTATAAAAATCACTTCTTTTACATCATAAAAATATAATCTTTAGCTTCATAAAAAGAATCGAATCTTTTTGATAACTCTTCATGTATAAAAATCCCACTACATATATAAGAAAACTGATGTAAAAACTATGCATTTATTAAAAAAACTGAAAATAAACTACTGTTAATTTATATAAATAGAAATAAAAAAACTTACAGTATTTTATCGAAGGAGGGGGGTGGGGTTTCTTGGATCGTCGGCGGTCTTCAGGCAGGGCTCGCGGGGGCGGGGGTCGGTGGTGGTTGCAGCGAGTTGGGTTGGGTCTCGGCGGTAATGGGTTGCGCGGGTTCTTGGGGGGGTTGGGCTCTTCAATGGAGCGAGGAGAGAGATCCGAGGGGCTGGGGGTGGAGCGGCCAGAGATGGAAGGCCCACGGTGGCGGTCTGGCGAACGGGAGGGAGGGCGACGGTTTAGGGTTCGATCGAATTGGGTTTTTTATTATTCATTTCTGATTTGAACGATGTAATGAAAAGGGGGAGTTGACTTCAAAGAGAAGGGTATAGGGGGCTGTGAATAATTATATTATTTATATTATTTTAATTTATCTCCATAAAGTCACTTTTTAATCCAACCTCCAATTTAAACCCAACGACTGTCGCCCCTAGCTAATTACCCCTATTCCGAACACAATGGGATATATATCGTAAGCTCATTCGATCATTTCGATCAGTTTTTGTCAAAATCAAAATATAAATCTATATATTGAATTTGAACGCATATTTCAATTTACCGGGGCCACATACGGACTCTAAAAATTCTCGAAAAATATTTTCTAGCTTCGCATTGTAACAACCCGAATTTTAACAACGTGTTAAGACAAGAATCAAGGCAGAATTAAATAATAAAATCTGAATCAGGATATAAGGGTTGCGCCATTGCGTTCGTCTCGGAAAAATACACGAAATAGAGTCCGAAATTTCGTAAATCGGAGTCCGTATGACCGAGATATGACCTCGCGAAGTTTCACGAAAATTCAAATCCGAAAACAGATTTGAATTCAGCCCAAAAAGAGAAGGCGGGAAAATTCCCGCCAGACACACAGGGTGTCGACACCCATGTCGACATGGGTGTCGACCCCTGGGTCGACCCCCCTCCAGGGGGTCGACCCCCCGTCCCCCCCGTAGAACCCCGACCTGGTGCACTTGCTTGTCATGTTGGCTCTGTTTTGGAGGCTTGTGACGATTTTGGATGGCTTGGATTCGATCTAGGGTTAATCCTATGGCCTAAAATGCTCCTAAACTCTATAAAAAGACCCTAACCCGCTAACCTAAATCACTCAAACTCTCTCATGCCACGAAGTGCTGCCCAAATGCCAAGTGATCATGGCCTCCATCTCCAACTCCAAGAGACTATGCAGGCAAATCGGATCCGAATCGAAAGGTGCAAGCTTGCTACACCAAATCGAGGCTCGATCAGCGTTGCTACGACGATTACATGTTCCTAGCCCTCTTGCCATGCTATGTAAGTTCTAGCTACTTCTAGGTCTAAACGGTAGTTTTAATGATGGCATGGAATAAAACGAGATTAAACTAATTATGCTAGCCTATATGAACCTTGTCATGCCTCTTTTGCTTGAACCAATGACTTTTGGCTATGCTTAGTGACTAAATCATGCTATTCATGTTATGATTAACCTACTTTATCTTGCAAGTTTGAATCTTTATCTACGGAATGCTAGCATGAACCTTTGGGAACCATTTGACTTGTGAAACATTGGCAAAGATTTGACTTTGGGGCTTATGCATACAAATGAACCCACCCCTTATGTTATCATGCATGTTTGTGGCCAAATTCCCTTATGATATTATGCATGTTTGTGGCCAAATTCCCTTATGATATTATGCATGTTTGTGGCCAAATTCCCTTATGATACTATGCATGTTTGTGGCCAAAAACCCCTTATGATGCTATGCATATTTTGAGGCCAAACCCCCTTGTGATACCATGCATATTTGTGGCCAACCACTTTTTTGCATCGTGCATGTTTTGAGGCCAATATGTAGCATAGTATCCTTACTATGTTGACTCGCTTTTACTTGGGTGGGAAACACGATTTGGGGTAGGATGGACGAGCGTGATTATGACATGATAATTTGACATGGGATTTCATGAAAATATGACACTCATGATACACCTAAATGGGGACATGACATGTGGAGTAAACATGGGACTTGAAACTAGACACGTATGGGTTGTAAGTGTAATATGACACTAGACCGAACATGAAAGTGGTCAACTCGAGGTTGGGTTGAGTTTGTAGCATAAATCTACCCGGACCCGCCCCGCTTAACTAGTGGCTATAAACAATAGGATCCAATGTGAGAAGTTGGTCATGTCGCGCTTAAGACCCGAGGTTAGACTAGGTTGTGGTGTAAAACTACCCGACCCGCCCGGCTTAACTAGTAACCACAACAAGGTCTAATGTAAGTGGTTGAGAGTGCATTAATTAAATTAATGCCACATGATAAGGTTAAGTAAATTTAACTAATGACACTTAACCGATATGACACGAATGGGTAGGTTAAGTGGGACCGGGCTTGATTTCTTAATGACACTTAACCATACAAGACGATTAGGGGATGGGGTTAAGTAATTTACACTTAACTAATCTGACTTGGTAATTAGATGGGGTTAAGTAACCTACACTTAACTAATCTAAACACGGTAATTAGATGGGGTCAAGTAACCTACACTTAACTAATCTAAACACGGTAATTAGATGGGGTTGAGTAACCTACACTTAACTAATCTAAACACGGTAATTCGATGGGGTTAAGTTAAACACTTAACCAATCTAAACTTGGTAATTCAATGTGGTTAAGTAACCAATACTTAACCAACTTAACATGATAATTTAATGAGGTTAAGTAACTTATACTTAATCAATTATACATGATGATTGGATGAGGTTAATCAACCATACTTAACCAATCTAATATGAGAACTTGATAGGGTTAAGTCACAAGACCGTTTAAATATACTTAACCATTCTAATACGATTAGTGGATGGGGTTAAGTTAACCTATACTTAACCAATCCGACTCGATAATCCGATGAGGTTAAGATAATCTATGCTTAACCAATCTAACACGATAATCTGATAGGGTTAAGATAAACAAATACTTAACCAATTTGACCTGATGATTGAATAGGGTTAAGTCATGAGCTTCTTGGTATACTTAACCAACTCGTAGGGCTAGGTCTTGGACTTGAATACTTAGCCAAATCTTGACATGATTCGTAGGCAAGTTAAGTCATGAACTTAAATGACAATACTTAACCCATTAGACAAAACCCTAGTTCAGGGGACTAGGTGGAAAACCGGGATTAACAAGGATAACGGGAAAGGAGACTAAGTGGTAAACCTTAGTTTAGGAAACTAAGTAATAATTCTTAGTCAAGAGATTTGGACCGGTTCACAGATAGATGAGTAACCCGATACGGTAGGTCATCGCTTAAACACACGAGAAGGAGGACCAAATTATCCGAAGGGGATAAAGGCTCCAACGAATTGGGTGATGAAGCGGTAGCTTCGGGGGGGACGTGAGGGTACTCTTGGTATCCTTCTGTGAGGTGGCAGATGGTCCATGAAACCCGGCCTCACAGAGGTTAAGGTCTGCGGTAGAAGAGCCAAGAGTATGCCTTGGTTGCTATGCGAGCGACCTAAAGACTGGGATGGATTAGCGTGGAGTCGACGATACTTGATTTTGCCCTGGATAGCACGTCGCCGACTACCTACCATCTTTAGTCAATCGTGTATGAACGGAAAGGCAGAGAACTCCCAACAGACCATGTTCTTGCTATCGAGTCATGGGTGAGGTTGGCCCATAGGAAAGTGGGGCTATAGAGGGGCCGGGATGTGGTTCTCAAACATGTTTTTTCTTGGATTGTCTTTCAGTAGTTGAGGGAGGGGTCACGTGGGACCATAGCCACGGATACAAAAACAGACCTTGATATCTGCATCAGTAGACGACTTAAAGCTCCCGACTGAGTTTCGTATTTCTTGATTTGCCCTGGCACGGAACTCGGATGGCACATTGAGGAACATGTGCGTCTAGACATGGAAAATGATTCACGATACATACGTGGGATAAAGGGCACGGTTGATGGGTGGCATAATCCCTAGTGGTCCTAGGTGGCTTGAACCCAAACCGAGACACAGAAACGTTCATTAGGTAGCATAATCCCTAGTGGCCCTAGGTGGCATAAATCCTAAGTGAACACGCGATAGTTCATGGTAAGAAAACATAACTAGATCAAGGGTAGCAGTCCAAAACAACTTCAAGGATAAAATGGTACTACTTTGAGATGGTATAGATTTACATGGGAAAGCCCGTACGGCCTACGGCAAAGGACTGAACTTATACATGGAAAGAAACATACGAGTTTGGAAAACCTACATATGCTATATATTAGGTTGACATGGACCATTACATAACATTGGGCAAGGGACATTCATAGTTAACACATGACGCGGGTCGGGATACTAGTACGAGAGGTGCAGAGCAAATACAAACATGATAAATACCATGGGATATTAGACATGATAGATACCTTGGGGTAGTATACTTGAAAGGAACCTAACGATGTGATACCTTGATTTATCTTGACACCGTAGTTTATTATGATACCTTAGTTTATCTTGCTACAGTAGTTCATCCAGTTATCTTGGTTTAGCTTATCTATCTTGTCGGCATTATTATGTTTACTTTCAGTTTATGCATGTCATGTTACCTTTACCTTTTTTATACTGGAAGTAGATAGGACTTACCCGTCTTTATGACTGACCCCGTTTTCTTTTGCTTCTTCTCTTCCGTTTCCCCCCCCCAGGTTTTCAGGGAGGAAATGATGTGGTTTAGTTCGGACCTCATATGCTTGAAGGTCATCATGTATAGCGTGGTCTTCTCTTGGCTATGGCTGCTTCACCGCTTTATTTTGGGGAATAATTTATGAAAAGGTTTTATGCTTCTTTACTATTGCAAGACAGGTTTTTGATGTATTCTGATGTAAAAGAGTTTAGACCTTACTTTATAAGGTAATGAAATTTGTTTTACTCCCGCTGTTTTATATCTGTTCTGTCTTGTAATATTTCTGTGCATGTTTACCTCGATAATGCTTCACCAAACCTAGTGCATTCCCTTTGTGAGTGACCCTAGTGGAGGTGGGGTGTTACACGCATTGACGATACGGTCTTAACAAAACTAATTTCGTCCAATTCCGAGACCGTTTGAAAAATGGCCATTTTCTGGTCGATCGAAATTGACTGAAAATATCAAAACACATTTAACTTCGCCACGCTCACATATTGATTCCGAAAATTATGAATTTTGGAATCTAGCAATAACTTGACATCACGGATGCAACAAAAGTGGTTTCGTCGAAAAAGAAGGTCGTTTGCCAAATTTTCATTTTTAAGGGCCAAAATTCCATAGCGACTATTCTGAATTTTCAACTGGGAATAACTTTTTATTCCCGCTTTGAAATTTCAATTTTTCGGATTCGTTGGAAAGATATTCTCAAATAGATTCAAATATTTCTGTTTTTTCCAAAATCCGGTTTATTTTGAATCATATACATTCATTTGAAATTTGAAATCGAATTTTCAAACTACCGCGCCATTTCCGGCTTGCTATATAATTAAAATAAAATTATTCGTTCTAACTTCGTCGAAAATAAATTTTCCGTCGTTATTATTTAAAATAAATCATTTTAAATAGTCGAAATTCATCAAAATTGCCAAAATAAAATTTTTAAATTGGCTCAGATTTCTGGGTTATTACGATCTACTCCACTTAAAACTTTTCGTCCACGAAAAGGAATGGAGCTGAAAGTTGTTTTACAAACCAAATCAACTTTCATTCTTTTCATTATGGCTTAAGTTCTTCAACTTTTCAGTTTCTAAGAACTTTTCAAATTTATCAAAAATTTGGCTAACTCCCTAAATTTTTGAAAAATTTCGCCATAACCTCCCCTGCACGGGAGCACCAGGAAAATTCCGAAATTGCCATACAGGCCTCTCCAATCCAAAAAGAAAAAGAAACAGCCAAGCGACTCATAAAATCATCCAAAACCTAAGAAATACAATAAACATGTACCTATTTGTCGGGCAAACAATTTTATTCCTCTGCTCTAGCCTCTTTGAAATGACCTGTTCACACATATATATATGTACATGCATGCATTTTCAAACAATTTTCAATACAGTTCAATATTTGTTTCAATTTGGCCTAATTGGTTAAAAATATCAAACCAATAATCAAACAACACAACCATCAATCAATTAGTTGATTAGTTTTTCAAATTCATAACTTTGATAAATAGTCAAAAAAATCACATTTTTGATGCAAAGTCACAACAATATATTCTAACTATATTTCAGTTCTCACACCAGTCAATTGGAAATATATAGAAATCCCACTTTGGAAACACAAACATAAATACGGATGATGTCCGGACATCACCAAACATTATCCCCGAGCAACTAGAGCGTGATTCTATATCTATTCAGTATATTAAAACTTCAAATACACGTGGATCAGACGTATACGCAAAATCTTTATATACCTGATTGTCCAAATCAATATAAAAATAATATTCAAATACAATTAATTGATTAAAATTTTCAAAACAATCTTTCTTCTTTTTTATTTTTCAAAACAAACTCTTTACACTCATTCTAGGATAGTACTGATCCTATATCTAATGAGTCATTCCGATTGGATATTACTAATCCAATCTCTGATGAATTCTTTCGTTTGGTTCCAACGTGTCTTGTTCTCCGAGCTCTGAAAACCAAAGCTCTGATACCAAATGTAACAATTGGTGATTTCGCTATCCGGATCGATCGCTAAACCGACCAAGAATGTTCGAAACCCCTGATTTCTTTGAGAACACGACGAATCAGAACACAAACAGAAGAACGTTTATTGCTAATTACAACAATTCCATCAGAATACAAAAATATGAATAAATATTATACATCAGAGAAATATTAGAGATTTAATTAATACAATACACAACTGAAGGAGATATACGGATACAGAGCTTTCCGGATATCATTCCAGCTGTAAATCAAGATCCTGTGAATATAAATCCGCAAAACCAAAACTACTAGCTGCCCGTGTCAAAATAAGGGCACCTAGAGTTCAGGTTAAAACAATAAACTCCAGCTCAGTCATGTGACTGGTGTGAGAACTAAAATAGTTATTAATCTTTATTTTAAAGTTCGGTAAATCAAGTGACCACGCCGTATAACACGGAACGGGTTTCCTCCCAAAAATACTTGTGCATAAAACAACATCGCAATGCTAAATACAGAACAACGAAGCTATTATAAGACCCAGGTCCCATCACACAATGCAACACAAGTTAGAGGATAGGGTTTTACCTTATAATAGCAACGAGTGCTTGATATGCTAAATTTCATCTTCTATTATTACTATAAGTGTATAGTGTCAAAACAATTTCAATCATAAGTATCAATCATAGACAGCATAAGTGCCCCATACCACTATGTCGCCATACTAGGCAATACAATCAAAACCGCAAATGTCACGTATCGGAAGTTGGATTTCCATATGTGAACCGAGGCAATGGATCGTCCTTACTGAATTCGAGACTCTCTAGCCCGAGCCTCAGGCAAGCCTTGGATCATCAGGGATGGTCCACCGATGTGGATTATAATGCCTGAACACTGCGTTTCCCCACCCTTTGGGGCGTAAATAAGCAAAATGACTCCATCGGCTCCACATAGTCACCGATATATCTGAGGCACCTCGCAATCCAACAACCACACAGGTGAAAATAATATAAATGTCAGGGCTGGTAGGTCACTGACACCACTCTAGCTAGAAGGATACACATGCCCTCCCTGATGTCTTCTCCCATTTCTGATTCACAACCGGGGTGTGAGGCTCGCGAATTAACGCTACACAAAGCTATGCCCCACAAGCGGTGCTTTGATCATTAACCACAAAATTATGCTTTTCAACAAAAGCCTTGATCATTTGCATCTTAGCATGCCACACAGGCAAACCACTCCATGCAACCGATATCCATCAATCACACAGAATGATATCCAATGTCAGACACACAGTCCATTTACAAGTCCGTTTTGGGTCCGAACGAAACCGGAGGCACCTTGTACCTTGCATATCCTTCGATCTCCAAGTACGTCTGGACGATTACCAACTGATTCCCTCCTCTTGGGTGTACAACCCAATGAAGATCATCAGTAATTATCCAAACGAGGTGAAGACCTCCGGTCTTCGACCACCGTCCTCATCCTCGACACATTGTCGAATCAGTTATTTAGAATGGATAAACTCGCTCTTTCTGAATAACTCGCGTATATAATAAACAAGTGTTACACAAACACAACATACACCTCATTCCAATTCAGAATATTCTTTTATTCAAATATTCTTATGCTTTGGGAAACGTTCCCATTAATTTTATCAAAGATAAATTCTTTAAATTTATTCTTTAATCTTGTTTTGAATATCAATTCAAACCAAATTATGGTTTATCCAAACTAGTCAGGATTAGCAAACCTTACCGAAGTAATCACTTGTTTAATTTCCCAACCCCAACCTATTCATCCCATGAAGTAAAACTGGTAATACTTCATATCTAACACCACGGTGTTATCGATAAATTCAATTACCATTTCACGTTCAAATCTAATTAAAGATTTAACTATCGCCTGGAGCAAAACTGGTGATACTCCATTCTCGATCATTTCAATCTAATTAAAGATTCATTAAAACTCCACCTGGTTTTAACCTTCACAAAATTAATTATCAATGATTGTTTAACTTGGGAAATCATATCCTTTCTTTAACTGGGTTAAAGAACCAATGTCATTTAAAACGTGGTTCACTATAAACCCAAAATCACATTCCATTCCATCATTAGCAAGTGAACAATTCCCTAAGTAATAACCCCGAAGGCCGAAACCAACAACAGATCAATGCCCAGGAAACCATTCAACTTAACTAATCTTCAGTTAGTTTCTGATTTTCTTAACTCCGATGTGTCTAAGAACAGTATTATTAAAGATACCATTCACGACAACCCAAAATCACATTCCATTAATGATGGAATCTTCATGGAAAACAAATCGATATATATAATCGATATAAACTTCCATATCCGACTAATACTATAAATGGAATAACAGAAAAGCCTTTTAAATTCCAGATATATTAGTTGTCTTCCTCCATAGAATTCACTTCGATTATTACCAAATCGAATTCCATTCAATTCCAATTTATTTTATTAAATTGGAAAACTTTACTTTGGAAAATCTCCTTTAAATCTTAACAAAAGATTAATAAATTCCAAATCACATTTCACTGTAAATCGGGTTAAAGAACGAATGTCGGTAAAACACAGTTCACGGTAAACCCAATTCACATTTTATTAATTATCGGGTTAAAGAACAAGTGTTATTTAAAACACCGTTCATGATAAACCTAAAAATCAGTTCAAATTCAATTCCAATTAAATACCATTTAATTTGTATACTTCATTAAATCTAAATAAAAAGATTTAATCTTTTTTTAACTGGGTTTAAGAACAGTGTTAATGAAGACACCATTCACGACCAACCCAAATCCCATTTGATATTAAATACAAGGCTCTGAATAGAAAATATATTGTCTTATATTCAATATCAAATTCTACGACCAACGAATATCATATTGGAAATAACGATATAAATATATCTTTCAAATTTCCATAACAATATCTGTATAATCACGAAATCCAACATCGAAATATTCCAAAGTCAATTTCAATTCAAATCCATTCCAATTCAATTATTGGAAGGTCTGGTTACTTTTAAAACCCTTTCAAATCCAATTTATTTGTCTCAAAAATAAATGGATTATAATTCTAGTTCAAACCTAGTTCATTTTGATAAAAGTCTATTTTTATCTTTTCAAATATGGAATTTTTCATCCCAATTCTTTCCAAATCATTTCTTATGATTTTACACAAATTATTGCTATTTTTAATAATTTTATCAAGGCCCGTACAGTCGATTTCCATCAATGGCCATCGAACTGCACTTACAACGACCTTTTCCAAATTTGATTTGGACATAATTCCATATCCAACTGCTAGATTTCAAATCTCTAATATTCGTTAGAAAGCTCTTTTCGATACGAATCCAAAGGTTCCGGTTTTAGGAGAATCCGATGGTCGGATCTCCCGTAATGTCCATTCGAAGTCAGTGGTCGAAATTCGCGAACTGCCGCAGCGCGGCGCATTCTATTCAGGCCATTATATATATATATATTATATATATATTTCGTCGATTTCCTTTTAAAACGTATTTTATAAATCATTTTAAATTCGTTTTCAAAACGATTTCAACTTCGTATTCAATTTCAAATCAAAACTGAATATTCCATATCATCGATATATATAAATGATAGTATTTTCAAAATATTTTATTTTGAAATCGATTCCTTTTCGAAATTCATTATAAAAATGAATAAAATCGATATAGATATCATTCCCGTCAAAATGGCGCATATCTAATCTATACGTCTTTATATATTTCAATACCTTCGTTATTCCATTCAACAAATGAATATTTTCTTCAACACATGAATTTTCTTTTATTCAACTCACGAATATTTTTTTTTCAACAGATGAATTTTCTTTTATTCAACAAATGAGTATTCTTTTTATTCAACACATGAATTTTTTTTATTCAATACATGAATATTCTTTTTATTCAACACATGAATTTTCTTTTATTCAACACATGAATATTCTTTTTATTCAACACATGAATTTTCTTTTATTCAACACATGAATAATTTTTTTGTTCAACACACAAATTTTCTTTTATTCAACATATGAATATTCTTTTTATTCTACAAATAAATTTTCTTTTATTCAACACATGAATATTCTTTTTATTCAACACATGAATTTTCTTTTATTCTACACATGAATATTCTTTATTTTCCAACTTGGAATGAGGCCCAATCAATTACTATATAATGTTAATTATATGGATTCCTTACAACACTTGTATATAATAGCAACGATAAATAATCAACCATCATCCAGAGTGCATTTTACACTGCATAAGCATCAAATATAAATATTTAACGCTTATAACAGCCTGTCAATTAATCGATCGACATACAGCTAATTATTTGGGATTAGTGTATGCCAAATATCATCCCAACACCCGTGTGGGGTTTCAAATCAACAAACACAGATTTTTATTTGTGCAATTGGGCGATGTGTAAAATTTATCTTCCCAATCAATATCAGTCAAATGGGTGTACATAAACAAACCGCCCGATTTGTTTATAAATATTTATTATATATACACTTTAAAAATTATATTTTTAACTATAAAATATTTTATTCCATTCCACATCACACAATCAATATTCACACCACAAACAACAAACAAACAAGTCGTCCATGGTCTGTGGACAATGGGCGTCGGGTGCTGCTAAGCACCGTCTGCATCCTAGTTTATATTTCAACTAGAAAAAAAAATTAAAAGTGGGAAGTTCTCACCTTGGGGATCCACTCCGCCTGTTTTATTTCTAAAATTCATAAAAGTCTGGATCTGCTCGTACTTCCAACGCAGTTGTCTCCATGTTGTTCATGTTAAAATCACATTTTTAATATGATGTTTTGTACATTAAAAATCATATTTTTATCTTTCTATAATATAAAAATCATATTTTTATTCTTTCTGTAATTTAAAAATCATATTTTTATTCTTTCTATAATATAAAAATCATATTTTTATTCTTTCTATAATATAAAAATCGTATTTTTATTCTTTCTATAATATAAAAATCATATTTTTATTCTTATACTTATATTAAAATTATATTTTTAACTTCCTACTTATATAAAAATTCGATCTTCCTTATATTAAAAATCTTAACTTTTCCTTATTTATAAAAATCACTTCTTTTACATCATAAAAATATAATCTTTAACTTCATAAAAATATAAACTTTACTAGCCAAAAATCTAATCTTTGCATAAATAAAGATCGTTCCTTTTCATAAAAAAAATCGAATCTTTTTGATAACTATTCATGTACAAAAATCCCACTACATATATATAAGAAAATTGATGTAAAAACTATGCATTGAGTAAAAAAACTGAAAATAAACTACTGTTAATTTATATAAATAGAAATAAAAAAAACTTACATTATTTTATCGAAGTAGGGGGGTGGGGTTTCTTGGATCGTCGGCGGTCTTCAGGCAGGGGCTCGCGGTGGCGGGGGTAGCGCGGTGGTGGTCGCGGCGAGTTGGGTTGGGTCTCGGCGGGGATGGGTTGCACAGGTTCTTGGGGGGTTTGGGTCTTCAATGGAGCAAGAAGAGAGATTCGAGGGGATGGGGGCGGAGCGGCCAGAGATGGAAGGCCCACAGCGGCGGTCTGGCGAATGGGAAGGAGGGTGACGGTGGCGGTTTAGGGTTCGATCGAATTGAATTTTTTTTCTTTTATTCATTTCTGGTTTGAACGATTTAATGAAAAGGGGGGGTTGACTTCAAAGAGAAGGGTATAGGGGGCTGTGAATAATTATATTATTTTAATTATTTTAATTTAGCTCCATAAAGTCACTTTTTAATCCAACCTCAAATTTAAACCCAACGACTGTTTCCCCTAGCTAATTACCCCTATTCCGAACACAATGGGATATGTATCGCAAGCAAATTTGATCATTTCAATCAGTTTTCATCAAAATCAAAATATAAATCTATATATTGAATTTGAACGCACATTTCAATTTACCGGGGCCACATACGCACTCTAAAAATTCCTAAAAAATATTTTCTAGCTTTGTATTGATGATATGGCCTTAACAAAACTAATTTTGCCCAATTCCGAGACCGTTTGAAAAATGACCATTTTTTGGTTGATCGAAATTGACTGAAACTATCAAAACACGTTTAACTTCGCCACGCTCACATATTGATTCCGAAAATTATGAATTTTGGAATCTAGCAATAACTTGACATCACGGATCCAACAAAAGTGGTTTCATCGAAAACGAAGGTCGTTTGCAAAATTTCCATAGCGACTATTCTGAATTTTCAACTGGGCATAACTTTTTATTCCCGCTATGAAATTTCAATTTTTCGGATTCGTTAGAAAGATATTATCAAATAGATTCAAATATTTTTTTGTTTTGCCAAAATCTGGTTTATTTTGAATCATGTACATTCATTTGAAATTTGAAATCAAAATTTCAAACTACCGCGCCATTTCCGGCTCGTTATATAATTAAAATAAAATTATTCGTTCTAACTTCATCGAAAATAAATTTTCCGTCGTTATTATTTAAAATAAATCATTTTAAATATTCGAAATCCATCAAAATTTCCAAAATAAAATTTTTAAATTGGCTTAGATTTCCGGTTTATTACAATTGTTCCCTAGCGATCGTGCGATAATTAAACTGGCTGTTGTCGGAGGTAGGAAGAAAACAGAGACCGGAAAAGAGGCGGGCTCTCCGGGTCGAAAAAGGAAAGTGTCTCCTGTCGGGTCTAAGCCTCTCAAGGTTGCAAAGATTTAGGAGGAAACTGGTGGGGGAGAGAGCGACGATGAGGAGGCAGTTGCTAGAGACGAAGGCCCGTTGATTCCTCTTATCCTACCTGAGGCCGGTGAGGCAAGGATAGAGGCGTCGACTAGGCCGTAGTGCCCGTAACTTCCTCTGAGACCACTGTCTTGATGGAGAGAGGGGGTCAATTTGATGAGGTAAACAAGTCGTCGCTTATTGCGTTTCCTTGGCAGGGCGCAACAAGTATGGAGGAATTAGCTCTGGTTGCGTGAGAGATCACTCCTTCAAGTGTGCCATTATATGGTCTGTTGAGAGAACACTTAGGACATACACGTACGCAAGCATTACATCACAAAACTTTTTTTTTGTTTACACAGGGTGTTCGAGTATAATCTTGAATTTTTTTCTCTTATAGGTGACATGACTCGAGGAGGAAGAGGAGGTCATGGTTATGGTTATGGGAGTCGCCGACCATCTAGAGGCGGTTTCATGTCGGACTTTAGAAAGAGTGACAGCTTGATTAATGAGCCTCCATCTCCCTGTGATTGCAGCAGTGAATACCATCATAAAGATCGATCCCGGCGGTCCCCAACTCCTCCACCCTCATTCAGACATCTAAGGAAACCTCCAGGTCTAAGTTAACGTAGTGAGCGCTAGATATTCCTCGTCAACAGATCCAAATCATAATGCATCTTTGGCTCCTACTCGTGTCCCTAGTGGGAAGGAGTTGGATCCCAGCCGGAAGAGGACGAAGGAAGTGGTAAAGAAGAAGAAAAGGTAGGATCTGGATGTACCATAGTCCTGAGAACTTACCATCGAGGAGAGGAAAGAATTGTTAAAGGAGAAATTCCCTAGGCATTACTTCAACGAGATATTGCTTCTTCCTGACATCCACCCGATCCCCCATGAGGATACCGAGGAAGTGTGGTTGAAAGTGAAATCTGCTTATTACTAGGTCGACAAATTTAGGAAGTACTCCGCGAATCTTTTAGATTTGATGATAAAAAAGAATTAGGAGATCCAGAGTCGAGGGATGACTAAAACTGCTAAGAGGACTACCATCTAAAACTACGGGATTGAGATAAGTAAGGACGATTCTTATATCTTGCTTTCTTATCCACTTGTTATAACCTATGTTAAATGTTAACCATTCGTTTTTGGAACAATGGAGCTAAAGGAGAAGTGCGACAGGATAAACAACGAAGGGAATAATGCTTCTAAGACTTTAAAGGTTACTGTGGCCTCGGTATTGACTGAAAAAACAACCCTAAAAAAGGATAACACTTATCTGGCAAAGGAGAACATTCGTTTGATGGCGGAAAATGAAAAGGTATTCCAGCTCCAAAAATACAACGGTACCTTGGTATTGGAGAATGAGAGGCTGCAAAATGAGAACGAGGGGGTCTAGAGGCAGCAAAGAGGGAACGACAAGCTGAGGAGACAGCTGGAGTGATGAGGAAGGAAAACAAGGAGGCCGAGGCCAGCAAAAGGGATGTATTGGGCTCGTTGGAAGGGATAACGGCCAAGCACCGAAGAGAAGTGGAGAGGCTTGAGGGGAGATTGCAAACACCGAGGCCAGGGTGGAAGAGTTAATAGAGGAACCTATTCAGGGTATGCTCGTTAAGTCCTTGAAGTTTAGAAGAATCTCTTGGTTTAAGGATTACCCCCGGGAGATGGCTCGGACATATGAGAGGTTGGTGTCGTATGAAGCCTAGCTACAAAAAATAGAGGTAGAGACGTTGGGAAAAAATGAACTCATAGGGGAACTCCTAACTGAGATGAGTGTAAGAAGCTGGAGGAAGGGAGGAGATTGCTACAGGAGGATGCTGACAGGGAGAGATTGGAGAAGCATGCTGCTAAAATGGGAAAGTTTGTGCTTACGTAGAGTGTAATCATTACTCAGGAGTTTGCAGAGGCAAGTTCTTACCAGTCGCTAGTTCCACCATCTATCATGGCTAGTGGTCCCACCATCCTAGCTCACGTTTCCAATGAGTATGACCCCACACAACCAAAGTTGGGACTAACGGGATCCACTTTTGCTATGACAGCGAACACCCTTCCTATCATGCCTACCCATACCTTCCTGGAGGTAAACTTACATTATGGGGAATAGCCAGAGAGGATGAGAGCACTAAGTCCTCAGAAACTAAATAATTGTGTTTTTTCTATGCAGCCCCCTCGGAGCAGAAACAACAGGCTTTGCCCCTTGCTTCCTCAACCGTCTGAGTTCGGGCAAGGATTACAGGGAATATAGTTCGGAGAGGGAAGCGGTCATGTGGACACGTTTTCGGATGTGGATTTGGGATCCAGCTTGTACAAGGACATTTTAGAGGAAGGGAAGTATAGGACGGCCAAAGTGTCCAAGTGACGGGGGGCACTAGAGGCTAACGTGCAGACAATGCACGATATGGTGGAGGCACAAAAGTCCAGCACGATGGCGAAGTCTGAGGAGCTGGAGAAACGGAAAAAATAGGATGAGGCTACCATACAAGAGACACAGACTAAAGCTCGGGAGGAGGCTGAGAGAGAAGCTGCGGTGGCGGTAGCAAAGAAAAAAGTATGATGTCGGGGCTAAGAAAGAAAAGGCCACTGAGGAGACCAGGAAGAAGAAGGCCGCTGATGATGCCAAACAGAAGTTCGCGAGGACCTATGCGAAGCTTAAGGTGGATGCTTCTGCAAAACTTAAGGCTAAAAAACTGGTTGATCGGTAGGGCCCTAAAGAAGCTAAGAAGAAGGCAGAGTCAGAGGCCAGGAAGGGCCAAGGGGAGACTGAGGCTGTGTTAATCCTTGCTTCTGAGATTGCTACTAAACCGTTGCATAGCATTCCCCTGTGAAGATCACGAAGATAACCAGTGGCGAGGATGATGGCAAGAAGCATACTACGGTATCCTATGAGTTGACTACCCTTGTGAAGGGCCGAGGAGGGAAAGGCGGAAGCGGTTCGAGAAGGAAGAGGTCCATAACTGGTGGCAGTGACCCGCTAGTGCTGAATCTGTTAAGAAATAAGAAGAAGGATGAGTGATATTAGTAATTGTCATATAGATTATAGACATTTTGGTTATGTATGCTGATAGTATATGCGAGTACGGCTCTCGCTTTTGGTTTTTAGAGGCATGGTGTGGTTCTCATGTACACCTTGTCGTTAGAATGGGAGATATATTTAAATATATGTAGTTTGCTTTGGGTATGTGAATGGAAGTGTTTGTTGGCTTTTCTTATATCGCATTTTATGTTTAAGTGCTCAAATGTTCGTCTTGCATTTTCCAGTTTCCTATACTTGCACAAGCATACTTGTCATTACACTCAAGCCAACATTATTGGGGATTCCGTTTTGAGGATTCCTCCATCGTGGAAAGGTTGGGTGTAGGCTCCACTCTTGTATCTTCCTTTGGTCGGGAGTCTCGGGTCGCTTGGAGATCAGGTTTGGCGCAATCTCTCTTGGACCACCCAGAGGTCGTGGGTCCTAGGTGAGAGATGGCATGGACGTTGTGGATTCATCTTTTGGACTCTCCCATCATTTTGTTCGGGTTAAAGTTCGTGGGCATCATTGATTCTCCAAGTGGTACCTGGATTCAGGCTCCATCGAACCAGATAGAGCCAAAGTGGTCGATATCACACTTATTTGGCAAGTGAGTTACCCCGCAAGTCCGAAGACTTGGTGGGTGGGATGATTTATGCTCGGTCTTGTCGTTGGTTTAGGACTGAGTGGTGTTATTTATACTCGGTCTCGTCATTGGTTTGAGACTCGAGTGGTGTTGTCAGCTCCTGGCTTTTAAGTGTCGATCTAGTGTTGTGTGCTTGTGCATGCAAGCAGATCGTTGCAGTTATTCCAACATACTACATGTAAGAAGGAAACATGTCAACACCATAGAAATAACTGATTGTTATATTTACAAATAACTTTGGCAGTAAAAACCTTTATAATGCCTTGAATTGAAAGAAAATAAAACATTGTTGGGAAGCTATAAATCTGTACAATAAGTCATGTAAAGTAACGGCGAATATGTTCAACTGTTCCATGCCCTTAGGAGTTCAGCGCCATCGACGATCGCCATTTTGAAAATCCTATCTCCAAGCCTTCGTTATATGACGTACGGTTCTTCCCAGCGAGGGCTGAAGCCAGTCGATGTGGGCAAGATCCATTTATGGACGAGGTCGCCGATATTGAGATCTTTGGGGCGGACTCTTGAATTGAAGTATCGGGTGACTAGTTAGCGCTGTGCGGCAGCTCTAAGTTCAGCTTCGTTCCTTTTCTCTTCAAGTAGGTCAAGTGATTCCAGGAGAAAAATCCTGGTTGTTCTTCAGATCATAATAAGTAACTCGATGAGATTGGAGGTTTAGCTCAATAGGAATGACATCTTCGGATCCATAGGCGAGATCGAAAGGAGTATGGCCAGTCGTTGACTTATGGGTGGTCCGGTAGGCCTGTAGAGCCAGAGGGAGCTCATCTGCCCACAAGCCTCTGTCCTTTCCCAGACGCTTCTCGATGATGGATTAGATCACTTTGTTAACAGCCTTGACTTGCCCATTCGCTTAAGGATGGGCCACGCTGAAAATCTCTTTTTGATGTTGTGTGGTTGGCAAAAAGTTTTGAACTTGCACTCTCGAACTGGGTTCCGTTGTCAGAGATGATAGCCCGGGGGACTCCATATAGAGTGATGATACTACAGACGATGAAGTTGATTACCTTTTTGGTGCTAAGCGTGGCGAGGTCCTCGGCTTCTGCCTATTTGGTAAAGTAATCAACTGCGATGATATCATAACGTGCCCTCTCTTGTTGTTGGGAGAGATTTGATGATATCCCCACATGGCAAATGTCCATGGTATGACCATTTGCATTAGCTCAGTAGGCGGGGATCTTAAAATCTTCAAAAATCTCTGGCATCTTTCACACCTGCGGGCATATTCTGCAGCGTCTTGGTCGGGTGTTGGCCAGAAATAGTCGTATCGGAGGACTTTTTTTGCCAGAGTTTGCCCACCGGTGTGGTCACTGCATTCACCTTCATGTACATCGAGAAACACGCGGTTGGCGTCGTTGTGGACCACTCACCGGAGTAACGGAACAGAGAATCCCCTTCGGTAGAGCACCCTATCTAGCATGATGCAACGAGATGACCTACGGGTGAGTGCTTGTCTGTCTTTGTAGCAATCGGGGAGGATTCTTCGTTGCAAGTAGTTCTTGATTGGTGTCATCCACAATTCAGTCTTAGTCTTCGTCAGTCCTACCAAATCAGTCTGCATCTGATCAATGCTCGGAGAGTCGAGCACTTCAACGGGAGCAAGTTCCATAAGTTGCACATCCCCAAGCTTGCCAGCTTGGCAAACGAATCAGCTTTCCCGTTTTTCTCAAGAGGGATATGTGTAATGATGTAATGGTCGAAGTTGGTGAGCAATTCGTGAACCTGAGGAAAGCAGAGAGCGAGTCGTTCCTCCTTTGCTTTGTATTCTCTCCATGTACCTAACGCACAATGAGCTATGAGTTGGAATAAATATGGATAGCCATAATGTCAAGTTCGATTGTGATCTTTAGTCTAGCAATCAAGGCTTCGTATTCTGCATCGTTGTTGATAGCAGGAAAATTGAGCTTTAGAGAATAGCTTATGGGGTGTTCCTCGAGAGTGATGAGTGCGACTCCGGCGCCAGAAACTGGTTGTTAGAGAATCCATCCACAAAGAGTTTCCAATGAATTTCTTTTGTTTCTATGTCCTCCAAAGAAGGATCTTACGAAATAAGGAACTCTGCAATGAAATCAGTGAGGTCTTGTTCGAGGATGACTCAACAAGGAATGAAAGCAATTTCGAATTGACTCAGCTCTGTGCTCCACTTCAGGAGTCGTCCAGATGCCTTAGGTCATTACAGGACCTGTCGTAGTGGCTAGTCGGTGTAGACTTTGATGGGATGAGATTGGAAGTAAGGCCGTAACTTCTAGGAAGAGATCAGTAGACAATAAGCCAACTTTTCAAGCTTGAGACAATTCTTTTCTTCTCCTATCAACATTTTACAAACGTAGTAAGCGCGTTGTTGTACATGATCATTGATACATACAAGGGATGAGCTGATTGCCTACACAAAAATAACCATATATATATATATATATATATATATATATATATATATATGTCCTCGTGATCCATGGGTTTGGGCAAGATAGGTGGTCGCTCTAAGTGGTTCAGGAGGTCCTAGAATGCGGCTACATACTCTGGCGTCCATGAGAAGTTGTGCGTCCCTTTTTTGAGCAAGTTAAAGAAGGGAATGCATTTGTCAGTAGCCTTAGAGATGAATCGACTTAGGGAGACGACCTTCCCGTTAAAACTCTGAACGTCTTTAATGATCCGAGGAGCCTGGATGTTCCTTTAATCTTATCTGGATTCGCTCCGATTCCCCGCGAATTGACAACGAAACCCAAAAATATTCCATATGCAACGCCAAAAGAGCATTTCAAGGTATTGAGTTTCATGTTGTATTGGCGGAGGACACCGAATATTTTGGAGAGGCCTCAGACATTGTCATTTGATACCCTCGTTCTCACAACCATATCGTCCTTATATACCTCCATAAATCTCCTAATCTGGTCCTTGAATATGAAGTTGACCAAATGTTGATAGGTGGATCCGGCATTCTTACGGCCGAAAGGCATGATGAGGTAGCAATAAACGTCGAGGTCGATTATAAAGGAAGTATGATCCTGGTTCGGAAGGTACATCGGAATTTGATTGTAGCCTAATTACGCATCCATGAAGGATAAGAGCTGGTAACCGGTGGTTAAATCAACAAGATGATCGATCCTCAGAAGTGGGAAACTGTCCTTAAGCCACGCTTTGTTCAAGTCAAAGAAGTTGACACATGTTAGCCACTTGCCATTTGATTTCTTAACCACGACGGGGCTCGAGACCCATTTAGGGTAGAATCCCTCTCGAATGAAATCGTTATTGATCAGCCTATCGACCTCCTTTTTGAGTCCAGTTGATCTTTTTATTCCTAAGATTCGTCGTTTCTGCTTAACTGAAGGTTATGAGAGGTCGATAGGGAGCCTATGACAAGCGGATGCAAGGTTGATACCACATATGCTAAGGTGAGTCCAAACGAAAACATCAAGGTTGTCCCTTAAGAATTCTATGAGTTCTTCACTTACGGCGGGGTGGAGTTGCAATCCAACTTTCAAGACCTTTGTCATGTCCTTCGGGGATGATCAGAATGTCCACTGTTGGTTCTGCCGGGGTATCCCTCTCGAAATCGGGCTCTTCATCCTCTCTCGGATCGAGATCGTCGGAAAGATGGTAGTGGCGCCTAAGTCAGGAATCAGACACCTTTGACTGTTATGTGGAGATGTTTTTGGCGAAATAAGGCAGAGGCACGGTCTTTCCTTTGTCCTTATTACATGCATTCTTCCATTATATGAGTCAGTAATCTCTAGTTGTGGCTTGGTCACCTTTGACTATGCCGATCCCATTTTCCGTTAGGAATTTCATCAGTAGGGACCACGACGACATGCATATTTGGAATAATCACGGAAGGGGCATCCAAAGAAAATGTTGTAAGAAGAGATGACGTCAATAACCACAAAGGTAAGGATTCGGACCCGGCTCAGATCTCCTTCTCCGAGTTCTACGGGGTGGTCCACCATGCCGATTGGGTGGTAGGAGGATCCGTTGAAGCCGTGGATCGTGGCATGGCAAGGCTTCAGGTCTTTGGCCTCAAGTTTCAATTGGTCGCAGGCGGCCTTGAAGATGATGTTGACCGAGATTTTTGAATCAATAAGGATCCTTCGGACGAAATCCGAACCAATTTGAGTAGAGATGACGAGAGGGTATATAGTTAGGATCTCGATTCCCGTAGATTCCCTCTTGCGAAAGACTATGTCATCCCGTATTGTCTTCTGAAGTTTGGCGGGGACTGACTCATCTAGTGTAGAGCAAGCTTCGTATGTGGCATGCTTTATGGAGTTGGGATACTCCTCCATCTTGCGAAAGATTCCATGTGTGGGGTGAGGTCCACCCCAGATAGTGTTGATCACAATGCCTCATGACCTTTGGTTGGATGGCTCTGAGGTCGCATTACCAGGAGCTGGAAGTGTGAGAGTTGGAGGGCTTGTAGCTGCTTGGGGAAGAGAAGGATTCTGAATATATTGTTCTAGACATTTCTCACGAATGAGTTCTTCAATCACATCCTTCAGATGGCAACAATAGTTAGTATTATGTCCATACATGTCATGGAACCTACAGTAATTGCCGGAGTTTTTCTCGCGGCCAGTGGATTCCCTTATGTTGGGCTTCTTGTGTTGGAGGGTATTACAGGTTTCTATGTAAATGGTCTCCATGTCTTGATCCAGTTAAGTGTAGTTCCAGTAATTTTAGTAGCAGTCGTGCTTCTTAGGGTCCATTAGGGCCTAGTTGTTGTTGCGACTGTCTTATTTCTCGTTGTTCGGCTTTGGGTTGTAGAGGACTGCCCTTTACCCTTATCGGAGGATTCTCTGACATGTTTTCCTTTAACACTATCGTCGACAGTTCCGGTGTGTTGGTTATTGGAGTGGTTGACCCGTGAAGGACTATTACGGCTTTCTTCCTCTTAACACAGGAATTGTCCCGCCTTTTCCTGGAACGCTTCTAAGGTCTTGGGTTGCTTTCTGTCGATGCAGGCAAGAAACTCGAAGGTAAGAAGGACACCTTTTGCAAGATGGAAGAGTACGGTGCGAGGTTCAGTATCATCTTCCTTGGCAAGGAGGGTGTTGAATTACTCAAGATAGCTTTGAGAGATTATGCAGGCCCCTGGTAAAGGTTGGAGAGAGCTAGGGGTACTTTGGAGTTGGAACGTGCATTATGAACTGCCTAACCAACTCCGTTGCCAGCTGGACGAAGGTATTGATGGATTGGAGCGGAAGGCGAGAGAACCAAAGTTGAGCTATGCTTGACAAGAAAACTGGAAAACACATGAATTTGATCGTGTTAGTGGCCCGACTGGAGTCCATCTACTATTCGTAGCAGTTCAGAAAGTCGTAGGGATCAGTCGTGCCGTCATGGAATGCCATTTGTGGCATATTGAAACATTGAGGCCACTCGGCTTCGTGAATGATCCTAGTAAAGGGGTTTCGTCTCAAGTGGGTTTCCTACGAGTGTTGGCGTTCCTCCGCATATCTCTCATGATCCTTCGGACCAGGTCGGGGAGATATGCTGAATGGATATCTTTTGGTGGAATCCACTAGTTTCAGCAAACTTCGGGGGTCCTATTCCGTGGACGCCTTCTATGATGTATGTCGGGCTCATCCTCCTCCATGTCATCGACATCAATTGTCTGGTTTCAGTATGGTTGAATAAGCTGAGCGGTCTAACGTTCATTCTGATCCAGGGGAACTTGGACCTACTGAGTTGCCGGGAGCGTGGGCGCCAAGTTTTGAGCAGTGGCAGTTATATTCTATCGAGGATAGGGTCGGTTACTCGATCCTGGTTCATCATTGATAAACAAACGAGAGCGATCATGGTGATGCATTCCCCCATTGTAGGTGATAATTGTCCTGTCACCGTTTCCATTTCCGTTGCTGGGTTCGTGATCATTAGTATGGACATTTGAGCGAGCAACAACGTTGTTATTAAAGCTGAACTTCCTTTGTTTATGCGGGCCTCGAGACGCGGAAGAAGAGGTTTCCAAGATAGTGCACCTCAGTTGGGGATTGTCCTGAGCCAGTTGAAGTTGGGCAACGATGCGTTAGTTTTCTTGAAGTTGACGCATAAGGTCGATATAATTTTTCAATGCTTGGTTTAGTTCAAGAGTAGTGTTTTCATACTTCTTATGAAGCACGTAAACCTGCGCTTGGGTCGTTGGGTCTTCGGGGTCTATTGGAGGAAGGATGTCCATTTCAGTTGGATCGTCGGCCGGCTAAGGTTCCTGGGATGTTCCAGCTTCGGCTGCAGCAGAGGAGCTGATCATTTTATTCTTTGGTCGCTTAACCATCGTAAGCTGAATTGGTGGCAGGTTAGAGAAGGAACCTAAAGCACGTTGGAGTCAGATGGAGACGTGCGACAAAGAAGCGAGTTTCAGGATTCTCAGTGAAAGCACTAGAATGTTGAAGACATAAAATGTCGTCGACGCCCAAGATTCTTAATTACTTAAGAATATAGTTTCGCATAAGTAAAATAAGCGCAGAAAAATAGTAAATGACACAAGAGATTTATAGTGGTTCGGTCCCATGAGGGGCCTATGTCCACTTTGGAATAGTTTCGTATATTTATTCACATGATTACAAGCTACCGGCCACTTTTACGCACTTAATTACAAACATTTCCATCTAATTTGGAGTCATAATTATCATATTTGAATGTTCAGAAAAAGTCTCTTTTGTCTTTCTTCCTCAAAGCAAGGATGCCATTAAAGAGGACTGTTGGAGCTCTCAAGAGATGTCAAATAAACTAATTTCTAAACCTTTTGAAGTATGAGCTTAGGGGTATTTATAGTGGAATGGTTAGGTGGGAGTAGATAGGATTTGGGAAACACAATAGTACATCTTGTATCCTTGAGGGCGACACTGAAATTTCGATGCCCATTCATTGTACCAAGCAAAATCTGGTATCCCATTCAGGGATACGAATTTCGTATCCGAGGGATACAAAATTCATACCCTCAGGATATGAAGCGGTGTATCCACTATGGGATACGACCTTTGTTCTATCCCCATGGGATACGAGTCATTCGTATCCCCTTAAGGATATGAATCTCATACCTTGGTGATACGGTGTTTTCTCCAAACTGCAGGGTCCGAATCTTTATCTGCTGTTTAGGGGAGTCAAGACTTCATGGACACGAGGGGTATGAAATTAAGTGGTTCGAGGTTGGGTGATGTAGAGGGACTTGAGACAGGGAGGTATGAGACCGGGGAATTGAGGCTTTATAGCTTTGAGGGATTCGACCCGTAGAGGTTCGAAGTTTCAGGTACGAAGGCAGGGATTCGAGTCCCTTATCTGGGGGGTACGAAAATTTGGATAGAGCATAGTATGGACGAGTTGTGAGGCTCCTGCTTGCATGACCTTTTCCGAGTGTGTTTTCTTAGCCTTTTGGCGACAATTCGGGCTATAGTGTCACGCAATATGTTGAGTCGAGCGTGTTTGGTGTACTTGTGGGAATCAGACCAAAAAGCCGGTTAGCGCGCACACACACACACACAAATACACACACATGCACATGTTTAAGAGAAATGACTTTGTGGGAATATTTAGGAAAGTCTAAGTAAGTTAAAAACCCACTTTGAGTCTTTCCCTATTGTTTACTTTTAAGAACTTGAAATTTTAAAAGCTTTTGGGTGGTAGTTTACGATGTTTTTTCAAGTTTTGACCTTAAAAGTTTAAAATTTTAAAGTATGTATTAGCTAAATTGTGTAGAAACAATTTTTGAAACAAAAGAATTATTTATTATGTTTGAAAAAAATTATATAAGAAACATATTTGAAAAGTACATATTGGTTTTGGAGAAAAATAAAAATAAAATGTGGTATATTTTGGAAACGACGATTTCTTATGACATTTTTATCAAAATTGAATTCCTTAAGAAAAATGTATACATTATAGAGCATTAATAGCTCTCATATTTTAAGCTATAAAATATGAGAGGAGTAAATAACAAAACATATTAAAGATTGTATTTTGTCGAAAATTAATTAAAAATTTCAAAATCTCTATACTTTTGACAATAATTTTGACATGAACTTTGGTAGGTGTAAGTCATTAAAAAGTTTTCTAATCGAGTAGGTGTTTAGCATAAGTTTATAAATTAACGCCTAGTTGTAAGTAATTGAACTAGTGTAGTAAAAGTGGGTTATTTTGAAATTAATTGAGAAATAGTTGTCCTTGTCTACTTCAGTTTTTATGATTTGAAAACAAAGTCTTGCGTTTTTTTATAGGATGTCATTTTTTTGGTTTGGAAAAAATAAATTTTAATGAGAAAAATTAATGTTTTGAAGCTTTTAATTTTTGAAAGGAAGATGAAACAATGAATCCAACCCACCTAATTAAATCATGGAATAGGTAAGGATTGGAACCAAGGAAAGACGGGAAATTTTTTGAAGCTATAAAGTAAATAGCAAAAATTATTTTGGAATAATAATAAATTCTCGTAGTGTACATAAGCACATGTAACCTATATTGTTGCTTGGAAAGGACTGATAGTACACAGCAAGGACTAGTTGTGACAAGAAGACGGTATAGGGAAAATGAGTTGTTTAGAGTTTGTGGCTTGGACATTTCTTCGTCGGCGGGGATGTGGTCCTATGATTTTTAGCCCTTGGTAGTAGTTGTGCAGTGTGCTTATTTTCCTATTTTAGTTTTGAAAGAATTAGAAGGCTTATTTGAAATTAGGCTTAGATCTGTGGATGAAGTTAAATAAACTTAGGAAAAACGTGATGACATAACTAAAAGAAAACAACAAATCCAATAAAGCAACAAATATGACAATTGAGAAAAGTGGAAATTTGCGTGAAATAGAAGAAAAAAATAGATTTTTCCAAAGTAAGTTGGAAAAATAAATTTATTACGAAGAAATTTTCTTATGTAATTGTGCTTGAATAGGGACATAGGACATCTTTATATAATAGTTGCATCAAAATCCAAGTAAAGAGAGAAAAGGTTCATAAAAAAAAATGGAAGATGTGAAGTTGTCAATTTTCCACCTTCTTGTAACATGAGAAATCGAATTTAGAAAATTTGATTTTTTTTTAAATTCGCAAATTTAAAGTTGATTGGTAGGGTTTGGATGAAAAAATTGGATGAACTACGCTCTTGCTCTGTAAGAGTGCGGGAAAATTTAGATGAAAAAGTATTTTGATTTTAAAAATATTGCATTCATATAGAAATTGTTAGTATATTTGGGATATGTGCATCATATTTTCAAAAGATTTTCAAGAAAATTTGCATTCATATAGGAGGTACCGCTTGGACATTCATGTATGTTGTGTTACACTTTGCACAAGTGCATAAGTAATTGGAAAATTTGATGTACACATAATGGTTGCAATTTATACGTAGGAGAACATCACTCCATCCTTATGAAATTTCAGGGATGAAATCTACTCAGGAGGGTGAGAACGTAACACCCCGTATTTTATACAAATATTAAACGAAAATATCGATAATTTATGGTTTTATAATTTAGCCATGAGACATATACAATTGTGTTCATGGCAATTTCCTTATTCGTTTTGATATTTGACTTGGCCTAAATGGAGTTCATATAGGAAAGTTATTAACGAATAAAGATTTAAAAGGTTGTACGCGTATGTATATGCATAAGCATGAAGTTTGAAATTAGATAAGTGGAAAAGAATAATTCACATAAGCAATATTGAGAAATAAAAGGAATGTTAGTGTTAATGTTAAAATAAAAATTAATACCGACTGAAATCACATTCACACCCAGGCTTTCGGTTGACCCAAGGCATACATGGGTCGACCCATGATTCGACCATAGGTTCGACACACCTTTAAGGAGGGTCCACACAGGGGTCGACCCACCCGGGGACAGATCTGTATTTTGGAGTGATGTGTATTTCTTGTTTAAACGGTAAGGATTTTATATTATTAAATTCGACGTACCAAAATTTCTGTATACCTATAAATAGACTAGCAGGGCTTATCCTTCAACTCGTATTTTTTTGAGACAATGCCAAGGCTCTGCCTTTTCTTTCTTCTCCAAATCTTTCAGAAATTAAAATATTAGCTTTTAGGAGTTCTGATTCAAGATTTGAAGATAATGATTGTAACGACACGGATTTCGCTGGACCTAATCGATCGCTAAATCGACCAAGACCGTTCGAATCCCGTATACGCTAACTCTGGGCATACAACACATCAGAACAAATAACAGAAGACTTTTATAAACATCATAATAATGTCACATCAGAGTATAAAATATCGGAGTATATCGAAAATAATACACAGCGGAAGATAAATTTACATAAATGTAATACAATGCACAACGGAAATATAACTACACAGCGGAAGACTGTAAATGCCTGGACACAACTTAAAGCTTCAATCCAGAATCCTGCTCATAAATCTGCAAAATAAAACTACTCGACTTCCCGTGTGGAAAATAGGGGCACCCGAGTTTGCAAGGGAAAAGCAAACTACAGGTCAGTCATAGGACTGGTGTGAGAAACTCTAAACAGTTATAATTAACTTATTTTAATAATATGGCATATCACGGGACCACGCCGCTAACGCGGAACGGGTTTACCCCCATGAATGCCAGTGTATAAATAACAATCAATACGGGTATATGGATCTAATATGCATCAATCAACATGCAATATCCCAATCTACCCATTTAGATTAATCATCACACTTAGATTTTCCAAATCCAATTCAATTTACAGAAATTATTCGTTTGGATTTTATTCCCGATTTCTTATTTCAAATCATTTGAAATACATATCTAACTTTCTATATCAAAGTAGATTTCACTTCGGGATCTCAAATCAAATCGCCTTGAAATATGAATTCCAAAACATAACAATGCATACAAACAAGTATGCAACCAAATATCGTGCTCCCCATCGACAAGGCAAAGGGTACGCACCTCGCAACTCGATATATGTGCACCTACCCCACATAGGAGCAGGCTACACTGACGATGCACTTAACCCACATAGGAATAGGCTACACCAACCTCTCACCCATACTTTTAGTCTTAGGGTTACCCGAATCTTTAGCCACACAATAAATCATTTCATATCCCGAAGTAGGGAAAATCATTTCACAACACATAATCACAAGTACTTTCAAAATATAGTACTTCACATCAGTAATTCACACATATGATCAGTCACTATTAATCACATAACCTTTGAGCTCGTACGTCTCAAAGAAGGGTGTTAAGCAAGAGAATAAATTCTCCGCCACCAAACATATACATCATTAATAGCAACTAATCAATACGTGATGAAATACAATGCAAAACCATAATACATTTCTAAATCATTTTAGAAATCATCGGGTTTTGGGCCTCGAAATCCTTTCTGTTTTATAAAATATTTTTATGAAACATTCCCTGTCCAAAATCGGGAATACATTTCTTTTCACTTAAGAAAAATATCATTTCATAATCATTCATTAAATTTGAAATGAACACAACATCGCTAAACACCTTATCGTCAAATAGTGAAGTGTTTCACAAGGTGTTAGCATACCAGTATTTCTACCCAACCCAATGCTAAATTTAAAAGCACATTCTGATCATAAACTGGTCGAGCACCATCCAAACAATCAATCAACTACAATCAATATCAACAACTAAGTAAATTTGGTTTAATCCCATCACGTGTTTTGGTGAATTTAATCACCATTCATTCATCCAAATCTAGTTGAAGATTTATTCAAACCCCAATTGGTTTCATCTCTAAAATCATTTCATATTGATTGTTCTACATTTTAGAAATTAATCCTGCTTTTACTCGGGTTAAAGAACTAATGTCATTTAAATACAGTTCACGACAAACCCCAAATCCAATTTATTTATTTATAACCATTGGATTATTTTTCTGGTTAATAACTAGTTCATTTCGACAAAAATATATATTTATCTTTTCAAATATGGAATTTTTCATTCCAATTCTTTCTAAATCATTTATTATGATTTTACACAAATTCTCGATATTTTTATTTATTTTATCAAGGCCCGTACAGTCGATTTCCATAAATGGTCATCGAACTGCACTTACAGCGACCTTTTCCAAATTTGATTTGGACATAATTCCAAATCCAACCGTTAGATTTTAAATTTCTAATATTCATTGGAAAGCTCTTTTCGATACGAACCGAACGGTTCCGGTTTCAGGAGAATCCGATGGTCGGATCTCCCGTAATTCCGTTCGACGTCATTGGTCGAAATTCGCGAACTGCCGCAACGCGGCGCGTTCTATTCAGGCCATCATATTATATATATAATATATATTTCGTCGATTTCTATTTAAAACGAATTTTATAAATCGTTTTAAATTCGTTTCTAAAACTATTTCAACTTCCATTTCAAATTCAAATCAAAATTGAATTTTTCCTTATAAATTCGTTTTAAATTCGTTTCAATTGGAATTCATTTTCTATTCAATTCAATTCGAATTCATTTTCGATTCAATTCAATTCGTACTCATTTTCTATTCAATTCAATTCGAATTCATTTTCTATTCAATTCAATTCGAATTCACTTTCTATTCAGTTCAATTCGAATTCATTTTCTATTCAATTCAATTCGAATTCATTTTCTATTCAATTCAATTCGAATTCACTTTCTATTCAATTCAATTCGAATTTCTTTTCTATTTAATATCAAAATTGAATACTTCATATACATGACAATTTTATACAGTGTATATATATATATGTTAAAAATTATATTTTTAACAATCAAATCATTTTCACATTTCATTTATATATCGTTTTCATTTTATATATATTGTTTTCATTTCTTATATATATATATATATATATATTATTTCCACCTTTCATATATATAATATTTTCACTTTCAATATATACGATATTTTCACTTTCAATATATACGATATTTTCACTTTCAATATATACGATATTTTCACCTTTCATATATACGATATTTTCCCTTTCAATATATACGATATTTTCACTTTCAATATATACGATATTTTCACTTTCAATATATACGATATTTTCACTTTTCATATATATATATATATTCACTTTCAATATATACGATATTTTCACTTTTCATATATATATATATATTCACTTTTCATATGTATATATATATATATATATATTTCACATAATATATATATTTCATACACTCCTAATATATATAATTCATTTCATATCAATTTTCACACAGAATACAACCAAACAAACAAGTCGTCCATGGTCTGTGGACGATGGGGAACAGTTCATATATGCAGTTATGAAATAAATAACTGTACAGAAAATTTAAAGTGAGAGAATTCTCACCGTGGTTTTTATTTCTGAATTTCTGAATTCCTGTTCGAATTTTTTTCCAGATTTGAATTTGTCTGAAATTCTGTTTTGCCCTGTTTCCATTCCAGTCTGTTGCACTGCGTAGTGCTCGAAATTACGGTTCCAACGGCCCTAACCTTATCCAATTCTGTTTTGATTTGAATTAGATACAAAGATTTAAACATTTTAATTACATTAATTAATAAATAAATTATAAATAACTATTAATTACATTGATTAATAAGATTAACAGCCGCCCCCTTCAATTTCTTCATCGTCTTCACCTGAACCCAACTTTCCCCCAAGGAAACTCCATCACGCACCATTAACGGAGCACCTAGCCGTTGATCTGAACGCATTATCTCGCGCGCCATGGCCAGAAGCCCTACCGCCTCCAGTACCGCTGAGCGCGACGGCCCCCACCAGCCTCGAAAACGAGACGATCGACTGCCCCTTTGAGCTAGAATTCCCCCCAAATTATTGCATGAAAATTAATCACTACCGTAGGATTTATAGACCATGTTCTTCTCTTCGATTTGGTGCAGGGGTTATCTGATTTTGATTTATGATTTGGGAAAAAAAGGGGATTAAAATTCGGAGCTTTCCATCCGTTCTCTTTTGACTATCGACGGCTACAGGAAAGTAAAATAGAATTTAGGGTTTCGGGTGGGTACTTATATAAAATAATTATAATATTATTTAATTCATTTTTATTTAAATGTGATGTTTATCGATTCGAACTCTAAATCGAACACAACGACTGTCGCCTCTAGCCAAATACCCCCATTCCGAACACAATGGGATATGTTTCGTAGGCCAATTCAATCATTTCAATCAATTTTTGTCAAAATCAAAATATAACTCTATATATTGAATTTGAACGCATATTTCAATTTACCGAGGCCACATACTAACCCTAAAAATTCCTGAAAAATGAATTTAGCTATGTTTTGACGATAAGGTACTAACAAAACTAGTTTCGTCGAATTCTGAGACCGTTTGAAAAATGGCCATTTTTTGGACGATCCAATTTAACTGAAATCGACCAAACACATTTTCCTTTTCCACGTTCACATATTAACTTCAAAAATTATGAAATTTGAAACCTAGCAATAATTTGACATCACGGATCCAACAAAAGTGGGTTCGTCGAAAACCGAGGTCGTTTGCAAAATGGCCATTTTCACGGGCTATATAAACTCTATAGCGACCTTTCTGAAAATTCATTTGGCCATAACTTTTGCTTCCCACTGTGAAACTTCGATTTTTCAGATTCGTTAAAAAGATATTCACTAACAGATTTAAATATTTTTGGTTTCACTAAAATCCATTTTGTTTTGCACCCGGTACAGTCAGTCAAAGTTTGAATTCAAATTTTGAAACTACCGCTCCATTTCAGGCTCGTTATATAATTAAAATAAATTTATTCGTTTTAACTTCGTCGATAATAAATTTTTCGTCGTTATTATTTGAAATAAACCATTTTAAATATTCAAAATTCATTAAAATTGCCGAAATAAAAATTTTAAATTGGCCCAGAATTTCTGGGTTGTTACAAACTCCCCCACTTAAAACTTTTCGTCCCCGAAAAGGAACGAAGCCGAAAGTTGTTTAACTAATCAACTCAATTTCCAGTATTTTCTTTACGGCTTAAGTTCTTTAACTTTTCAGCTTCTAAGAACTTTTCAAAATTTTCAAAAATTTGGCTAACACCCTAAATTTTCGAAAAATTTCGCCATAACCTCCCCTGCACCGGGGACTTCGGGATATTTCATATAGCCTCCCATGGCCTTCTTCAATCAAAAAGAAAAAGCCAAGCGGCTAGCCAATCGGCTCATAAAATCATCATCACCCAAACAAAACAGTAAATTATGGTAAACATGTACCTATTTATCGAGCAAACAATTTAGTTTCTCTGCTCTAGCCTCCTTGCTATGACTTGTTCAATGTAAGTACATGTATATGCATGCATTTGTAATAATTTTTCAATACAGTTCTATATTTGATTCAAATTGGCTAATTCACCTTACATTCTCTTATTGGTATTATCAATTCAATATTCTGATTAGTTGAACGAATAATCACACAACACAACCAACAATCAATTTGTTGATTAAATTTTCAAACATATAATTTTATATATTCGAAAATCATATTTTCTAAAACCAGATTATATATATAATCACAAATTTGTTATTTATAAACTTATGACTCTCAACTCATTCTGAGGCATTTCTAACCCCATCTCTAATGAGTCACTCATTCTAGAAGGCTACTGATTCTATCTCTAATGGGGATTCTTCTATAGGATATTACTAATCCTACCTCTGATGAGTCTTTTGTTCAGTTCTAAATAGTTGCACCCCAAAGATTTGAGTTAACCAAAGCTTTGATACCATCTGTAACGACACGGATTTCGCCCGGACCTAATCGATCGCTAAATCGACCAAGACCATTCAAATCCCGTATACGCTAACTCTGGGCATACAACACATCAGAACAAATAACAGAAGACTTTTATAAACATCATAATAATGTTATATCAGAGTACATAATATCAGAGTATATCGAAAATAATACACGGCGGAAGATAAATTTACATAAATGTAATACAATGCACAGTTGGAATATAACTACACAGCGGAAGACTGTAAATGCCTGGACATAGCTTAAAGCTTCAATCCAGAATCCTGCTCATAAATCTGCAAAATAAAACTACTCGACTTCCCGTGTGGAAAATAGGGGCACCCGAGTTTGCAAGGGAAAAGCAAACTACAAGTCAGTCATGCGACTGGTGTGAGAAACTCTAAACAATTATAATTAACTTATTTTAATAATATGGCATATCACGGGACCATGCCGCTAACGTGGAACGAGTTTACCCCCATGAATGCCAGTGTATAAACAACAATCAATATAGGTATATGGATCTACTATGCATCAATCAACATGCAATATCCCAAGCAACCCATTTAGAATAATCACCACACTTAGATTTTCCAAATCCAATTCAATTTACAGAAATTATTCCTTTGGATTTTATTCCCGATTTCTTATTTCAAATCATTTGAAATACATATCTAACTTTCTATATCAAAGTAGATTTCACTTCGGGGTCTCAAATCAAATCGTCTGGAAATATGAATTCCAAAACATAACAATGCATACAAACAAGTATGCAACCAAATATCGTGCTCCCCATCGACATGGTAAAGGGTACGCACCTCGCAACTTGATATATAAATGTGCACCTACCCCACATAGGAGCAGGCTACACCGACGATGCACCTACCCCACATAGGAGTAGGCTACACCGACTTCTCACCCATACTTTTAGTCTCAGGGTTACCCGAATCTTTAGCCACACACTAAATCATTTCATATCCCGAAGTAGGGAAAATCATTTCACAACACAATAATCACGAGTACTTTCAAAATATAGTACTTCACATCAGTAATTCACACATATGATCAATCACTATTAATCTCATAAATTTTGAGCTCGTACGTCTCAAAGAAGGGTGTTAAGCAAGAGAATAAATTCTCTGCCACCAAACAGATACATCATTAATAGGAACTAATCAATATGCGATGAAATACAATGTAAAACCATAATCGTAATGACCAGGGTTTTTGACGATCTTGGTTATCCGATATACAACACATATCGAACATCCAAGGATCGAAAATACCGGTCATTAATGGAAGAAATTAGAGGGTGAGGATAGATAAGATAGAAACTTGGAATAGAAGAAGAAGAAGAACACAACATCAGAGTAACACGAACCTCACAGCGGAACGAATAACATATAATATATATAACATAACTTGAAATATACATCTGCACTCGAATATACATCATTATCGAAGTACAACACTTACAACACAGCGGAAATAACTATAGCTATATAATCCTGAAGCCTCCTGCTCCAAGCTCTTCCAGTATATCTGTAAATCCCGACTACTTGACTGCCCGTACAAATTTTGGGCACCCAAGAGTTTAGGCAAATAACAAAATAAACTCCGGGTCAGTCATGGGACTGGTATGAGTAAAACAGTTTAAAACAGTTCGAACATGTAAACGGTATCTCATAAGACCACGCCGTATAACGAAACGGGTTTTTCCCTTATGAGAATCCAAATTATCTTTATATCAAAACCTTTTGATATTATAATAATGTCTATCAACCACAATATACTAATCATCTAGCAGAAACGCTTTCATCTCACATTCTACATATATAGTATACAATCAAAACCGCAAGCACGTATTGGGTAATGGATTTCCAACTATGAAAAGGTATGGAACCACCTTTAGCTAGTGTATCTCTAGAAAAGAATACACTGGGTTCAACAAGAACATCTTGCAACCCGGCCACACATGACCGACCACTCATTTCGCTTGAGTGTATCGAATGTATATCACCAATGGTTGGGATCAGCAACCGTTTCCCGAATGGGAGAGCATCAACAATAGATTTTTAGAAGTAAATGAAACTCTAGATCAGGTGATTATACACCCTACTTCGGAGCGACCGACTTAGCCATGTTGCCTGCCCGATTTCTGTCATTTACCGGATGTGAGGCTAGAAGCTACGCTTTATCATCACACCAGATTCACTTTGAATGCCACATCATCAAATCCATCAAATCACCGATTGACGTCCTCAACAATACATTATGTGTTAGCTAAAAGAAGTTTCCTTCTCCGCTTCCACTCTTGGTATGGTTGGAGAAATCAATATACGTGATCGTTTGGAAATACTCTGTCAGACATCCGTCCATACAAGTCATCCAGGAACAGGACGAACCGAAGGCACTATTCAGTATATCCATCTTAGGCACTGTTATCTAAGACTTATACAATAGCCCTTGCACTTTACTACGTCTTCAATTATCTTTGGCATATATGATTCGCAATGCTTATGCCAATACAGAGTGGTTCTTTGGATAATAATCCAACCGGTCTCTCCATATTAACAACGTTAAAATGGTCAAAACTTCGATAGTCTGTGATTTAACTATCAAAGAAAAACAGATGTGCAAACAACGATATTATTTCCAGATGGAAATTTATATCGATCAAACATCATTTAACATTTATCTCCTTAGTTCATTTTTCATCTCCCGTTTCCCTATATTCAACATTTCTTATTTTCTAAATTTAGAAAATATATGTTATTACCATTGGAAAACATTTCCATTGCTTGTTTTCTATATCAGAAAAACATTTCCAGTTCTTATTTGGAAAACATTTCCAAAACTCCTTCATTGGACTTAGATAGATGTTTAAACAAACCATCGCGATGCCAACTCAAACCATTACGCTTATTAACTAAATTCCTTTAACCCACCGTCACTATCGAACCTTAACCATTCCTTAGTTAAAAATGAAGTCAATCAAGTTGGGGTAATACTACCTTTCAGACCTTAACTGAGCAACGTTTCTAACCTTGAAATAGACAAAGTTCACCTTTTAATTCTTTAACAACTTCCTTATGTAACTCTCTTTTGAATCATCTCTATTCGATAATTCTTTCCTTCAATAAGGTACATTCGATAACTCTATTCGATTAACCCTTTTGGATTAACTCCGTTTGATTTAACTCTTTTAACTTTATACGAATAAACCAAATTCGACTAGCTCCTTTAATTCCATTCGAATAAACTATATTCGATTTATTCCTTTAACTCCATTCGAATAAACTATATTTGATTTATTCCTTTAACTCCATTTAACTCTATTCGAATAACTAATATCCGATAACTCCATTTGAATAACTCTAGTTCGATTTAACTCTATCGATTTACTCTAACTGGTTAACTCTAACTGATCACTTTAACTGGTCATCCCTAATTGATTAACTCTAACTCATACTCAATTCGATTAACTCTAATCGAACAACTAATATTCGATTAACTCATTTCGATTAACTCTTTTGAATTAACTCCTTTAATTTATTCCTATTCTATTTGTTTACTTAACAAATAACTATTCCCTTTTCAGTTCTATTTTTAATATATTTATTCCCCATAAATATTTCCTTTATCTTTTCTATTTGTAAATGGTTTACAAATATATCCTTTTCGATTCTATTTATTTAACAAATAAATATCTCCTTTTATATTCTGTTCTATTCTATTCTAGAAGATAAATATTTCCTTTATTATAACTTATCCTTCGATTTTATAATTATTTTCTTTTATAAAAACCCTTTTCCTTTTCTATATAAAATCCATTGATTTTATATAAAATAATTCATTTCCAAAATACACTTTGAAAATCCCCTTTCCTACATCCAGTATTTCTTATGGTATTTAACATACCATATAACAACGATAAATATCGTCCAAACACACATAATCAACAACAGATTATATATCACATCATATATCACAATATATGAATCACAGTAAAATAAATGTTGAGGAATCCAGCTGGATTCCTCCAACCTGTCTCCCTGCATCCACAGATGTTATACAATATAAAATCAACATCACTTTCAGTTCCATATGATATATTCTGTTAAACGGAATCAATATAGAAATTCAACTAACTGACTAGCAGTTCAATCAAACAGTTAACACACAGTCAATAAGACAATATTTAACAGCTCTAAAAATACAACATGAAATTATAAATTGTTCAGAGTAAGTGAGATTTACTCACATTGGACGATCATCGTCAATAACGATAACCATCGCTCGATTTGATTCGAACGGACAATTTATTTTACAATAAATTGTAGCGAGCTCGGATTCACTCCCGGTCAGTCTCATTGTGTTGCTCCCGTCCATACAATCCCAACGCAATCACGGTTCGTCAATCCAACACTGTATGATAGAGTTATGTATTTTACAAGTGGGTATAAACGTTTGAATAGTTCGAATTTAAATAAACTTGAATTTTATTTCAGAATTTGGGCTTCACTTTCATTTGGCCCATCACGCTTTAAAACCCACCCGCTCCAAACTAGACCCGTCTTCCCCATCCTCCAATGCTGGGACCTTCCTGAAGCTTTCCCAATGGCCATCTGCGCCTACCTTCCTCCACCATACCAACCTAACCTCTTCACTTAAATTCAAATAGAAATTACCACAATTTATCTCGTTCCCTCCTCTACCTTCTCCGCCCAACACCTTCCAGTTTGAGTTCCTCTTCGTTGTTGCGTTTCTCAGCACCAGTGCGATGATACGGTGAGCACCACCGAACCAATTTTTGATCGCACTCCACCAAAATTCCACCGTAAGTGCGAATTTGCATCACAAACCCGAGTACATACTTAAAACCCCAAATTGATGCACCATTTTCACGAAATCATTAACCCTAGTATTTGCGGCTTACCAACCATCGACAGAAACTGACGTCGAGCGCCCCAGAAATGCTACTGCTTCGAAGAGCTTCTGTTGCTGAATCCATAAATATATAGAACTTGATTTTAGGATTTTTCATTGTTTTGATTTCTATTTTTCTTTCTTGCGTTTCTGTTCTGGTAAAATGAGATTGTTTCTTGCGTTTTAAATCTGTGTCTGTGGCTGAGAAGATGAGAACGTGGACTGTCTAGATTCAGTCATAAATTAGGGTATTATTTTATTTATATTTTTATATTTTATTTTGCCAATTTCTATATGTATTTGTCTTCTAAAAATTTGTGTGACCACACACGGTACCCAAAAATCATGAAACTGGACATGTAGCTAGAGTTCGACATTACGGTCCAAACGAAACTGGTTTCATCGAATTCCGACCTCGTTTACTCACACAGCGTATTTTTAACCATCGAAATATCGACTGTTTTTCACATTAAAAATCCGTACGACCACACAGTAACCTTAAAAATCATGAAACTAGAAATCTAGCAAAAATTTGATGTTGTGGATCTAACAAAATTGGTTTCGTCAAATTCTGAGGTCGTTTGTAAAAGTGGGTTTTTTTAAAGCTCTGAATGACCCATTTAAATATATAAATATAATTAAATTAAATATTTTAAAAATAAATATTATCATCTATATTCACAGTGGAATACCATACAGCCCTAGAATATTCCTCTATGAATTTCTAACTTGATATTTCAAATCCCGATTAAATCGATATTCGATTTATATTGAAATTCATTTTTAAAATATAAATAATTCCTTTATAAATTATAAAGGAATTCCACAACGACTTTTCTAAAATTTGATTTGGACATACATCAAAATCTACACGACGAAATCCCCATTTTTCTCTTCCACTAGAAAGATATACTCCACCAACTCCACACATTTCTTATTTTACAGAAATCCGGCTTAAAACGAATCCTGTACATTCAGTTGAAGTTCGAATCGCCAATTTACGAACTGCAGCGCTATTTCGAGCTCGATTTTAATTATATCATAACTCTACGTTCAAACTGTCGTTTATATAATATATTCGTTATTCAATTCAATTCCAGGCTAAATTAAATATCACAGATGATCCGGTTCACACCATATCGTCATTTCAGCCAGTTCTGATTATTTTAGAATTAAATATATTATTTAATTTATTATTTTAATTAAATATTCACCATTATTTAATTCAACGACCATTACATACTCTATATCACTATTTATATAATTAAATAAATTAATTATAATACCTCTGCTAATGCGGGTCATTACAATCTTCCCCACTTAAAATAATTTCGTCCTCGAAATTGCTAAAAGGTAGTGAAGACCCTATCGACTGGTTAGAACATATTTGTTCACTTCTTAACTTCAGTTTCAACTGAACCAATTTAATTTCAATTAAATATTAATTAATTCTTATCAACGAAAATTTTCAAAAATCCTGGAAATTTTCTAATGCCTTAACTTTCCGAAAAATTTCGCCAGCACCTCCTTTGTACTGGTCAATCGGTCAAACTCCAACTCACCTCTCTGGGCCATCTCCAACCCAAAAGAAAACCAAACAGCCAAGCGGCTTGCCAATTCGGCTCATAAATCTCATATCCAATAGAAATATAAACTTGTACCTTTTGTCGGCATATCATTATATCCTTTACATCTGCTGTTAATTCAGCATATACCAATGTCATCCCAAAATCAACTCCAATCACTTTTATCCACAACACAACCGTTTGCTTATATCCGAGCCAAATATCATTTCAACTCGAGTTTCTTCTCGATTCCCAACTCTTAACTTGATTACCACATCACACTTCAAATTTAAATCTCACAATCCAATTTGTATTTATATCATTCTAATTCAATCTCAGTTACCACTTTACTGGCTTTACTTTAATTCAAATTTGCTTTCACAAATTTCTTTTAAAATTGTTTTTAATTCAAACAGTCTTTCCCTGGGAGTTTTTAAATAGTTTACTCTTTTCAAAAATCAAATTTTCCGTTTGAACATGTCACTGAGCCCTTAATTAATATTCCATTAGTTAAATCACTTCTCTATTTCTTTATCAATATTTTTTAACAAGATATTTTCAATAACCATATTGTCCTTTTATGTTATTTGGAAAACATTTCCGAATATCGCCTTCCTTTTTTTCTAAAATTTAGAAAATATATGCTATTTATAATAGGAAAATATTCCAATTACATATCTCTTTTTCGATCTCGTTTATTTCTATACTTATGAAATATTCTTTATTATATTTCCAAGCTTACACTTATTTGGGTTAACACGGATGTTGTGTAAAACATCGTTACGACAACCCAGATACTATATTCAACTAACTCTTATTCAACATTGATCTTCAAGCCTGAAATCTTACTATTTATTTGTTAATAATGAAATCAATCGAGTTGGGGTATAACTACCTCTCAGACCTTGACTGAATAACATTTATAACGTCAAAACAGATATGACTACTTACTCGAATAATCAATACCATATAACTACTTATTCACTTTTAAACACGTCTACGCTTCCTCTTCCTATTCTTACTAGATTTTATTCTTAGTCTTCCTTTTTGATTTTACTATTCTATTTCTAAGTTCGTTTCCTTATCGACTTCTATATATATATAAATATCGATACGTTGATTTCTAACTATCAAATTATCTTAAAAATATTCTAACTCCTTAAATTCCCGGAAAAAATCGCCATAACCTCCTTTGTACCAGGAGCATCGGGATATTTCAAATAGCCTCCCATGGCCCTCACCAATCCAAAAGAAAAGGAAAAAGCCAAGCGGCTAGCCGTACGACGCATAAAATCTCATATATGAATTTAATACATACCTTTTCGTCGAGCATTCTATTTATATACCTTCATACCTTATTCATACCTATCTCATGTATATTTATACCTGCCCAATCTATTTTAACTATACCTGATCGTTTTAACTCAATTCGTTAATTAATTTGTTAATTAACTCTTTAGTCTATTTCACTTTTATATTTGAACATGACATGTTCAAATATATTTTAACTTGCTTATTAACTAATTTGAAACCAAATTTCAAATTTAAGTTTTATATTCGATTTCGAATATCCATTTACAAATCCAATTCACCTTTCAAAGTTCAACTTCAAATTCAAAACTCAATTAACAAATTCCTCTTCGACTTAGTTAATTCTATTCAATTTGTATTCAAATTTTATATCACTTCTATTATTAAAATCAATATATCAAATTCTATTATTCAAATTCTATATATCAAATTCTATTCAAATTCTATATTATAAATCCCATTTGAATTTCTATATTCAAATTTTATATATTCAAATTCTATATATCAAATTCTATATATTCAAATTCCATTTTGAAATTTAACACAACTTGTCTTTCCCAAAACAATTTCAAAACAGTATCTCTGGTAGTAATTCGTTACTTACTACTCGAAAATGAATACTGATGATGCAGCTGTCATCATCGGAATCTATTTTCCAGCGATCGAAGTGAGTTCAATACTATAAAACCATTTCTAAACATTTCCACTTTGAAATTCATTTCAAAATATAATTCACACTGCTCGTAAAACAATTTAAAACTCACAGGATCTTAAATTTTCCTTACTTTTAATCCAAATCCATTTACAAACACTTATCCAATTTTCCAGAATTTTAATTCAATTTTTGGTTTAAATTTCAGATTTAACTCATCAGATTTCACGTATTTCACTTATATGAATTCTGATTGGTTATTTACATAACCAATTAATTTATAATCTTACTCGACTATAATAACAACCAATATATCCAATATATATCAAAATATACTTTGGGTAAAATTATTTTAATTTACCCTCTTGTCAAAACATATCGTGACGAACCATCGTATTTGAGAGTTTATAAACTCCTACCGATACAGTGGATCAAACTGATCGACCAGAACTCATAAACTACTCAACCAATAAATCTTCATAATATAAAATTATTTTTATATCATCTACAAATACGTTCATTCGTATATATACACTCAAACTCAATCTAGGGTATTACTAACCCTATCTCTACTGAGTCACGCCACAGAGCCAAGGTAATTCTTAACTTAAGCTCTGATACCAATTGTAATGACCTGGGTTTTTGACGATCTTGGTTATCCGATATACAACATATATCGAACAACCAAGGATCGAAAATACCGGTCATTAATGGAAGAAATTAGAGGGTGAGGATAGATAAGATAGAAACTTAGAATAGAAGAAGAAGAAGAAGAAGAAGAAGAACACAACATCAGAGTAACACGAACCTCACAGCGGAACGAATAACATATAATATATATAACATAACTTAAAATATACATCTATACTCGAACATACATCATTATCGAAGTACAACACTTACAATACAGCGGAAATAACTATAGCTATATAATCCTGAAGCCTCCTGCTCCAAGCTCTTCCAGTATATTTGTAAATCCCGACTACTTGACTGCCCATACAAATTTGGGCACCCAAGAGTTTAGGGAAACAACAAAATAAACTCCGGGTTAGTCATGGGGCTGGTATGAGTAAAACAGTTTAAAATAGTTCGAACATGTAAACGATATCTCATAAGACCACGCCGTATAACAGAACGGGTTTTTCCCTTATGAGAATCCAAATTATCTTTATATCAAAAAACTTTTGATATTATAATAATGTCTATCAACCACAATATACTAATCATCTAGCAGAAACGCTTTCATCTCATGTTCTACATATGTAGTATACAATCAAAACCGCAAGCACATATTGGGTAATGGATTTCCAACTACGAAAAGGTATGGAACCACCTTTCGCTAGTGTATCTCTAGAAAGGAATACACTGGGTTCAACAAGAACATCTTGCAACCCAGCCACACATGACCGACCACTCATTTCGCTTGAGTATATCGAATGTATATCACCAACAGTTGGGATCAACAACCGTATCCCGAATGTGACAGCATCAACAATAGATTTTTAGAAGTAAATGAAACTCTAGATCAGGTGATTATACACCCTACTTCGGAGCGACCGACTTAGCCATGCTGCCTGCCCGATTTCTGTCATTTACCGGATGTGAGGCTAGAAGCTACGCTTTATCATCACACCAGATTCACTTTGAATGCCACATCATCAAATCCATCAAATCACCGATTGACGTCCTCAACAATACATTATGTGTTAGCTAAAAGAAGTTTCCTTCTCCGCTTCCACTCTTGGTACGGTTGGAGAAATCAATATACGTGATCGTCTGGAAGTACTCTCATACATCCGTCCATACAAGTTATCCAGGAACAGGATGAACTGAAGGCACTATTCAGTATAACCATCTTAGGCACTATTATCAAAGACTTATATAATAGCCCTTGCACTTTACCCCTTCTTCAATTATCTTTGGCATATATGATTCGCAACGCTTATGCCAATACAGAGTGGTTCTTTGGATAATAATCCAATCGGTCTATCCATTTTAACAACGTTAAAATGGTCAAAACTTCGATAGTCTGTGATTTAACTATCAAAGAAAACCAGGTGTACAAACAACGATATTATTTCCAGATGGAAATTTATATCGATCAAACATCATTTAACATTTATCTCCTTAGTTCATTTTTCATCTCCTGTTTCCCTATATTCAACATTTCTTATTTTCTAAATTTAGAAAATATATGTTATTACTATTGGAAAACATTTCCATTGCTTGTTTTCTATATCAGAAAAACATTTCTGGTTCTTATTTGGAAAACATTTCCAAAACTCCTTCATTGGACTTAGACAGATGTTAAAACAAACCATCACGATGCCAACTCAAACCATTACGCTTATTAACTATATTCCTTTAACCTACCTTCACTATCATACCTTAACCATTCCTTAAATAAAAATGAAGTCAATCAAGTTGGGGTAATACTACCTCTCAGACCTTAACTGAACAACGTTTCTAACCTTGAAATAGATAAAGTTCACCTTTTAATTCTTTAACAACTTCCTTACGTAACTCTCTTTCGAATCATCTCTATTCGATAATTCTTTCCTTCGATAAGGTATATTTGATAACTCTATTCAATTTACTCTATTCGATTAACCCTTTTGGATTAACTCCTTTTGATTTAACTCTATTTTATTTAACTGTTTTAACTCTATTCGAATAAGCCAAATTCGATTAACTCCTTTAATTCCATTCGAATAAACTATATTCGATTTATTCCTTTAACTCCATTCGAATAAACTATATTCGATTTATTCCTTTAACTCCATTTAACACTATTCGAATAACTAATATTCGATAACTCCATTTGAATAACTCTAGTTCGATTTAACTCTATCGATTTACTCTAATTGGTTAACTCTAACTGATCTCTTTAGCTGGTCATCCCTAATTGATTAACTCTAATTGTTTAACTCTAACTCATACTCTATTCGATTAACTCTAATCGAACAACTAATATTCGATTAACTCATTTCGATTAACTCTTTTGAATTAACTCCTTTAATTTATTCCTTTTCTATTTGTTTACTTAACAAATAACTATTCCCTTTTCAATTCTATTTTTAACATATTTATTTCCCATAAATATTTCCTTTATCTTTTCTATTTGTAAATGGTTTACAAATATATCCTTTTCGATTCTATTTATTTAACAAATAAATATCTCCTTTTATATTCTATTCTATTCTAGAAAATAAATATTACCTTTAATATAACTTATCATTCGATTTTATAATTATTTTCCTTTATAAAAACCCTTTTCCTTTTCAATATAAAATCCATCGATTTAATATAAAATAATTCATTTCCAAAATACAATTTGAAAATCCCCTTTCCCGCATTCAGTATTTTTTATGGTATTTAACATACCATATAACAACGATAAATATCGTCCAAACACACATAATCAACAACAGATTATATATCACATCATATATCACAATATATGAATCACAGTAAAATAAATGTTGAGGAATCCAGTTGGATTCCTCCAACCTGTCTCCCTGCATCCACAGATGTTATACAACATAAATTCAACATCACTTTCAGTTCCATATGATATATTCTGTTAAACATAATAAATACAGAAATTCAACTAACTAACTAGCAGTTCAATCAAACAGTTAATACACAGTCAATCAGACAATATTTAACAGTTCTAAAAATACAACATGAAATTATAAATTGTTCAGAATTAGTGAGATTTACTCACATTGGACGATCATCGTCAATAACGATAACCATCGCTCGATTTGATTCGAACGGACAATTTATTTTACAATAAATTGTAGCGAGCTCGGATTCACTCCCGGTCAGTCTCATTGTGTTGCTCCTGTCCATACGATCCCAACGCAACTTACGGTTCGTCAATCTGACACCGTATGACAGAGTTATGTATTTTACAAGTGGGTATAAACGTTTGAATAGTTCGAATTTAAATAAACTTGAATTTTATTTCAGAATTTGGGCTTTACTTACATTTGGCCCATCACGCTTTAAAACCCATCCGCTCCAAACTAGAGCCGTCTTCCCCATCCTCCAATTCCATGACCTTCTTGAAGCTTTCCCAATGGCCATTTGCGCCTACCTTCCTCCACCATACCAACCTAACCTCTTTACTTAAATTCAAATAGAAATTACCACAATTTATCTCGTTCCCTCCTCTGCCTTCTCCGCCCAACACCTTCCAGTTCGAGTTCCTCTTCGTTGTTGCGTTTCTTAGCACCAGTGCGATGATACGGTGAGCACCACCGAACCAATTGTTGATCGCACTCAACCAAAATTCCACCACAAGTGCGAATTTGCATCACAAACCTGAATACATACTTAAAACCCCCAATTGATGCACCATTTTCACGAAATCATTAACCCTAGTATTCGCGGCTTACCAACCATCGACAGAAACTGACGTCGAGCGCCCTAGAAATGCTATGCTTCGAAGAGCTTCTGTTGCTAAATCCATAAATATATAGAACTTGATTTTAGGATTTTTCATTGTTTTGATTTCTATTTTTCTTTCTTGCATTTCTGTTCTGGTAAAATGAGATTGTTTCTTGCATTTGAAATCTGTGTCGGTGGCTAAGAAGATGAGAACGTGGACTGTCTAGGTTCAGTCGTAAATTAGGATATTTTTTTATTTATATTTTATTTTGCCAATTTCTATATGTATTTATCTTCTAAAAATTCGTGTGATCACACACGGTACCCAAAAATCATGAAACTGGACATGTAGCTAGAGTTCGATATTACGGTCCCAACGAAACTGGTTTCATCGAATTCCGACCTCGTTTGCTCACACATCGTATTTTTAACCGTCAAAATATCGACTGTTTTTAACATTAAAAATCCGTACGACCACACAGTAACTCTAAAAATAATGAAACTAGAAATCTACCAATAATTTGATGTTGTGGATCCAACAAAATTGGTTTCGTCAAATTCTGAGGTCGTTTGCAAAAGTGGCTATTTTTAAAGCTCGGAATGACCCGTTTAAATATATAAATATATTTAAATATAATTAAATTAAATATTTTAAAAATAAATATTATCGTCTATATTCACAGTGGAATACCATACAGCTCTAGAATATTCCTCTATGAATTTCTAACTTGATATTTCAAATCCCGATTAAATCGATATTCGATTTATATTGAAAATCCTTTTTAAAATATAAATAATTCCTTTATAAATTATAAAGGAATTCCACAGCGACTTTTCTAAAATTTGATTTGGACATACATCAAAATCTACACGACGAAATCCCCATTTTTCTCTTCCACTAGAAAGATATACTCCACCAGCTCCACACGTTTCTTGTTTTATAGAAATCCAGCTTAAAACGAATCCTGTACATTCAGTTGAAGTTCGAATCGCCAATTTATGAACTGCAGCACCATTTCGAGCTCGATTTTAATTATATTATAACTCTACGTTCAAACTGTCATTTATATAATATATTCGTTATTCAAATTCAATTCCAAGCAGAATTAAATATCACAGATGATCTGGTTCACACCATATCGTCATTTCAGCCAGTTCTGATTATTTTAGAATTAAATATATTATTTAATTTATTATTTTAATTAAATATTCACCATTATTTAATTCAACGACCATTACATACTCTATATCACTATTTATATAACTAAATAAATTAAATATAATACCTCTGCCAATGCGGATCATTACAATAATACATTTCTAAATCATAATAGAAATCATCGGGTTTTGGGCCTCGAAATCCTTTCTGTTTTTTAAAACATTTTTATAAAACATTCCCTGTCCAAAATCGGGAATACATTTCTTTTCACTTAAGAAAAATATCATTTCACAAACATTCATTAAATTTGAAATGAACACAACATCGCTAAACACCTTATCGTCAAATCGTGAAGTGTTTCACAAGGTGTTAGCATACCAGTATTTCTACCCAACCCAATGCTAAATGTAAAAGCACATTCTGCTCATAAACTGGTCGAGCACCATCCAAACATTCAATCAACCACAATCAATATCAACAACTAAGTAAATTTGGTTTAATCCCATCACATGTTTTGGTGAATTTAATCACCATTCATTCATCCAAATCTGATTGAAGATTTATTCAAACCCCAATTCGTTTCATCTCTAAAATCATTTCATATTGATTGTTCTACATTTTGGAAATTAATCCTGCTTTTACACGAGTTAAAGAACTAATGTCATTTAAACACAGTTCACGATAAACCCCAAATCCAATTTATTTATTTATAACCATTGGACTATTTTTCTAGTTAATAACTAGTTTGTTTCGACATAAATATATATTTATCTTTTCAAATATGGAATTTTTCATCCCAATTCTTTCTAAATCATTTATTATGATTTTACACAAATTATCGATATTTTTATTTATTTTATCAAGGCCCCTACAGTCGATTTCCATAAACGGTCATCGAACTGCACTTACAACGACCTTTTCCAAATTTGATTTGGACATAATTCCAAATCCAACCATTAGATTTCAAATTTCTAATATTCATTGGAAAGCTCTTTTTGATACGAACCCAATGGTTCTGGTTTTAAGAGAATCCGATGGTCGGATCTCCCGTAATGTCTGTTCGAAGTCAATGGTCGAAATTCGCGAACTTCCGTAGCGCGGCGCGTTCTATTCAGGCCATTATATTATATATATAATATATAATATATATTTTGTCGATTTCTATCTAAAACGAATTTTATAAATTGTTTTAAATTCGTCTCCAAAACAATTTCAACTTCCATTTCAAATTCAAGTCAAAATTGAATTTTTCCTTATAAATTCATTTTAAATTCATTTCAATTCAAATTCATTTTCTATTCAATTCAATTCGAATTCATTTTCTGTTAAATTCAATTCAAATTCATTTTCTATTCAATTCAATTCGAATTCATTTTCTATTCAATTCATTTCGGATTCATTTTCTATTCAATTCAATTTGAATTCATTTTCTATTCAATTCAATTAGAATTCATTTTCTATTCAATTCAATTCGAATTCATTTTCTAGTTATCAAAATCGAATATTTCATATACATGACAATTTTATACAGTGTATATATATATGTTAAAAATTATATTTTTAACAATCAAATCATTTTCACATTTCATATATATATCGTTTTCATTTTATATATATCGTTTTCATTTCATATATATATATATATATATATATATATATATATATATATATTATTTCCACCTTACATGTATATATAATATTTTCACTTTCAATATATACGATATTTTCACTTTCAATATATACGATATTTTCACTTTTCATATATATATGATATTTTCACTTTCAATATATACGATATTTTCACTTCCAATATATACGATATTTTCACTTTCAATATATACGATATTTTCACTTTCAATATATACGATATTTTCACTTTTCATATATATATATATATATATATATATATTCACTTTCAATATATACGATATTTTCAGTTTTCATATATATATATATATATATATATATTCACTTTCAATATATACGATATTTTCACTTTTCATATATATATATATATTCACTTTTCATATATATATATATATATTTATTTATTTCACATCGTATATATATTTCATACACTCCTAATATATATAATTCATTTCACATCAATTTTCACACAAAATACAACCAAACAAACAAGTCGTCCATGGTCTTTGGACGACGGGGAACAGTTCATATATGCAGTTATGAAATAAATAACTATACAGAAAATTTAAAGTGAGAGAATTCTTACCGTGGTTTTTGTTTCTGAATTTCTGAATTCCTGTTCGGATTTTTTTTTCCGGATTTGAATTTGTCTAAAATTTTGTTTTAGCCTGTTTCCATTCCAGTCTGTTGCATTGCGTAGTGCTCAAAATTACGGTTCCAACGGCCCAAACCTTATCCAATTCTGTTTTGATTTGAATTAGAAACAAAGATTTAAACATTTTAATTACATTAATTAATAAATAAATTATAATTAACTATTAATTACATTGATTAATAAGATTAACAGCCGCCCCCTTCAATTTCTTCATCGTCTTCACCTGAACCCATCGCTCCCCCCAGGAAACTCCATCACGCACCATGAACGGAGCACCGAGTCGTTGATCTGAATGCATCATCTCGCGCGCCATGGCCAGAAGCCCCACCGCCTCCAGTAGTGCTGAGCTCGAGGACCACACCAGCCTCGAAAACGAGCCGATCAACTGCCCCTTTGAGCCATATTTCCCCCCAAATTAATGCACGAAAATTAATCACTACTGTAGGATTTATAGACCATGTTCTTCTCTACGATTTGGTGTAGGGGTTATCTGATTTTGATTTATGATTTAGGAGAAAAAGGGATTAAAATTCGGAGCTTTCCATCCGTTCGCTTTTGACTATCGGTGGCTGCAGGAAAGTAAAATAGAATTTAGGGTTTAGGGTGGTTACTTATATAAAATAATTATAATATTATTTAATTCATTTTTATTTAAATGTGAAGTTTATCGATTCGAACTCTAAATCGAACCCGACGACTGTTGCCCCTAACCAAATACCCCCATTTCGAACACAACGGGATATGTTTCGTAGGCCAATTCGATCATGTCAATCAGTTTTCGTCAAAATCAAAATATAACTCTATATATTAAATTTGAACGCACATTTCAATTTACCGAGGCCACATACTAACCCTAAAAACTCCCGAAAAATATATCTAGCTATGTTTTGACGATACGGTCCCAACAAAACTAGTTTCGTCGAATTCTGAGACCATTTGAAAAATGGCCATTTTCTGGTCGATCCAATTTAATTGAAATCGACCAAACACATTTTCCTTTGCCACGTTCATATATTAACTTCAAAAATTATGAAATTTGAAACCTAGCAATAATTTGACATCACGAATCCAACAAAAGTGGTTTCATCGAAAATCGAGGTTGTTTGCAAAATGGCCATTTTCACGGGCTATATAAACTCTATAGCGACCTTTCTGAAAATTCATTTGGCCATAACTTTTGCTTCCCGCTATGAAACTTCGATTTTTCAGATTTGTTAGAAAGATATTCACTAACAGATTTAAATATTTTTGGTTTCACTAAAATCCATTTTGTTTTCACCCAGTACAGTCAGTCAAAGTTTGAATTCAAATTTTGAAATTACCGCGCCATTTCAGGCTCGTTATATAATTAAAATAAATTTATTCGTTTTAACTTCGTCGATAATAAATTTTTCGTCGTTATTATTTAAAATAAACCATTTTAAATATTCAAAATTCATTAAAATTTCCAAAATAAAATTTTTAAATTGGCCCAGAATTTCCGGCTTGTTACAGTGATTGTAAATCTACAATATAGGTGTTCAGATTTCTGATCAATGTGAGGTAAGTCCTATAAATATGAATTATTTATGTTTCTTTCTTTCTTAATCTCTTCTTTTAGCATCAGAATTGTATATCCGTGATTATCTAAATACTAGATTCAGTTAGAAAGACCAAGGAATAGCATATCAGAATCATATTCAAGGATTGGAAAGCAGTTAGGTGAGTGAATTTAAAATTATGCCTTCTGGGTAAAGATATATTTACCGTTTACATTCCCCGTAAATTCTAACATGATAAGCAATTGTAATTTGCAGTAATTGTAATACAATTTACTTTTAAGTATGTTAAGAATATTGTTGTTGTACAAATCTATTCTATTAGTCTTCTATTTGGATTAAGAATTACTGCAATACAGAAATTGTGGGATTTACAATAAACATTAATATGTTCTTGAAATTGTTATTTAATGACAAATAGGATATGTTGTAAATAGAATTACAATGAAATTGGGAATAATGGAAAAAGAATAGATATGCCTAATTTGTACGGAAAATTTACAGTGATTTGGAAATGGTAAATGAAAATAGGAATTAACATCTAACTCAGAAAATAAAAGGGGAAATTCGTAGTAGGCCGAGTTAGTTGGATTTTGGGAAAAATGGATACATTTCCATAACGGAAAAATTATTGTAAACGTAGTTGCAAGAAAAGAAAGGGAAAAGGGATTAGTTTGAAATTGGAATTCTTTTACCGTATTGCACACTAATCAAATAAATAGATATATGTATGTCCACGATGAAAATAAAAGAAATAGCTTACAACTACGGATCTTGATTGGATCTTTTCATGTTTCCACTAATCAATATAATGAGATGTGTGAAATATTTTCTTGATATAATGAGAATATACAAGACATTAAATAAATGGATGTTACAATAGTAAAAATTTGGTTAATGTCAAGGAACCAAGGGAAAATGTGATGAACGGGGAATATAACCTATTATAATTATTATATGAATGGGAAAGTAATATAACAGTTAGGTTTGTCCAAAGGACAAGTGGAATTATAACAAGGGTTATAATAAATGAAAAGGAGAACTTAAACTTATTAATAAACCATAGTTAAGAGAACTAAGCCAATAAGTAAAAAAAAACAACGAGTTGTGGTAACAGTGTAAGACAAGATTATGATTATATAAGAAAGACGAAAGTAGGCGTATTATTGGTAGACTTATAATTGAAAGTTTTAAGTCTAATAAACATAATAAATAATAAGAGGAAGACCGCTCCAGTGACATATGGTTAAATAAGGAAATTAAGCAGTCCATTGTGAGCTAATTAACCTTACAACTTGAATAAAAAGTGAATATATGGATAATCAAGTTAATTAGCAATCTAATAAGATAAAGCAAGCTGTGATTAAAAGATTAGACGTTGGATCTAATAATACATTAGTGTGATGTGCTTGGACCAGTCCTCACGTATAAAGGTGGAGAACACAACAGGGTAGATAATCGTGTTGTCTGGAGACATGAGAGGAGCACGTCCATCTAATTATTCTGCCAAATTATTCTGTCTGGCTATTCTACGAGACTGGAGGGAAGCACGCAGCTTTTGCGGTACGTGGTAGGGTACTCCATGGTGGTCCTCTATGTTGTACATGCTTAGGTTGTACTTGCAGGGGTTTGGTCTATACGGCACCACTCAGTGAGCATACCTTGTCTACAACTGTAGTTTTGGAAATCAGAAGGCTGTACCAAAGGGCGTTGGTTGATTCAGCGTTTAGCCTCGGAGAGGCGGGTCAGGACCAAATACAGGATAGTAATCGTCGGATACATGTCATCAGCATTCAGTGTGACGCATAAAGACTGGAGCTAAATTTATAGACCATTCATCTTTCACTATCAAGACTTTGGTTGCGAGACACGCCAAACTGGATGCTAGATTGTTTGATAGGGGCACATCACTTAGCTCTTGATGTAGTCTTTCATTAGTTGAGGGAGGGGCTAGGGTAGGGCCAAAGCCACTGTGAAAATGCAGGTCATACTCTAGACATCTGTATTGGAGGCCATATGAAGCGAACCTTTACAAATATGGAAAGCTCCTGACCGAGTTATGTGAATGCAGCCCTATTACGAGACCCGGGTTATAGTAGATAGTATGTTCGTGTGAGGGTCTAGATACATGCACTATGTGGTGTACCGTAGACAGTAAGGCATTATTCCGTGTTGAGACTTGATTCAACCGAGGAGTTTAGATACAATGATCTGTACGCTTATGTGGCATTGCAATGATGGTTCTATGCGATTACATGATGTAATGATTTGGATTTCCGTACTTCATTCGGCGTAAGATGAAAGTTAAATACGTTACCGTGGCATGACAGTGGAGACCGTACGAGGAGGGTATTATGGGAAGTATTCTGAGATGTGGGGGTATAGCTACATATATACTATATTAGGTTAATCTACTGGGAAGTAGATGAGTACGACGTAAGTGTAGAGCCTTGAGTGCTGTTAACCCAAAATAACCTAATAAATAAGGAAACATAACTAAACGATATATGTAGGGTTACTTCATAATGTATGTATAGTCACCAAAACTTTGTATTCTGACCTCTTACTCATAACATACTCGACTGTTAGGTTTATGGCAGAGATCTGATAGCTTTGGATCCAAATTAGGTAGTATTATTATTTCAATAAGGTTATATTTGATTATTATATTTCATCCATTCCGTTATGAGATGTTTTATTGAACTTTGATGTATTTATTATCTCTTCCTTTTCTGCTGGATACCAGACAAACTAACTCGAGCTTCGATGGATTGAGTTTTTTAAAAGAAATTCGATCTGGCAAAATTTGGGTTGTTACACATACTATAAAGAAATATTTACGAGATTTGAATATTTAATTCAAAGTATTTTTTAAAACAAATATTTATTTAAATAAATATTTATTACGCTTTTGAATATTACATACTGTTTCCTCTCTATTACACAATCACTTATACGTACACTTCCTCTCTACATTTCACTCGTACACATTGACTCATTACTACATACTCATTCACTCATATACATGTACACAGTCATTGACACTCTTACTCTAATTTCAGTCTTTAGATTCTTGCTCTAGAATTTGTCCAGTCGTCTATTGTAGCTCTCAAAATAAAATAACATGGTAAACAGGAAAAGAAACAATTTAATTCATAAATATGAACATTACAACATAAAAACATTATTTACAACTATCAAAATTATTGTGCTGAGACATCGTAATATATGTATTACAATGTTTTAGAACCGTTGTAATTTATATACATACACCTAAATACCCTTCTTACGACTCTTAATAACCAAACACCAAACAAATATTATTATACAAACTAGATAATGAAAGTGACAAAAACCTAACATGTCCCATAGAGCTAAAATATTTCAACGGGTGTAGCTAGCAGGATCTGAACGTGAAAAATGATTAAATGGTTTTACATGGCCAAATTATAATTAGTTGAAAGTAGTATTGCTAAGAAAAGTAATGCATAGCACAAATTGCACATAAATAGTTTGATGTTTAGTGGATATCAAACATTAACAACATTCTATACTCTAGAGAAAGAAGCACATGCACTATAAATTTAGTTCCTAAAAGTAAAAAGAAAAAAAAATGATTTTTATGATGTTACTATTTTGAATTAGAATATTTTACCTGCAATCCAGAATACATATAAATCGAATAATGGGCTATCTCCAGTCCATGACCAAACTAGGCTTTAGAATAAAACATGTTCTTTTAGGAATAAATGGAATTAAGTTTAAATTAACATGTGTTAAATCATGAATGTAAAACATCATTACTGGTTGTGACAATACTTCAAAATACTTGCTATACTAATGCTTCCAAAAGATTAAAACAATCCAATAAGAGCACATAAATGTATGTGTAGTAGAAATAATAGTTGTGGGTAAACACAAGGTCGGCTCAAGATTGCAGGTTGCCCTAGGCAAGGCAAAGTTGAAGAGCTAAAAATTAAAGTAGCAAAGGCTCCTGCAACTGCCTTTAAAAAAAATAGGGTTTGAAAATTTAACAAAAGAGCCTCAACAGAGAAGAGAGGCGGAATAAAATCTATCTAAAAAAAGGCGTCCCTACAAAATTTTAAAGGCGGAAGCAAACATAAAAACGCCCCTACTGCAAATCCGTACAGATCAGCATACGAAAGTGACAGGGGGCACTTGCTAATGCTCCTAATTTTGATACCAATTACCACCAAAAAGCGCCAATGTATAATACAGATATAGTTCTCCTAATGTACCAAATTTAATATACATGGTGCATGCTCCGATACACAGAAAATTATTTGTACTTGCTTACACAAATACAGAAACTGAGTACAATTATTTATTCATACGAAACAGCTGTAATAGAATAAAAACAAAGATGTCTAAACTTTTTGATCTAAGCAACATACCCCCATATTTTCAAGTACAAATTTGACTAAGCTAAGCATATGTACAGGTAATGCTAAAACCAATATAACTCTAAGTATTTTCTAACTACATACTTTGAGCTAACTAAACAACGTGCAGGCCCTACAGGGAATGCCTAAAATAAAATAGCTCCATCTTGTTGTAAGAAACACATGCACGCACAGGTAAGGTGAAACCCCAAATAATAACACTCTGCTTGGAAAATGACATGCACCATGATCAAGCCTATGGACGAAGATTTCGTGTCCATAATCTTCCAGGCTTGGAGCACAAATTTAATTCTTTCACCTTGGCTTCAGCATTTAAAGAGCAAGTTGTATGCATAATAACGAAATCCCTTAAATATCACTTGTAGGCTGACAAAAATCACTAGAGTAACATGTGATTAAGAGTCTAACTCCCACTTTCATTTGCCTAAAAATACATCAATTTCCATTTTGCTTAGTTTGTCTTTTGCGTTCAGGCCATCAAAACTATTTCTAGAAGCAGTCACCGTTGTAGTTTGAGAGTACGTAGTGGAAAACTTAAAGAATCGGTTGAAGCATACCATGTTATCAACCTATATTAGGTTGCGTTAGAAGTAAATGGGAAAAAAACTGCAAGTAATTATATTCATTTCATCATTATATAATTGAGTTAAATCATCTTGTTATTATCAAGTTTTGCACAGGTCAACTGTCTTGCTTCCAAATATTATATGAAGTTTAGCTCCGATACATTGACTTATAAGCAGTTTGAATGCTCCGATAGGTTCTTATTGGATGTGGTGGTTCAAAATCTGTTGGCAATTAAATTGTAAAAAAAATTAGAAAAGCCGGTAACCCTTGTACAATGGAAGTCTGTAAGAAACCTAAGAAGCAGCTAACAAGGAACATTTATGAAGAAGTGAAATATTTTGTCAAATGCTGGTAACTTTACACTTGTAGAAAAGTGGAGAAAAGAACAGACAAAATAACTAACAAAAAATTTTCAGTGTTAAAATCATTGTTCACATCAATTCTTCAAATTGGTCAGCAACCAACCATTTACAGTCCAAAATAATAATGAATTGAATGCAATTTTAACATGTTTGTCTAAAAATATATCAAATAGTGGCAATATCCAATATTAGGTTAAAGTATTCTGTTTCGCATAGATATAAGAATTATATATTAACACACAAGAATACATTTTTATATTTTAATGTATTGAGGTGGTGAGATATTTTTGTTGTTGATTGGTTCTGCTATATAAAACTACACATAGTTAGCTAATAACATTGATAGTAAACGACAACTTGATAAAAGTAGATCACTTGAAATTCTACATTTTCATCACACATAATACATAGCATTGGTGTAGATTTTTTACTGTTTTCTGATTAACTGAGAATGAAACATCATAACAAGAATAACAATAGATTTATTCATATATTTTTAACACCAAGGTACCATATGGATTTTAATTGTATTCAAGCTTTTGAGATTTCATCTATCTATAGCACCATAATTAACCTTCCCATTTTATGTTATGTTGAAAATTGTAGTCTATTTCTTAATTTCTAAAAAAAGAAATTTTCATATATTATGTTGAATCTTGAAGGATTTTCAAGTAAAACAAGAAAATGTACATTATATGTATTAGAGTATAATACAGTGCGGCTACTATGTTACAATACATATTACTCTGTCTATACGAAACGTTGATCTCTTAGCCTACTGGACCAACACATATAAGTTCTGGGCTGATCTAAAAACCCATGTACAGGCTATATAATACTTTCGTGTACATCTGTTTCATTATTCAATTAGAATACATTTTACAAACTTCTTGTTAATACTTTAATATGGTATCAGAGCTATTAATTGCTTAACAGCAAATTAGATCCTTATCAATTTACAAATCTCTTCAGCGATTCAACTCGAGGGGATTGATTCTTTATCAATCAACATCATCAGGCTTGTGCCGCCTTCGCACAACTGATCTGAGATCATCTGCACCGGTTGCAACAGTCACCTTCAGCTTCGTCGTTTTTCATCACCGCTGTGCTATCCTGGATCATCAAATATAAGAATAAATTCTTGTATTCAAGTGATCTGGTTTCACAACATTCTTCTTATAGCAGTTCTTGACTGCATTTCGTCACTTTGTCGTCCTCGATCATCAGACACAAGAACAAGTTCTTGTATCTGAGTAATCTGGTATCACAAGTGATTTCTGAAACAGTTCTTGACTGTTTTCACTGACAATTTCTTCTTTATCCCTCATACCATGACTGGAGTTCAACCGAAGGTTCGACCACACCATCATCTGTGGCAAAAACAGGCCAGTCAGTAGTTGATCTGACTCAAGAATTAATCAAATCAATAATTAAGCTACAGAGCCAACTTATCTCAATACAACTTGATGAATCAAATTTCTTGCTCTGGAAGCTGCAGATTGAGACAGCAGCAAAGGGTTATGGGCTTGAAGAGTACTTATATGGGACATAAACAATCACTACAAAATACACAAGAGACGCAGAGGATAAACTTGTACTAAATCCAGATTTTACTACATACGAGAGACAAGATAATCTGATCAGTTCTTGGATCATGTCATCAGTGGGCGTAAATCTGCTGCCACAACTGATAGGTTGCCAATCCTCACATGAAATTTGGTCAACACTACAAAGAGTTTTCACATCCCAATCCTCTGTAAGGGTCCTACATTACAAAAGACAACTCCAAAATATCAAGAAAGAGAATTCAACTATGAATGACTATCTAATGAAAGTAAAGAACTTATGTGACCAATTAGCATGCACTGTTCAAAGAATCACTAAAAATGAACAAGTTCTCTACATAGTAAGTGGTCTTGATGATGAATACAAGGCAGTCGTTGCATTCATAACATCAATTGAACCAACCCCTTCACTATAGAATGTCTACTCAATGTTGTCAGGCCATGAAGGAAGAATTCAACAAAAAAAGGGAAGTGGGTACTGAAATCAACTTGACCACCAGCAAATTCAAGAACCAAGAAAAAGGAAACAGTTCAAAAAATCAGTTAAACACATACCAGAGAGGTGGACCACCTGGCAGAGTAAGAGGAAGATTTGGCAGAGGCAACAACAACATACCAAAATGTCAGATTTGTGATAAAGTTGGACACATGGCCAACATATGCTATTTTAGGTTCAACAACAATTTCAATATTGGTCAAAACACCAACAAAAATCGAAATAACCCTACAGCAAACTTGGTTAGCAATCAAAGCGACAACAAAACTTCTCAAGAAAATGGAAATGAGGCTGCTAGCATTTCAGATGTTCAGGATGATGCATGGTACCCTGATTCTGGTGCCACAAATCATGTAACCAACAGCTTAAGCAACTTAAATCTTGGCAACAGAGAGTATAGAGGTAAATAATCTCTATCTATGGGTAATGGCAACACTGCCTACATCACACACACTGGTCACACTAGCATTAGAGGTACTAGACAAATCTTTTTGAATAATCTATTAAGAGTTAAGAAAAAATCTTATAAGTGTGTCACAGTGTGCTACAGATAATAATGTCTCATTCGAATTTTATCCAAATCATTGCCTGGTTAGAGACCTTCTAACCAAGAATATCATTTTGCAGGGTAATGAAAAAAATGGACTGTACAAGTTTGATGTTGATTCAAGAAACAGTTCTGATTCTAAACAAGTTTATGGATGTAATGTGACTGAACTGAAAAATGATGAAAACTGTAAGACATTTGGTAAATGGCATTGTAAGCTAGGCCATCCTAGCGTGAAAATTGTCAAAAAGATTCTAAATAATAGTAATATTGCAATCGGTATTCCTGAACACTACTTTTGCTCATACTATCAACTAGGTTAAACTTCACAAACTGATGTTCCAAAACTCTGAAACATCATATAATAAGCCACTTGAACTAGTTGCAGTGGATCTATGGGGTCCAGCTCCAGTGAACACTGATTACAAATATAACTATTATATATTGTTTATTGATGCATACTCTAGACATGTTTAGATTTACTTTATGAAATCAAAGTCCGAGACTTATAGTGTAGTCATAAAGTTCATCACAAATGCTGAAAACCAGTTAAACAGCAAAGTTAAAGTGATTCAATCTGATGGAGGTAAGGAGTTTTTGCCTTTAAAAGAATACTTTATAAAAAAAAGGAATTACTCATAGACTAACTTGTCCTCACACCTCTGAGCAAGATGGTCTTATAGAGAGCAAGCACAGATACATAGTTGAGACTAGATTAACACTACTGGCACAAGCATCATTGCCACTTAAATTTTGGCCTGATGCTTTTGCTGTAGCAATGCATCTCATAAACAGACTACCAAAAAAAAGTGCTTGATTTTAAAAGTTCTATTGAGGTTCTAAATAACATCAAGCCAAAGTACAATGAACTAAAGGTTTTTGGGTGTCTATGTTTTCCGTACGTAAGACCCTACAATTCAAACAAGCTTGATTTTAGACTAACCCCATGTACTTTCCTTGGTTATGCTCCTAATTATACGGGTTATAAATGTCTAGACAGTAATGGCAGAATTTATATATCTAGACATGTAACCTTTAATGAAAGAATATTTCCTTTTAGCAAGGAAGAGTACAAAACAAATAAGAAATTATATAATCCAAAGGTATCGGTTCCTAGTATACCTGACCTTCATGAAGAAACTGTTCCTGTGTATAAGCAGAACATCATGTAGCCAAGTCAAGTGACTGCTAATGACTCATGCCCTCAACATACACCAATCAGATATGACACTGATCAAGGATTAACTGAGACATCTAAATGCTCAAACAAAAGTTCTCAAAAGAGTGTTAGTGACAACAATCAAGAGGGCACTACATCTCATGAAAGTGATTATAACAAAGAAGATACTACTGCACATGTTCAGAACAAGCATCATATGACAACCAGAGGCAAAAGTGGCATTTTCAAACCCAAAGTGTTTTACATTGAAGAACCTCTTGATGAGCCATCCACTTATCATCAGGCAAAGCTAAATGATAAGTGGATGGATGCCATGCAAGAGGAGTACAATGCACTAATTAAGAATAACACTTGGACAATTGTGCCATGTCCTGAAAATAGAAACATCATAGGATGCAAGTGGACATTTAAAATTAAAAGAAATTCTGATGGTTCAATATCAAAGTACAAGGCAAGACTAGTGGCAAAAGGATATTCACAACAGTATGGAATTGATTTCAAAGAAACATTTTCACCTGTTGTGAAACCCACCACTATAAGAATAATACTAACTACTGTCTTACACAAGAATTGGGCCATCAAATAACTAGACGTGAATAATGCTTTTTTGAATGGTGTATTACAGGAGGAAGTCTATATGGATCAGCCTGAAGGTTTTAAGACACAAGGAAAAGAAAATTTTGTGTGCAAACTCAGCAAAGCAATTTATGGTCTCAAGCAGGCCCCACGAGTTTGGTTTGACATACTCAAGTCAACTCTCTCAAGACTAGGCTACAATCCCACAAAGGCTGACAACTCCCTATTAACTAAATTCTTCAACAACATTGTCACCTACATACTTATTTACGTTGATGATTTTCTAATTACAGGTAACAGCATTGAAGAAATTCAGAGTGTTACTAGACAACTAAACAAGGAATTCTCAATTAAGGATCTAGGAGAATTGTCATATTTCCTTAGGATTGAAGCTTTCAGAAATCACAATGATGAGCTATAGCTAAATCAAAGAAAATACATCAGAGAAATCCTTACAAGATCCAATATGGATAAGGAAAATTCACTACCAACTCCTATGGTCAGCAACGTACAAATCAGCAAAGACAAAGGAGAAACAATTGATAATGAAAAACAATACAAAAGCATAGTGGGAGCTCTACAATATGTTACCAATACAAGACCTGACATCACTTATAGTGTGAACAAAGTCAGTCAATACATGCACAAACCACTAAGTGATCATTGGGTTGCCGTAAAGAGAATACTAAGATATCTAAAGGGAACCAAGGATCTGTGTTTAAACATGAAGCACAACAAAACTCTAAATCTAACAGGTTATGCAGACTCTGACTGGGAAAATGACAAAGATGACAGAAAGTCAACTTCTGGCTATTGCATATTTCTTGGTAAAAGTCCTATATCATGGTGTGCCAAGAAACAATCAACTGTGTCGAGGCCAAGTATAGAAGCTGAGTACAGGTGTATAGCAAGTACAACAGCAGAACTAATGTGGATTCAATCCCTACTAAGTGAGTTAAAATTGAAACCAGTGGCAAAACTACAATTTGGTGTGATAATTTAAGTGCTATAGCAATCACTGCAAATCCAGTTCTACACTCAAGAACAAAGCATATGGACTCGATGTCTACTTCGTGCGAGAACAAGTCATGAAAGGGAAAATTGTAATTAATCACGTACCTTCCACTTACCAAATTGCAGACATTCTGACAAAGCCACTGTCGAAGATGAACTTCATAAGACACAGGGAAAATCTAAGTATCTGCAAATCCGTGCTTGCATCCAATTCTATCAACAGCAAGGAAGAACCGAAAGCAACACAGAACCCTAAGAAGTGCAAAAGCTCAGATCTACTGCAAAATCAAAGGAAAAGAGTTGTCATCAACTTAATCGCATCAAATAAATCTGAAAATAGAAGAAGTCAGACTCAAGTCAGCTATGAAGGCACAAATCTCTCATTAGAGAAGAAAACTGAAGTCAATCACTCAAGAAATTTCAAGGAGATTACAAAATTTTGAGGAGATCGCTTCATCCAGCCGCCATTTGTGTGTTCAGCAAACCCTAACCAAGTTGTTAGGTTTAAGGGGGCATATTAGAGTATAATACAGTGCGACTACTATGTTACAATACATATTACTCTGTCTATATGAAACGTTGGTCTCTTAGCCTACTGGACCAACACATATAAATTCTGAGCTGATTTAAAAGCCCATGTACAAGCTATATAATACTCTCGTGTACATCTGTTTCATTATTCAATTAGAATACATTTTACAAACTTCTTGTTAATACTTTAATAATATGCCAACTCTCATCGGCTTGATTATGACGTATATACATTGTCTGTTACAGGCAGTGTAAAGGCACTGCCTTTACATTTTCAGGGAACGATGTATCTATGAAGTCACACACACACACCCCATACATGTGCTGATGCTACTACACTCACAAACACTCAAAAACTCAACACATTAATATTTGCAGGCTCTTTCAAATAAGGAAACACGCACACACTTTCATACATAAGCACATACATACTCGCACGATGGCACAACAGCTCCATAGATGTACACTACCCATGCACACACTACACAACAACATATGCTTTTGAAGCTTTGGTTACATAATAGGCATTTTGGCATAGAAAACGAGTTTATGGGAATGGGAGGTGACAACTTAATTTAACACCACTTAGACCTCTCTTTTTAAATACTCATAAACCAAAAAACATAAATATACAAGCAATGCATGGTTTTTCTAAATGCAAAGGGAACGACGTAAATATCTAGCTTTTGGCGCAACTACTGAGTGATTTGAATTTAAAGAGTGGATAAAAAAGAATGGAAAGAGAAAAAACACTTTGTATCCACTTTTTCTCTATTATTATATTCACATCACTAATGACTATTGAAGTATATGGAGAATAAACGTATGCGCATTATCAATCACCTCGGGGTGTAGTAGTAAAGTACATTTGGGATAACCATGCGTTTGGCCAAAATAAATCAAGACCAAGCACTAAACAGAAACACGGTGATAAAGTATTATAACAGGGATTCAAATCTACAAGGTCAGAAAACAACTAGAATTGTGCACCTACACAATATGTTTATGTTTATGTATATGTGTGTGTGTCTATATACATACATACATACATACATACATACATACATACATACATACATACATACATATAGGCCAATTCAACTCACTAAAGACTTACATTATTTATATTTTTCCTATTCTTACTGCTGCTAAAAGCACTAGCTCCCCCATGTAGCAGCAGCAATGTTGCTGCTGCTCTTTTATTACCATTCAACCAAATGTGTGGGTTTGTATACATAGCAACAAACATATGTATAAGACATGTAAAATATAATATACAAAGCAGGAACAAAAAATAAATCACAAAAAGTGAATCTTAGAATGAATTAAAAGAAAATGGAATCGCATGTATTTTTTATTTTTCACATATAACTGAACATCATAAACTAGGAACCTAAACACTTACATTGAAATATTTTCGCTCATCATAACCAGCTCACTCTAATCCATGTACATCGAAAGAAACCTATCAAAACAGACTCAGAATCCTAAGTTAACAGAACTTGAATATGCAGAGTTAAAGAAGGATTCTCTCCTATCCTCATTCGAAAGAAAACCAAATAAAATGACAATGAAAGAGCGACCTGTCATTGATCGGCCATGAAGAGATCCCCGCAGAGATGCCTGCCCGGCTAAAAAGGAACCTCGGGATGTGTTGTCATATCACAGGAGAGGGGATAATCATGCTGCCCCGTTTCGAGTTATACCTTAATATGTATATATACTTAGCTGGTGACATCAAACTCACACATATAAACATGAAGCATTCACACGCAACTCACCTACACAGTCACACAATTTCACGCAAAAAAAAAGCTCTTAAATATATATAGGAAAACATGTTGGAACAACCACATACAAATAACTCATAGGCGCTAAGGGAATCACACGCGGGTATGCTATTGACCTGGGTTGATGGAAGGTCGACATGTAGGATTCAACACTTCAGTTTCCTTTTGACTTTATACTTGATTCACATTACAACAGTAGAATATGCAGATATTTATTCTTGAACTGTACGTATAGCAATTTTGAAAAAAGTTTAGTACTTCATTTCACCATTATTTTCCACTGTAAAAAATTTGTTATTGTGTAGGTTTTCAATTACTTAAACATATACACTTACAGTTGCATTAAAAAAACAATAACTGTATACATATTTCAAAGAAATATAAACTTTAAATGGCATAAATTTTAACTAGATTTTTTTAAATATATTAATAACAATTACAGTTTTTAGACTGATAAATTGATCTTACAATAATACATAGATACTATATTGGAAGTAAAAAACTAGTAAATTTGTTTATATATCTCAAGCTACTTTCAATATAGTGTCCTAACAAATGTAAGTTACTTTTAGAAGGCCAAGAACGGTGGCTCTTTTTTTATATATCTCAAGCACAAAGTGCTAGGATTGCATGTCTCATTATGAATCAGACTATTATTGTCCTTCTCGACACCGTATCAATCTGCATGGTTTCTAGATATTGGTATTTTTCATGTGCAAGTGCAAAATATTGTTTCAATGACACATTGAGAGGGCACATTAGCTCTTATCTTAATTGCTTTTGTAAGATTTCTACAAATATTGTGATATTGGAAACATAAGAACTTTTGTATTGTATTCATTGAATTTTCTATGTACATAATGCACGCTATATATATAAATATAACTACGAGGAAAAATGGGCCACAAGTGAAGCCCAGAAACAAAATGCAATTCAGCCCAATGCTTTATGGTTATAGGATCGGTTTGTATAAACATGTGTCCATATGTTTTATCACCCCGCCTCAAACCGATCTAGGGTTTCAATGTCTTCATCTCTGCGCCACCTCTATTCACCTTTAACTCGGATCTTAATCTTTCGAAATTATTCCTTGATAATGCCTTCGTCAGAATGTCTGCTTTCTGATAGAAGGCTGGTACATGATTAATTGCAAGTTTACCAGCTTCCGTTCGCTCTCTGATGAAGTGAAGGTCGATTTCCACATGCTTCATTCTTGAGTGATGGACGGGGTTGTTAGACAAAGCGATGGTGCTTTTGTTGTCACACCAAAGTACTGGCTTTCTCGTAGACGAAATCCCTAATTCCTTGATTAGGGTTTCAACCCAAATGACTTCAGCCGTGGCCGATGCAATCGCCCTATATTCAGCTTCAATGCTTGATCTGGAAACCGTTGGCTGCTTCTTTGTGCACCACGACACTGGATTCGATCCCATGAATAAACAGTAGCCAGAAGTGGATCTCCTATCATCTGGGTCATTGGCCCAGTCTGCATCGCTGTAAGTGTTTAAATTCATGTCTTTTCCAGCTGTGATTGATATTCCGTAGTCCATAGTTCCTCGTAGATAGCGTAGAATTCTCTTGACTGCCTTCCAATGTTCCCTTAGAGGGTTGGCCATGAATTGACAGACATTGTTTACGCTGAAACAAATTTCAGGTCTTGTGATAGTTAGATACTGTAGTGCTCCAACTATACTTCGATATTGTTTGTCATTGTCTATAGCATCTCCACTGTATTTAGATAGTCTTAAATTGCTGGTCATGGGAGTAGAAATGGGTTTGGGTTTGTCCATGTTAGCTCTTCTGAGTATTTCACATATGTATTTTCTCTGAGATAAGAAAATTTCTGACTTTGACCTTCTTTGAACTTGAATGCCTAGGAAATAATCCAGCTCCCCCATGTCTTTAATAGCAAAAACTTTGTTCAAGTGTGATATGACGACTGTAACACCCCACCTCCGCCAGGGTGACTCTTGCAAGCACTCTGACTTTGGAGGGGTGTTTGAATCAGGTAAACATGCATAATGATATATCAAGGCAGAACAAGAACATATGTATATATGTAAACAGAGTAAATAAGATAAATAAAACAGCGGAAGATTTCAAACCATTTCAAAACAAGTCTGGTACAACATAATGTCAACTTTCCAAATACACAAGTCTAGATAAAAACAACATTTCTGAAAAACTGAAATACATAAGTACTATCCCCAAAATAAGTGATAACCATAGCTAGCTTCATGTCAAGACCGTACATGAGCTAAAGTCCCACAAGCAAGCGATCAGAAATCCAAGCTAAGCTCCAATATTCCCACCCAGAGAACCTGGGGGGGTGGGGGGGGGGGAACGGAAGAAAAGAGGCGAAAGAAAAATAGGTCAGTCAAAAAGACTGAGTATGCCCTACTACAATCAATGTAAACTGATAAAGTTAACTGGCATGAGAAGCAGGGATGAACATAAGGATAATTACATACTAGCATGGTGAATATCTAACAGATAATTCAAAGGAGTCATCACATAATCAAGGTGAATTTTTCACCATAGGTGTACCAGCATTCTAACATGTCATGTATAAACAAGAATTTATCCCTTGGCCTAAACTTGGCCCAATATCAGGTGTTGACCTAAGTCAAGATCCAACTTCTTAGTACCAATACTAGTATAACAGGATTAGGTGTTACCCTAATGTCTACATCGAAACAGGACGGAACAGAATGGCCCATAGATAGAGTTCGGGAAAAATGGGCTTTTACCACCCTAACAGATAAAGTACAGAAACGGAATGCTAACAATAATGGGCCTTTACCACCCTAACAGATAAAGTACAGAAACGGAATACTACAATTAGGTGTACACTAGTAGTGGGCCTTTATCACCCTAACAGACGGTACCACGTAGAAATAGACGGGTGTTACCACCCAACAAAACAGACGGTACCAACAGAATCAGACAGAGCTAAGTGTACCCTAAATCCTACCCAAGCGATCGGCTCCCTAATACATAAATACCCTATGTCGGCCCCACGATAGGGTGTATCACTCCCTAAAGTGGCAACCAATTGGCACAGGCATATTTACAGATGTCACGGCGTCTTACATCCTCAGAGGCAGACCGGGATCCATGCACGCACATGACCCGGTTGGAACGCACCATCAACACCCATCGCCATTATCAGAATGAACCACTTATAATTAGTTCAGTAAGCGTGCCCGGACCCTACCTACAGTTGGGTCAAATTTTTGATACCAGAAAGGGTTACTGACTAATATGGGTCCCAAACAACAGATGACACAAGTACTCCCCCTTGTGTCCCCAGACTATCAAATTCAGATTAACTTATTAACAGAGTTCAGACATACCTGGTTCAGACGATCAGTTTTCAGACTAACGGATCAGATAACAGATTTACAAACTTGCCTAACTTGGTGTGGGTCCTATAGATCCGCAAAACAGAATCGTTTAATTTATCAATCAAGTTAGTTTATCCAGACCAGGTATCCAATCGGTTCTCAGCCTTATCAAATTACTGAGTTGGATTGGCTAAGTATAGTTCAACTTAACCCCGTTAAATTACCGAGTTCAGATTGGTTAAGTGTAGGTTAACTTAACCCTAACCACTAGTCGTATTTTTCGGTTAAGTGTCATTAAGAAATCAAGCTCGGTTTCACTTAACCTACCCATTCATGTCAAATTGGTTAAGTGTCATAAATCAAATTTACTTAACCTTATCATGTAACATTAATTAATTTAATGCACCTTAACCTCTCACATTAGACCTCGTTGTGGTTACTAGTTAAGCCGGGCGGGTCCGGGTAGCTTTACACCACAACTTGGTCTAACCTCGGTTCAAGGTACAACATGACCAACTTCTCACATTTGGTCCTATTGTTTGTAGCAACTAGTTAAGCCGGTCGGTTCCGGGTAGGTTTACGCTACAAACTCAACCCAACCTCGAGTTGGTCACACTTATCTTTTCTAAGTGTCATGTCCATCATGTTTCCAAAACATGTTACAAGTTTTCAAGCATTTGGGTAGACCTAACTTAATAGGTAAATTCCCAAAGGGTAGACCTAACTTAATAGGTAAATTCCCAAGCTTATGTTTTTATGTCTTTTAAGTTTACTCAACCCCAAACGCAATCCCATCGCTTACATATCGTAATAGCGCATAAAGGATAGAAAGAGGGAACTTGGCATAATCATGACATAAAGGTGTTGAAGCCACAAGTTCAACATGGTGGCATATGAAGTGTACATGTGTTCATATACTTGCATATTACATTTTTAGGCCTCAAAAGCATGCATAAAACCAAACTTAGCATATTGGTGATACATGGTGATAAATGACATGTAGAAATGGCCATAAGTTCGCATTTAGCCTCACATGCAAGTTATCATAAGAGATATGATAACTTACATGTTGCCAAAATGAAACCTTTAGCATAAAGCTTGAAGCTTTATGTTCATAAACCCAAGATAAGCTTGCATAACATGATAATATGAACAAAATGATCAACCCAAACTTGCCTAACATAACTTGCATATATGACAAACTTGCATATCAAACTTGCATAACATAATATGATAAACTTGCATATCACAACATGGCAAACTTGCATAGCATAACATCATAAACTTGCATATCATAACATGGCATACTTGCATAACATAACATCATAAACTTGCATATCATAACATATCAAACTTGCATATCATACATTTAACTTTAGAGTTTAAGTATGAAAGTAGAATAGGGCTTACAATGCTTAGGAAGTCACAAAAATATGACAAAGACCTTATGAAATCAATTAAACCCAAAATGCAAGCTCTAATAGAAAATCTCTTGAGCCAAAATGATCAAAACCCTTGCTTTATGATGCAAATATAGAAACTTGACTTGAATGCAAGCTAATGATGCTCATACAGGCTTGAAAACACTTGTATGCATGGAAAATCTCTCATAGAAATTTATTTAGAATTTTATGAAGAGAGTGGAGGCCATGAGAGGAATGATTTTTCCATAGTTTAGTTACTTGAATGAATAATGATGATTTAGGCTAGGTTTAGGGGTCCTTTTATAGAAGTTTAGGTTAGTTTAGGCCATAGGATTAACCCTAGTTTAGATCTTAACCATCAAAAATCGTCATAGGCCAGCAGAACAGACCAGAGAACCAAAACAGGTGCACCAAGCCAGCCAGGGTCAAGCCAGAAAGCTGTGCAGGTTTCTGGCTCGACACGGGCGCACTTCCCAAGTGCGCCAGTGTATTTTTGTGCTGGCGCACTTCACAAGTGCGCCAGTGCATTCTGGCTTGTTTTCGGTTTTTCTGCCTAACTTCGTTCGTCCATATCTTCTTCATACGGACTCCGATTTTCGAAAACTCGGACTCTATTTCGCGTATTTTTCCGAGACGAACGTAATGGCATAGCCCGTTTCCCTTGATTCAGATTTATAAATTAAATTCTACCTCGATTTACGATATAATAGGTTATCAGAAATACGGGTTGTTACATTCTCCCCTCCTTAAAGGATTTCGTCCTCGAAATCTTCAAGTTAGGAAGAACGCATCCTGTCATCCATCATCCATCTACTCAAATCATCATTCACGAGCAATCATTGTCCTTAAAGATTCTAATGCGGTATGAACATATGCAAAAGGTGTGTGTATATGTGTGACGACCCGATTTCCCGTTCTCACGGAAACAAGGTTATCTTTGGAATATAACACAGAAACAGATAATAGCAGAACAGAATTAAATAAATACACCAGAATGAACAACAAAATATACTGGATAAAAGTAATCATCAGAGTTACACAGTATACAGGATCTTACTTAGTACAAATACAGTTCAGCTATACATAAATGTCTACAGCGGAAATAAACAAAATATGTACAATAGGAGTTGAACAGCATAAAAAGAAATAAATGATAGAATCCATCTTCAGCTCCAGCTATCCAGAAAGAACCAGCTAAACCTGAATACAAGGCTGCCCGTGTAGAAAAAGGGGCACCCGAGTTTGAGAGTGAAACAAACTACGAGTCAGTCATGGGACTGGTATGAGAAATCCACTCAACACATATATAATTGGCTAATCACAGGACCACGCCACTTTCGTGGAACGGGTTTACTCCATTGGATTGCCAGTGCTTTAAAACAAATCTTTCTTTTAAACATCGCTATGCTTTTTATAAAAATGAAGCCGTTATAAGACTCAGTTCCCATCACACAATGCAACGCAAACCGGAGGATAGAGTTTTACCTTATAATGGCCAAAATATGATTGATACGAATAAAACAAAGGCATTTGATATTATTGCTAGTGTTTATATGTTTTGAAAACAACTTCAAATCATAACTATCAATCATAGACGGCATTAATGCCCCATACCACTATGTCGCCATATATAGGTATACAATCAAAACCGCACGGTGTCGTATTTGGAAATTGGATTTCCGTCATGAACCAAGGCAAAAGATAGTCCTTACCGAATTCGAGACGCTCTAGCCCGTGTCCCAGGCAAGTACTCAGTCAAGCCTTTGGATCGTCAGGGCCGGTCCACCGATGTGGATTAAAATTCCTGAACACTGCGTTTCCCCGCCCTTTGGGGCGTCAACGAGCCAACGAATGACTCCATCGGACCCGGATCGTCCGATCAAACCGAGGCGCCTCGCAACAGCAACAACCACATAGGTGAAAATTATATAAATGTCAGGGCTGGTAGGTCACTGACACCACCCTAGCTAGAAAGAAACGCGGGCCCTCCCTGATGTCCTCTCCCGTTTTAGGTTCATACCGGGGTGTGAGGCTCACGAATTCACGTTATACACAAAGCTACGCCACACAGGCGGTGCTTTGATCATCACCACAAGACTTTGCTTTTCAACAGAAGCCCTGATCACTGCATCTTAGCATGCCACACAGGCAATTCACACCGTGCAACTGATGGCTATCAATCACACAGAACAAATTCCAATGTCGGACACACAGTCCATTTACAAGTCCGTTCTGGGTCTGAACGAAACCGGAGGCACTAAATACCTCGCAAACCCTTCGATCACCACGTACGTCTGGACGATCACCACTCATTATCCATATTTCGGGATGCCTCCCAATCAGGACCTCGGTTACCATCCAAACGAGGTGAAGATCTCCGGTCTTCGACCATCGTCTTCATCTTCGACTTTCAATCGTCGATCAATTATTTGAAATGAGAATTAACTCGGCTTTTTCAAATAATTCACGTATATTTAGAATTTCAAATCAATTTATTTCAATGGTTAAATTCTTCGACAACACCAATTTCGTTCTTTAATGTAATTTTCACACCAAACACATTCAACCATCAAAAGCCACATAAATCAAGCAAATTCAGTTTATTTCCATTCCATATCGCTTACGATATTTTATAACTATTTATCGCTATTTTTATTTAATTTAAAATAGCCCTTTTATTCAAAACGACGCTTCGGGCCATACAGCGGCCGTGGCGCTGTTTTTCTTCAGATTTGATTTACACATATTTGAAAATCTAACCGTTGGATCTTCACAAAATTTACATCATTAGAAAGGTCTTTTCAAAACGAATCCAATGGTTCCAGTTTCGGGAAAATCCGACGGTCGGATCTCCCGGTACAATCGTTTGAAGTTTCGATTTCAAAATACGAACTGCAGCGTCGTTATTCGATTAAATATAATTATATTTATATATATAAATAAATATAATCGTTTCTGGCGCTGTTTTTCTTCAGATTTGAATTAAACATTCCAGACAATCCAACCGTTGGATTTCTACAAAGTTGGTGCCGTTGGGAAGATATTTCCAAGGCGAACCCGACGGTTGAGGTTTCGGGAAAATCCAATGGTCGGATTTCCCGCACTAGTCGTTTGAAATCACGGTTTCAAAATACGAACTGCACGGCCTCGTTTTGTTTTAATTTTATTTATATTTATATATTTATATAAATATAGTTCATTCAACCATTTCAATATCGTTTTCACTTCAAATATTTTTCTAACACCTTAAAATTTTGGAAAATTTCGCCATAACCTCCCCTGCACCGGAAGCATCGGGAAATCGCAAATAGCTTTCCCGGTCCTTCTAATCTCAAAAAGAAAAAGAAAAAGCCAAGCGGCTAGCCAACAGGCTCAAAATCATCACCCAAACAAATCAGTAAATGTGTACCTATTTGTCGGGCACAGAATTTTATTCCTCTTCTCTAGCCCCTTTGCTATAACCTGTTCAATGAATATTGCATGTACATATATATACAGTTCTTATCATTTATCAATTTCTATTCGACTTCATATTTGATTTCTATTTGGTTTAAAAACTCCATTCATTCTAATGTTACATAAATAGGTGCAAATCATTTCATTAGCTAATTAATGAATATTTCATCTCATATATGTTTATTTTGAACAAGTGGCTATTTTTAACACTTCACATTTCAACGATTTATGCATACAATAAAAATGCGATTTTTATTGTAAAACGATTCATTTCAAAACACTATTTTTCTATATAGTTCATATAGTCGATAAAAGGTGATTTTTATTATCAAACAATTTATTTCAAAATATGAATACCATTCAACACATGAATTTCTAATCAACGAATGAATATCAATTCAACACATGAATGTTTTCTATAGTTTCTATATATAGATAAAAAATGTGATTTTTATTATCGAACAATTTATTTCAAAATATGAATACCATTCAACACATGAATTTCTAATCAACGAATGAATATCAATTCAACACATGAATGTTTTCTATAGTTTCTATATATAGATAAAAATGTGATTTTTATTATCGAACAATTTATTTCAAAATATGAATACCATTCAACACATGAATTTCTAATCAACGAATGAATATCAATTCAACACATGAATGTTTTCTATAGTTTCTATATATAGATAAAAATGTGATTTTTATTATCGAACAATTTATTTCAAAATATGAATACCATTCAACACATGAATTTCTAATCAACGAATGAATATCAATTCAACACATGAATGTTTTCTATTCAATGAATAAATATAGTTTAAGCATATGAAAATAATTCAAACACACGAATATTATTCAAAATTCCGGCAGCATAACGGCAGGGTAGTTAAACCGGGACCGTCCCTAGTACGGCTCCTCGCTCTACCTTAAAACCTCGCGGTTTTTGACAATGGGGATCATGCATCTAGTTCGCACGCAGGCGGCATGTATATATTTATTTCATTTCCACAAACTAATCCTATGTGGTTTCAACCAAATATTTTTCAACCATAATGGGTATTTTTCAACCTCAATCAACCAATATCAATCACAAACAATCCCAAACAACCATTCGTTATCAACCAATTATCACAACAATTTCAATCAATAAATATCGTCCATGGTTTGTGGACGAGGGGCGTATATCTATATATATATATATATATATATATATATATTTATATATAGCAATTCACTTTTACTTCAACACATATATAATATTTTTAAATCAGAAATCTCACCAATAGCTATCCAACTGCACGACACTTCCTTGCATAAAATCTTCGCCTTTTGTCGCTTTCGCCCGTATTCTCTACACATGTAAAAATCGAATTTTTACTATGCTGTTCAATATATAAAAATATGATTTTTACTTCGACTTTCAATATCTAAAAATCCGATTTTTACTTCTTAAAGTTCAAATCCTTTTTCTCTTTAAAGATTAAACCTTTTTCCTATTTAAAGTTTTTACTTTTAAACAAAAATCAGTTTTTACTTTTAAAAAAAATCAGTTTTTACTTTTAAAACAAAATCAGTTTTTATTTTTAAAACAAAATCAGTTTTTACCTTTAAAACAAAATCAGTTTTTATTTTTAAAACAAAATCAGTTTTTATTTTTAAAACAAAATCAGTTTTTATTTTTAAAACAAAATCAGTTTTTATTTTTAAAACAAAATCAGTTTTTATTGCCTTTAAAAAAATCAGTTTAAAAATCTTTATAAAATAAATCAGTTTAAAAATCTTTTTTTAAAATCAGTTAAAATCATTTTAAAATAAATCATTTTTACATCTTTTCGAAAATCAGTTTTTTTTTTTAACCTGTTAAAAGTCAGTTTTAACCCTAAAAAAAATCAGAATTTAACCTTTTAAAAATCATTAGTTTATACTTTTAAAATCAGTATTTTACAACCTGTTTAAAATCAGTTTTTAAATCTATTTAAAATCAGTTCTTAAATCTTTATAAAATCAGTTTTACATCTTTATAAAATAAATCAGTTTTTAAATCTTATTAAAATCAGTTTTTAACAGAATAAAAATAAAAATAAAATAAAAATCAAATTCTCACCTCAATCTGCGAAGGGGGGAGATTGACAGCCAAGCTCGGCGGCGAGAGGCGGGGTGCTCGCGAATCAGCGTCGCGAACTGGGGGGGTCTCGAATCGTTCGCGATGGAGGGAGGAGCGGGGTCTTCGATCGATGGGGGGCGAGGCCTTCGTGGTGGTGGTCTTCGTCGACGTCGAGGTCAGGGGGGGCGGCGGCTCGATTTGTTTAGGTTTTTTTTTATTCCGTTTTCTGATTTTATTAATCGGGGGGGGGGGCAATGAAGATAAAGGGGGGGTGGGGGGAGAAATTAAAAATTATTCTTTTTATTATTTAAATTTGCAAAAGGGTTGACTTTTACATACGACCTCGAAACGAGGCCCACCGCCTGTCGTCCATAGCGTTTTACCCCCATTCCGAACACAATGGGATATGTATCGCAAGCTGATTTGATCGTTACAATCAGTTTCCTTTTGAATTTTCATTTAAATCACTATATTGAATTTTAAACGCACATTTCAAATTACCGGGGTCACATACTAACTAGAAAAATTCCAGAAAAATATTTCCTAGCTTCGTATTGACGATACGGTCCTAACAAAACTAGTTTCGTCGAATTCTGAGACCGTTTGTAAAATGGCCAATTTCCAGTCGATTAAATTCAACAGAAACTGGTCAAACGCGTTTTCTTTTGCCATGCTCACATATTGATTCGAAAAATTATGAGATTTGAAACCTAACAATAACTTGACCCTGCGGATCCAACAAAAGTGGTTTCGTCGAAATCCGAGGTCATTTGCAAAATGTCCATTTTTAAGGGCCTGAATTCCATAGCGACTATTCAGAATTTTCAACTGGACATACCTTTTGATTCCCGCTATCAAATTTCGATTGGTCAGATTCGTTAGAAAGATATTATCAATTAGATTCCATTATTTTTGGTTTCACTAAAATCCGGATTGTTTTGCACCCGGTATATTCAATTGAAGTTTGAAATCGAATTATCGAACTACCGCGCTATTTTCAATTCTATATATAATTATAATTAATTATATTCGTTTTCAAATGTCGGTTCAAACTCAATTTTCATTGCCATTATTTAAAATATTCCAGAACTAAGCTGGTTCTATCTCTGACGAGTTCGTTCGAATGTTATATTCCAGAACTAAGCTTAACCAAAACTCTGATACCACGATGTGACGACCCGATTTCCCGTTCTCACGGAAACAAGGTTATCTTTGGAATATAACACAGAAACAGATAATAGCAGAACAGAATTAAATAAATACACCGGAATGAACAACAAAATATACTGGATAAAAGTAATCATCAGAGTTACACAGTATACAGGATCTTACTTAGTACAAATACAGTTCAGCTATACATAAATGTCTACAGCGGAAATAAACAAAATATGTACAATAGGAGCTGAACAGCATAAAAAGAAATAAATGATAGAATCCATCTTCAGCTCCAGCTATCCAGAAAGAACCAGCTAAACCTGAATACAAGGCTGCCCGTGTAGAAAAAGGGGCACCCGAGTTTGAGAGTGAAACAAACTACGAGTCAGTCATGGGACTGGTATGAGAAATCCACTCAACACATATATAATTGGCTAATCACAGGACCACGCCACTTTCGTGGAACGGGTTTACTCCATTGGATTGCCAGTGCTTTAAAACAAATCTTTCTTTTTAACACCGCTATGCTTTTTATAAAAATGAAGCCGTTATAAGACTCAGTTCCCATCACACAATGCAACGCAAACCGGAGGATAGAGTTTTACCTTATAATGGCCAAAATATGATTGATACGAATAAAACAAAGGCATTTGATATTATTGCTAGTGTTTATATGTTTTGAAAACAACTTCAAATCATAACTATCAATCATAGACGGCATTAATGCCCCATACCACTATGTCGCCATATATAGGTATACAATCAAAACCGCACGGTGTCGTATTTGGAAATTGGATTTCCGTCATGAACCAAGGCAAAAGATAGTCCTTACCGAATTCGAGACGCTCTAGCCCGTGTCCCAGGCAAGTACTCAGTCAAGCCTTTGGATCGTCAGGGCCGGTCCACCGATGTGGATTAAAATTCCTAAATACTGCGTTTCCCTGCCCTTTGGGGCGTCAACGAGCCAACGAATGACTCCATCGGACCCGGATCGTCCGATCAAACCGAGGCGCCTCGCAACAGCAACAACCACATAGGTGAAAAGTATATAAATGTCAGGGCTGGTAGGTCACTGACACCACCCTAGCTAGAAAGAAACGCAGGCCCTCCCTGATGTCCTCTCCTGTTTTAGGTTCATACCGGGGTGTGAGGCTCACGAATTCACGTTATACACAAAGCTACGCCACACAGGCGGTGCTTTGATCATCACCACAAGACTTTGCTTTTCAACAGAAGCCCTGATCACTGCATCTTAGCATGCCACACAGGCAATTCACACCGTGCAACTGATGGCTATCAATCACACAGAACAAATTCCAATGTCGGACACACAGTCCATTTACAAGTCCGTTCTGGGTCTGAACGAAACCGGAGGCACTAAATACCTCGCAAACCCTTCGATCACCACGTACGTCTAGACGATCACAACTCATTATCCATATTTCGGGATGCCTCCCAATCAGGACCTCGGTTACCATCCAAACGAGGTGAAGATCTCCGGTCTTCGACCATCGTCTTCATCTTCGACTTTCAATCGTCAATCAATTATTTGAAATGAGAATTAACTCGGCTTTTTCAAATAATTCACGTATATTTAGAATTTCAAATCAATTTATTTCAATGGTTAAATTCTTCGACAACACCAATTTCGTTCTTTTATGTAATTTTCACACCAAACACATTCAACCATCAAAAGCCACATAAATCAAGCAAATTCAGTTTATTTCCATTCCATATCGCTTACGATATTTTATAACTATTTATCGCTATTTTTATTTAATTTAAAATAGCCCTTTTATTCAAAACGACGCTTCGGGCCATACAGCGGCCGTGGCGCTGTTTTTCTTCAGATTTGATTTACACATATCTGAAAATCTAACCGTTGGATCTTCACAAAATTTACATCATTAGAAAGGTCTTTTCAAAACGAATCCAACGGTTCCAGTTTCGGGAAAATCCGACGGTCGGATCTCCCGGTACAATCGTTTGAAGTTTCGATTTCAAAATACGAACTGCAGCGTCGTTATTCGATTAAATATAATTATATTTATATATATAAATAAATATAATCGTTTCTGGCGCTGTTTTTCTTCAGATTTGAATTAAACATTCCAGACAATCCAACCGTTGGATTTCTACAAAGTTGGTGCCGTTGGGAAGATATTTCCAAGGCGAACCCGACGGTTGAGGTTTCGGGAAAATCCAATGGTCGGATTTCCCGCACTAGTCGTTTGAAATCACGGTTTCAAAATACGAACTACACGGCCTCGTTTCGTTTTAATTTTATTTATATTTATATATTTATATAAATATAGTTCATTCAACCATTTCAATATCGTTTCACTTCAAATATTTTTCTAACACCTTAAAATTTTGGAAAATTTCGCCATAACCTCCCCTGCACCGGAAACATCGGGAAATCGCAAATAGCTTTCCCGGTCCTTCTAATCTCAAAAAGAAAAAGAAAAAGCCAAGCGGCTAGCCAACAGGCTCAAAATCATCACCCAAACAAATCAGTAAATGTGTACCGATTTGTCGGGCACAGAATTTTATTCCTCTTCTCTAGCCCCTTTGCTATAACCTGTTCAATGAATATTGCATGTACATATATATACAGTTCTTATCATTTATCAATTTCTATTCGACTTCATATTTGATTTCTATTTGGTTTAAAAACTCCATTCATTCTAATGTTACATAAATAGGTGCAAATCATTTCATTAGCTAATTAATGAATATTTCATCTCATATATGTTTATTTTGACCAAGTGGCTATTTTTAACACTTCACATTTCAACGATTTATGCATACAATAAAAATGCGATTTTTATTGTAAAACGATTCATTTCAAAACACTATTTTTCTATATAGTTCATATAGTCGATGAAAGGTGATTTTTATTATCAAACAATTTATTTCAAAATATGAATACCATTCAACACATGAATTTCTAATCAACGAATGAATATCAATTCAACACATGAATGTTTTCTATAGTTTCTATATATAGATAAAAAATGTGATTTTTATTATCGAACTATTTATTTCAAAATATGAATACCATTCAACACATGAATTTCTAATCAACGAATGAATATCAATTCAACACATGAATGTTTTCTATAGTTTCTATATATAGATAAAAATGTGATTTTTATTATCGAACAATTTATTTCAAAATATGAATACCATTCAACACATGAATTTCTAATCAACGAATGAATATCAATTCAACACATGAATGTTTTCTATAGTTTCTATATATAGATAAAAATGTGATTTTTATTATCGAACAATTTATTTCAAAATATGAATACCATTCAACACATGAATTTCTAATCAACGAATGAATATCAATTCAACACATGAATGTTTTCTATTCAATGAATAAATATAGTTTAAGCATATGAAAATAATTCAAACACACGAATATTATTCAAAATTCCGGCAGCATAACGGCAGGGTAGTTAAACCGGGACCGTCCATAGTACGGCTCCTCGCTCTACCTTAAAACCTCGCGGTTTTTGACAATGGGGATCATGCATCTAGTTCGCACGCAGGCGGCATGTATATATTTATTTCATTTCCACAAACTAATCCTATGTGGTTTCAACCAAATATTTTTCAACCATAATGGGTATTTTTCAACCTCAATCAACCAATATCAATCACAAACAATCCCAAACAACCATTCGTTATCAACCAATTATCACAACAATTTCAATCAATAAATATCGTCCATGGTTTGTGGACGAGGGGCGTATATATATATATATATATATATATATATATATATATATATATATATAGCAATTCACTTTTACTTCAACACATATATAATATTTTTAAATCAGAAATCTCACCAATAGCTATCCAACAGCACGACACTTCCTTGCATAAAATCTTCGCCTTTTGTCGCTTTCGCCCGTATTCTCTACACATGTAAAAATCGAATTTTTACTATGCTATTCAATATATAAAAATATGATTTTTACTTCGACTTTCAATATCTAAAAATCCGATTTTTACTTCTTAAAGTTCAAATCCTTTTTCTCTTTAAAGATTAAACCTTTTTCCTATTTAAAGTTTTTACTTTTAAACAAAAATCAGTTTTTACTTTTAAACAAAATCAGTTTTTACTTTTAAAACAAAATCAGTTTTTATTTTTAAAACAAAATCAGTTTTTACCTTTAAAACAAAATCAGTTTTTATTTTTAAAACAAAATCAGTTTTTATTTTTAAAACAAAATCAGTTTTTATTTTTAAAACAAAATCAGTTTTTATTTTTAAAACAAAATCGGTTTTTATTTTTAAAACAAAATCAGTTTTTATTTTTAAAACAAAATCGGTTTTTATTTTTAAAACAAAATCAGTTTTTATTGCCTTTAAAAAAATCAGTTTAAAAATCTTTATAAAATAAATCAGTTTAAAAATCTTTTTTTAAAATCAGTTAAAATCATTTTAAAATAAATCAGTTTTACATCTTTTCGAAAATCAGTTTTTTTTTTAACCTGTTAAAAGTCAGTTTTAACCCTAAAAAAAATCAGAATTTAACCTTTTAAAAATCATTAGTTTATACTTTTAAAATCAGTATTTTACAACCTGTTTAAAATCAGTTTTTAAATCTATTTAAAATCAGTTCTTAAATCTTTATAAAATCAGTTTTACATCTTTATAAAATAAATCAGTTTTTAAATCTTATTAAAATCAGTTTTTAACAGAATAAAAATAAAAATAAAATAAAAATCAAATTCTCACCTCAATCTGCGAAGGGGGGGGGGGATTGACAGCCAAGCTCGGCTGCGAGAGGCGGGGTGCTTGCGAATCAGCGTCGCGAACTGGGGGGGGGGGGGGTTTCGAATCGTTCGCGATGGAGGGAGGAGCGGGGTCTTCGATCGATGGGGAGCGAGGCCTTCGTGGTGGTGGTCTTCGTCGGCGTCGAGGTCAGGGGGGGCGCCGGCTCGATTTGTTTAGGTTTTCTTTTTTTTTATTTCGTTTTCTGATTTTATTAATCGGGGGGGGGGGGGGGGGCAATGAAGATAAAGGGGGGGAGAAATTAAAAATTATTCTTTTTATTATTTAAATTTGCAAAAGGGTTGACTTTTACATACGACCTCGAAACGAGGCCCACCGCCTGTCGTCCATAGCGTTTTACCCCCATTCCGAACACAATGGGATATGTATCGCAAGCTGATTTGATCGTTACAATCAGTTTCCTTTTGAGTTTTCATTTAAATCACTATATTGAATTTTAAACGCACATTTCAAATTACCGGGGTCACATACTAACTAGAAAAATTCCAGAAAAATATTTCCTAGCTTCGTATTGACGATACGGTCCTAACAAAACTAGTTTCGTCGAATTCTGAGACCGTTTGTAAAATGGCCAATTTCCAGTCGATTAAATTCAACAGAAACTGGTCAAACGCGTTTTCTTTTGCCATGCTCACATATTGATTCGAAAAATTATGAGATTTGAAACCTAACAATAACTTGACCCTGCGGATCCAACAAAAGTGGTTTCGTCGAAATCCGAGGTCATTTGCAAAATGTCCATTTTTAAGGGCCTGAATTCCATAGCGACTATTCAGAATTTTCAACTGGACATACCTTTTGATTCCCGCTATCAAATTTCGATTGGTCAGATTCGTTAGAAAGATATTATCAATTAGATTCCATTATTTTTGGTTTCACTAAAATCCGGATTGTTTTGCACCCAGTATATTCAATTGAAGTTTGAAATCGAATTATCGAACTACCGCGCTATTTTCAATTCTATATATAATTATAATTAATTATATTCGTTTTCAAATGTCGGTTCAAACTCAATTTTCATCGCCATTATTTAAAATATTTATTTTAAATATTTAAAATCCATTATTTTAGCCAATTTAAAAATTTTAAATTGGTTCAGATTTTCTGGGTCGTTACAATATGTTCTTATCTAATGCAAAGATCCTCAATGCAAAGTATGTTAGTGAAATGAATCCATTATGTATGCAAATAGTCCTAATCATATAATACTATATGTGTGCACAAACATTCGTCCATATGCAACATCCATGTGCCGAATTAACCATCTTGCAACCATAAGAATTGAAAATGTACACACGTCCATATGCAATATGAGAGTGTATTTCAAGCCGATCTAGTGCCTAGTGTGTGTTTATGCATCCACGAGCAACCACTAGCAACCACTTGCATCCACTTGCAACCATCAAACATAACATGTCTCAAACACATGTTTACATCCATAGGATTCCTATCTCAACAAGATACAGTCGAGTGATGGAAGCGAGTACAGATAAAACAAAAACTTGGTACATATACTTACAGACTACTAGTACAGATCAGATTTCCCCAAATGATTCTTAGGAAACTAAGCATGGTAGAAACCCAGAATGTATTCGTCATAGTCACCCTCATGCCCAACACAGATACTCTCAAACCCCAATTTATCACAAACAGATGAGTTATAACTCTCAGGGAGTTTGAGACTATTACTAGATCAGAAGCAAGACTAGCATTAAAGTACCGAGTTTCTATTACAGAATCAAAATACCAGAAAAAGAGTTTCAAACTGAAAATCAGACAAGGAAAATTAAACATCCTACAGACAAATTATTCTAGCCCTAATCTATTCACTCGCCATGCGAGTATTCACTGTTCCTTCCGATGTAGTCCCTTTCTTCTTCGGGCAGTCCCTAGTGAAGTGTCCCATCTCTCCACAGTTAAAGCAAGTGCCCTTCCTCTTTCTGCAATCCTTGTTTAGATGAGTTGAGCTTCCATAAGTAAAGCACTTCTTTTCCTTCTTATCTTCAGACTTCTCCTCCTTCTTTGGCATTTCCTTTTTGGGCCCCGTTTTCTTGTTTTGAGACTCAGTCACCTTGACCTCCTTCTTTCCACTCTTGTTTTCTTCATTGAGTAGGGCCATATCTACCAAACTCTCAAACGTGGCCCCCATGGGCACATGATACATAGCTAACTCCTGTAACGGCTCATTCAATCCTCTAGCAAAACGAAGAACCTTCTTCTGAGTAGTACTCACCATATCCAAGCCAAAACGAGATAACTGATTGAACTTGTTCACATATTCTTTGACGGACATATCTCCTTGCTTCAAAGCAATAAACCTCTCCATTTGCAAATTCTCTTCAGCAGAAGACAGAAACTTAAGCCCGAATCTTGTCCTGAAATCGGCCCAAGTCTCAACGGGCCTAGTACCATTGGTGACTTCCCACCAATAAGCGGCTTCATCCCTCATAAGCCAAACCGCCAACAAGATCTTTCTCTGATCATCTAATCCAAAGATAGTGAATAAATCCTCGGTCTCTTTCAACCAATTCCGGGCCTCTACAAAAGTCTCGGTACCTAGAAAGTTCTTGCCACCCATTGCTTTGAAGTCCTTGCAAATCTTCGTGAACTCTACTGGAGGATGCTGAGGGGGAGGAGGAGGAGGAACCTCAGCGACAGGAGGAGGAGGAACATTAACCACCGGAGGAGGAGTAACATTTGCGGGGCCGACTTCGGTCGCCCTAGCCTCCATAAGTCTCCTATACCACACAAGAACTTGCACTCCCTCTGGGATAACAAAGTTATCTGTCATACTGAAATGAAGGAAAAGATAGGTTCAGAACGAGGGAACTAAGAATAGATGACTAAGGATTGTGCTAATGGCTTTTTGGGGAATAGCCTTTAAAATAAACTAGACTTTTCTTTGGAAAATACTTTATACTTGGTTTTGAAAATAGTTTTCCAAAAGTTTTAAAAATAGTTTGCGGTGGGAATTCTAGTGTTTTGACGTGCAACACCAGTTAAAAGCGTAGCATTACATATATATAATCCAGCTCAGCGATCCGCCTTATCAATATATTAAAACCCCAACCGTAGATGCAAGATTAATCCAACGGTTCAAACCATCTGTTGGTCTGATGATCTTAACGATAGCCATCATCCAATCATTGGCAGCCACGTCATTGCATTATTTTGACGAAATTTTGGCGCGATCTTCTCCCTTCACGAAATTGTTTTCTTCTCTATCATCTAACCGTTTTCCCCCTTTTCACTATTGACAAAAATTTAAACCTAAATTCACGCCAGTATCACTCCTCTCCTCGACAGCAAATTCTATTCTGAAAAGGTTGAAGCTTTGAAATGCTTTCTAGCTTTGATTGCTCAGGGCATTGACATCTCCAGTTTTTTCACTCAGGTTCAGTTTGTATAGCACTGTGAATTAGTTACGCTTATTATAGATTGGATTATGAGTAATTAGTAAGTAGTTCATTTGTTACACTTTGGAAAACCCATTCGCTTATGAGTAATTAGTTGCTTGGACATCCCAAACTTAGGGAAACCCGTTCGCTTATGAGTGATTAGTCGATGAAATATTAGATTATGAGTAATTAGTTGCGCTTTGACCATTGATTTGGGATTTGGGATTATGCTGAGGTTTATTCGAAAATTGTACCCAGCAATAAACCATGAGAACCGGGCTATTGGCATGAAAAAGACATTGGTTTATTATAGAGATCGAGCTAGTTAAGGAATGGGGACTGTACAGTCGAAAGTGATTTGCACTTTGCGTTCATTTACACTGACATATAATTGTATACTTGAGGTTTTGTGATACATATACATGTGTAGTAATGCAGTGTGTTTGCACTGCGGTGTGCTTGAGGCTAACAATTTCCCGATCCGGACGAGTCGTTCGCCCGTATCTTATAACACGCACAGGTATTTTCCATTTGATTTTGGAAACTACCAATTTCAATGTTTCGATTTTGGAAACATATGCTCAGTTTTGCATCAGTTCATACCATACACATCCAAAAAATGACATACAACTGTATGCTTGAGGTTTTGTGATACAAATACATGTGTCGCACTGCGGTTTTGTGATACAAATACCCGTATCTAACACGCACGCACAAGTATTATAAGGCAGCATCAGTCCATACAATACACATTAGTTCATACCATACACGCACAAGTATACACACACGCACAAGTATCATAAGGCAGCATCGATCAATTCATACCATACACGCACAAGTATATACACACGCACAAGTATAATAAGGCAGCATTGATCAGTTCATACCATACACATCCAAAAAATAACATACACATCCACATCCAAAAGTATCATAAAGTTAACTTAATATATACACATCCAAAAAATGAAATTATAGTAGCATCAATTCATACCAGATCAGGGTTGCGGGGCAGTGGAACTTCCAACTGATTCGTTAGGGCTTTGCGGCTGTGGGAGAGCCGGTCCGAAGTGAGCAGCCGCATGTGATGGACCCGCAGCATCAGGACAAGGGGTGAGGTAGTTTGGCCAGTCAAATTCCTGATCAACTTCTATATCTACCCACTGATCATTCCTTTGGTTCATTGGGGCTTGGTTATCAACATGTATGTCATGGGCGGCTTCCGGAAATAAGCTTGGCAAGGGGGGTAGCTCAGCAGCTTCTTGTATCATTGCATTAAATCTTTCATCTGAATCCATTTCCCATTCCCATCCGTAATGATGCAAACATGGAACCACCTCTTCCTCCCTATTTCTCACAAAAAGAAGTTCAGGCCTTGTCCCAGGATGAGCATGGGTACAGTGCTGAACCTTAATGAAGTAAACCTTGTTATTGATTTGAGCAGAAAAAGTATTTATATTGCCAATGCCTTCATAAAATTGCATTTTCAGGTAGAAAGATGTATGGTCATACTGAGACCAGTTACAGTCGTCAATTGCAAGCACACGTCCCATTGGCTTCATTACTTCTTCAACAGCATGAACATTACTCTTTAGGAACTCGGGAAAGCCATCAACTTTAGCCCATGATTCCACTTCTAACGCTGGTGAGGGCTCAAATTCTTCATCAGACCATGATAGCAGGTAAATAGCACCACCAGGTTTTGTAAAAACTTTCAACATTAGGGCATGATCACGAATTCTGTACGATGGGCTTGATACTAGAAAAGAGTTGTTGGGTATTGCCCGTATAGGCCACGAATTATGATTGAGAGCCACCTTAATAACGTCTTGCACAGCTTCGAAATTCCAATGTCCCTTAATAACAGTGGCTGTGATGTATAGAGACGAGTCCATTGTTTTTGTTTCTTTTTAAAATTTCGAAGATTGGGGTTTAGGGGATATGGAGGAGATGATGTTCTGACGCTGGAAAGGATGTGCGAGGGACCCAATGGATGGTGTCAGGAAGATATGTGAACTGGAAATGCTTGCACAGAAGACGAAGCATACTCAATTCTATTTCTGATGAGGTGGCACGTAGTGACCAATGCTGATTGGTCAACTGTTATAATTGTATGCGTAACTCACTAAGATTTATAAGTTAATTAGATAGCCAAATGCACAGATGCATGCACACAGCACATATGCACTTATCAAATTAATAACTTGTAAATTCAAATTGCAGGATCTGAAATGACGAGGGGAGATACAGCCGGCAAGTGGAGGACCTGAAATGACATAGAGATACAGTTTCTGGTTCATGGCATTGCTACTTTATAGAATGCACACTAATCGTATTTATTGGCAATTGTATTGAAGGTGGTATGTGTTGGCACTTTTACTACTTTTAAATTATGTATTTGATCGTATGTGTTATATATTTGATCGGATGTATTGAAGGCGGTATGTATTGAAGGTTTGAATGTGATGATGAATGTAACGGATGTGTTTCTTCTATGTAAAAAACTGTATTGCAAAATTTATAATTAAAGCGTTGTATTTGCCTTCTTTTACTGTTGCATTTGCTTTTTTCCTGATGTCGTGTTTCAAGATAATGGTGTCGCATTCCATAATACAGTGATGTTGCATTACGTAAAATAGTAGTAAGTCCACGTGGCACGTAAACGCCACAGCTGACATGGCATTGACACGTGTGCAGCTGACGTGGAGATCTGACGTGTCGTGTGACACGGTGGCAGCTGACATGGAAAGCTGACGTGGCCGCCACTATCGTGACCTGGTACCCAGGATCTAACTAATTTTCAAGCAACGCTGAATAATGTTGCATTATGTACAATTAGTGTTGCATTACGTCTATAACGCAACACTTTCTTTCTGTGGCAGTAGATGTGCTAAAGCGTTGCCTTAGATGGCTAATGCAACGGCCGCGGATGCCACGCCCCCCTGGTGTTGCCTATTTGAAAAAAGGGGCTACTGCAACGCTTTTTTGATCTACGGCCACAGTAAAATAGTGTCGAATATGCCCACTTTTGTAGTAGTGGGAGGTGGGGTGTTACATTTGGTATCAGAGCATAAGGTTTTACTAGTCTGGACAAAAGTTTTAAAACCCTTTTGAAAAACTATTTTCAAAACCAATTAAGTATTTTCCAAGAAAAGTCTAGTTTATTTTAAAAGGCTATTCCCCAAAAGCCATTAGCACTATCCTTCGTTTCCTCATTCTAAATCTATCTTTTTCTTTTTCAGCATGGCCGATCTTAACCTTCCCGAGGGAGTAACCATTCCCGGATGGTTCCGGAGGTACTTGGAAGCTAGGGCCAACGATGTGGGCCCAGCAAACACTCCCACTGTAACTGAGGTTCCGCCTCCTCCTCCTCCTCAGCATCCACAAGTAGATTTCGCAAAGGTTTGCAAAGACTTTAAGGAAATGGGTGGCAAGAATTTTATTGGGACGGAGACTTTTGTTGAGGCGAGAAATTGGTTGAAAGAAATTGAAGATCTCTTCGCCATCTTTGATGTGGAACACCGTAGAAATGTTCTGTTGGCAGCATGGCTATTGAAAGAGGAAGCTGCTTATTGGTGGGAGGTCACCAATGCTACTAGGCCTATAGAGACTTGGGCCGACTTTAGGACGAGGTTTAGGCTTAAGTTTCTATCATCTGCTGAGGCGAATCTGCAATTGGAGAAGTTTATATCTTTGAGGCATGGGGACATGACAGTGAGGGAGTATGTGAATATGTTTAACCAACTTGCCCGATTCGGTTTGGACATGGTCAACACTCCCCAGAAGAAGGATCTACGCTTTGCACGAGGGTTGAATGAGCCATTACAAGGTTTAGCCATGTCACATATACCCATGGGGGCCACTTTTGAAAGCCTAGTGGACATGGCATTGCTTCAGGGAGACGATAAGAATGGCAAGAAAGAAGTCAAGCCTAATGAGACTCAAATCAAGAAGGCGGACTCCAAGTGGGGAGGGAATCAGAGCAATCAGAGCAACAAGAACAACAAGGGTAACAAGGCCAACAACAACAAGGCAAAGGACCCAAGAAAGTGCAACTTCTGTGGGATTGTTGGGCACATAGCTAAAGATTGTAGGAAGAAGAAGAGGAAGCTGGGTGAATGCTTTCATTGTGGAGAGACTGGACACTTTAGCAAGGATTGCCCCAAGAAGCAAGGACAATGGCAGACTCAGCATGCAGGACCTTCTGGAGGGCAAGTGCATGCTCTCATCACTGCTCCAGTTCAGGACCGAGGTAGTATTTCTGTAGAAAGCCTTGTTTACATTTCTGATTTTCCTGTTCGCACTTTATTTGATTCCGGCGCATCGCATACCTTTATTTCTTCTGACATTGTTGAAAATTTGCACCTAAGTACTAGTCTAGTTGAAGATCCCGTTAGTGTTTCAAATCCTATTGGGGGTTCCGCCCATCTATCTATGATTTGTGTGGATTTGAATATTTCTATCTTGACCGTGGAATTCACGTGTAATGCTTATGTTCTTGGGTTCACGGGATACGGGTTGATTTTGGGCATGGATTGGTTGTCCAGTTATGGAGCCATCCTCGATTGTGAGCATAGGGTGGTGAGGCTCATGACTCGCCTCGGTAATACCCTAGAGATTTCTTGCAACCCGCTGGATCCTGTCATGTTATGTTATCTTGAATCTCTTGACTCGTCCATCGATGATCTGCAATCTGTAAGGGTGGTCCGAGACTATCCTGATGTCTTTGAAGAGGTTAAGGGGTTACCCCCTAAATGAGAGATAGATTTCCGCATTTATCTTGTTGATAATGCCAAGCCAGTTTCATTGCCCGTTAGGCACATGGCCCCACGAGAAAGAAGGGAGCTCAGTAAGCAAATCAAGGAGTTGCTTGAGAAGAATTTTATTAGGCGAAGCATTTCTAAATGGGGGTGCTCCGGTGGTATTCGCTACTAAGGCAGATGGTTCGCTTCGTCTATGTGTTGATTATCGAGAGTTGAACAAGCTGACAAAGAAGAATAGGCACCCGTTACCGAGGATTGATGACCTCTTTGACCATCTTGTTGGTGCTTCTGTTTTCTCTCAGCTCGATAAGACTGCGTTTAGGACTCCAGATGGATTTTTTGAATGGCTTGTCATGCCATTCGGCTTGACTAATGCATCCGCCTACTTTGTAGATTTGATGAGTAGGGTGTTCAGGGAGTTCCTTAACAAATTTGTATTTGTCTTCGTGGATGATATTCTGATCTTCTCAAAGGATGAGGAAGAACATGCCAGACATCTCATGGAAGTGATGGATACGCTTAGAGCTCATCAGTTGAAAGCCAAGTTCTCCAAATGCCATTTTTGGAGAAGGGAAGTTCGGTTTCTTGGACATATAGTCTCTAAGCAAGGCATAGCCGTGGATCCCGCGAAAGTGGTTGCGGTTCAAGACTGGAAGACTCCTAGTAATGCAACCGAAGTAAGGAGCTTTCTCGGTCTGGCAGGCTACTATAGGAAGTTCATTAGGGACTTTGCTAAGATTTCAGCCCCTCTTACTAAGTTGACGAAGAAGAAATTAGTCTTGGCATGGGACTTAGAGTGTGAGCTTGCTTTTCAAAAGCTCAAGAGGGCCCCTACCACAGCTCCAGTTTTGGCATTACCCGATGGCGGTAAGATGTTTACCGTGTACACCGATGCATGTGGCACGGGGTTAGGTGCTGTTCTGATGCAAGAAGGAAGAATGATATGTTATGGGGGTAGGCAACTTAAAGATCATGAGAAGAACTATCCCACTCATGATTTGGAGTTGACGGCGATCGTCTTTGCACTCAAATCCTGGCGCCACTATCTTTTAGGCGAAAGGTTTGAGTTGTATACTGATCACAAGTCACTCAAGTACCTCTTCTCGCAGAAGGATCTGAATCTAAGGAAGCAAAGGTGGATGGAATTCTTGGCATCATATGACTTCGAGATAGCTTATACCCCTGGAAAGGGTAATGTCGTGGCAGATGCACTAAGCAGAAGAAGGTTGACTTTGAGTCCCTTGTTTGTTGAGATGAAGAGCCTAGAGTTCTTGGCCATCTTTGATTTTACAACGGCTGTTGAGTCGATGACGGGTTCGTTAGCATCTCTTGAGCTTAGACCTACACTTCTTGATCAAGTAGGGACTTCGCAGAGGGAAGACCCGCAGATAGTCGAGATCATGGACAAGTTGATTCGTGGTGAGACGTCTAGTCACCTTGCTAGATATACTATTGATGACAAAGGTTGGCTAAGGCGTGATGGAAGGCTATGCGTTCCACAAGTGGGAGACTTAGTGCATAAAGTTCTCGAAGAAGCGCAGCACTCGAAGATGACTATACATCCTGGAGGAGATAAGATGTATAGGGATATGAAGCGCATTTTCTTTTGGGCTGGAATGAAGAAGGATCTGGCAGAGTATGTTTCAAATTGCATGGTGTGCCAACAAGTGAAAGCCGATTCGAAGAAACCCGGTGGGCTATTACATCCATTGGAGGTCCCGCAATGGAAGTGGGAAAGTATCTCTATGGATTTTTTGGATGGATTGCCTAGGTCGAGGAAAGGGAATACGAGCATATGGGTCATAGTTGATAGACTTACGAAGAGTGCTCATTTCATTCCAGTGAAGAGCAAGAGGACCGCGTCATGGCTAGCATCTGTTTATCTTCGAGAGATAGTGCGATTGCATGGAGTTCCTTCTAGCATAGTTAGCAATCGTGACCCAATCTTCAATAGCCAGTTCTAGAATAGTTTGCAAGAAGCGATGGGCACGCGATTAAACCTAAGTAAAGCCTATCACCCCCAGACGGATGACCAAACCGAAAGGGTGAATAGAGTACTAGAAGATCTTTTGAGGCTTTGTGTTCTTGACTTTGGTGGTACTTGGGAAGACCACGTTCCTCTTGTAGAGTTTGCTTATAATAATAGCTATCAAGCTAGCATAGGGATGGCACCATTTGAAGCTTTGTATGGGAGGCCGTGTAGGTCACCATCCTGTTGGTGGGAGACAACAGATAGGCTTATAATTGGGCCCGATATGATACGGGACACATCCGAGAAAGTTGAATTGGTGAGAAGACGGATGAAAGCGGCCCAAGACAGACAGAAATCCTATGCTGACAAGCGAAGGACAGATTTGGAATTCGAAGTTGGAGATATGGTTTTCATGAAGGTTTCTCCTTTGCGTAATGTGGTTCATTTTGGAGCAGTTGGGAAGCTGGCACCAAGGTTCGTAAGACCCTTCCCTATCATAGAGATAATTGGGAAGATGGCTTATAAGGTGGAATTGCCCGAGAAGCTGGCCGGAGTGCATAATGTCTTTCATGTCTCGCATCTCCAAAACTGCCTACATGAGTCCGCTGAGGTGGTTGAACCTAGCATTCTTGAAGACGTTGAGGTAGAGAAAGAGGCAACCTTGAGGAGAGCTATGATTCTTATCTTGGGAACGGAAATCAGGAAGCTAAGAAATCGAGAAGTCAAATTGGTGAAAGTTCAGTGGAGTGAAGCCGAAGAGGATGCAACTTGGGAAACCGAGGAGAAGATGCGTGGGCTTTATCCATTTGTTTTTCAGGGTACATTCTTGATCTCTTTTACCCTTTTAGCATATCTTTCTTTTTGCTATCCTGTTTATCTTGTTATCTCGTCAACCTTGTCATGAGAACCTTAGGTAGAAACCCTTTGGATGAAACATGTATTTGAAACATGTTATGCTTGATGTTTGCCAGTGGTTGCAAGTGTTTGCAAGTGGATACCCGTGGATGCATGATACTCATTAGGCACTAAGATCGGCTCACACACTTTCATATTGCATATGCATGAGTGCTTATACTTATTCATGGCTGAAACTTGTTATGCTATCACGTGGATGTTGCATATAGATGGATGTTCTGTGCACTCATGTAGAGATTATAAATTATGTTAGGAATTTTCATACATATGGACTCATTTCACCAACATACTTTGCATTAAGGAGGTTTACTGAATCAGTAATCGCCTGATTTTCGCATTAGATAAGTACATATACACACACCTTTGCATATAATCATACAACATTTAGAATCTTTTAAGGACAATGATTGCTCATGGATGATGTTTTGAGTAGATGGATGATGGATGGTAGGATACGTTCTTCCTAACTTAGATATTTCGGGGACGAAATCCTTTAAGGAGGGGAGAATGCAATAACCCGTATTTTTAAATAACATGTTATAACATAAATCAAGGCATAAATAAATGATAAAATCTGAATCAAGAGAAACAGGCTGTGCCATCACGTTCGCCTCGGAAAAATACGCGAAATAGAGTCTGAGTTTTCGAAAATCGGAGTCCGTATGACCAAGTTATGGCCCGTCAAAGTTTTCAGAAAATTTCAAGTTCAAATTTGAATTCAGAATTCAAATTCAGCTGGGCAGGACAGGCGGGAAAAATTCCCGCCACCCCAAGTCAACTTGGGAGTCGACACACCCCAGGTTGTGTCGACTTGGGTGGTCGGACAGTCTGGCCTGGGTGCATCTGACTTGTTCCTCAAGACAGGTTTGGAGGCTTGTGACGGATTTTAAAGGCTCAGATCTGAATTAGGGTTAATCCTATGGCCTAAACTAACCTAAACTTCTATAAAAGGACCCTAATACCTAGCCTAAACCATCATAAATCAAACCTACAACTAGATTATGCCAAAATGTTTAATCATGGCATCCACCCTCTTGTCATAGTCTCCATCTTCATTCATATGAGAGTTCCTAAGCTTGTTTGAGAGTTTCTAAGTTTGATTCAAGGCCAAAGTTCAATCTTTCTTCATCAAAGCAAGGATCTTCTTCTTGTTTCTCAAGGGTTTTCATTGAAGCTTGCTATTTGGGGGTTTTTAGAGTTGCTAGTGGCTTCGTCTCAATCTTATTTTTATTTTATACGTCTTCATAGCATTGCAAGCCCTATACTACTCTTGTATTCTTACTATGAAGTTAAATATGACATGTTGCAAGTTTGAGTTTGGGCCTAAGTATGATTTGTGCTTTGATTCTATCATGTTATGCATAGATTTATTCTATGCATGTTTGTAAAGCTATCACCTTGACTTTGTGCATAAAAAGCCATGAGCTTTGATTTGAAATGTTGCATAAAGCAACATAGAAACTCTCATAAACCTTATGTTATCTTGCATATGATGTTATATGCGAATCACTAGCTATCATCCTATGTCATTTATGACCATGCTTCATCTATTTTGCTAAAGTTGATATCATGCATGTTTTGAGGCCTATAGTGTAATATGCAAGTTTATGAATACATTTGCCTCATATGCCACCATGTTTAACTTGTAGCCCAAGCCTTGTTAATTATGTCATGCTTCTAAGTTCCCTCTTTGAGATCTATTTGCGTTTATGCGAACTTACGTGCGATGGGGTTACGTTATGGGTAAACTAAAAAGACATAAAAACATGACTTGAAAAGATGACATGAAATATGACATGTGATTATGCTTGAAACATGAACATGAACTCGGACATGACTTCTAGAAAACATGAGAATGGCCAACTCGAGGTTGGGTTGAGTTTGTAGCATAAATCTACCCGGAACCGACCTGCTTAACTAGTGGCTACAAGCAATAGGACCCAATGTGAGTAGTTGGTCATGTCGCACTTCAAACCCGAGGTTAGACTAAGTTGTGGTGTAAAGCTACCCGGACCCGCCCGGCTTAACTAGTAACCACAACAAGGTCTAATGTAAGAGGTTGGGTGCATTAAATTAATTAATGCCACATGATAGGGTTAAGTCATGGACCACTTGAATACTTAACCAATTAAACACGATGGGTTGATGGGGTTAAGTCATGAACCTTGGGTACACTTAACCAACTTGATACTTGATTGGATAGGTTTAACCACGTTTAACCCGTTAGAAACCCTATTTATGTGGTCCTTTTCACCAGTAACCCTCTTGGTTGTATCATGATACCCTAGGGACTAGGCTAGGGTGGGGCACGATTACTGGGCTGACATGTAACCGACCAAAACGACGGCTAAGTAGGTGCGCCGGTGTAGGTTCAGGCGGACTATGGTCGTGCACATAGTCCGGAGTTGAAAAAGCAGACACGGGCACCAGTAGGTTTAGACTGTGCGTGCTTGATTTGTGTCCGTGGTTGGCACCCTAGGGCTTGATACACCCTAGGGTGGACCTAGCACAGTTTGACTACACTTCGTGGTTGGGCCGTATGACATTGACACTTGACGAATTAGGCTTTTAGGGAGCCGATCGACTAGGCCGTGTTGTTGGACCTTGATATAGGTCATCTCGTGATATTGGGCCAAGATTGAGCCAAGGGATCACTTCTTGTTTATACTTGACATGGGTTGAAATACTAGTATACTTGGTGCAAAAACTTAACCTTGTATATGCGATGCTACACTTGATCTATCTTGTTAACTTTTCACCATGCCAGTTGTCACCCTATGTTTCATCCCTGTTTCACATGTCCAGTTAGCTTTATTAGTTTTTATACTAATAGTAGATAGGACTTACCAGTATTTTTACTGACCCATTTTCTTTCGCCTCTTTTCTTTCGTTCCCCCCCCCCCCCAAGGTTTACAGGGTGGGAACACTAGCACCTAGCTTGGATCTTTAGCTGCTTTTCTGGATAGCTCATGTACGGTTTGGACTTGAGCTTGCTATGGCTTTATTCTACCTTGGGGATAGCTACTTTATGATTTTCTTTCCAGTTTTCAGTTTATGTTTCTAGACTTTGTTTTGTGGAAAATAATGACCAAGTACTTTGATGTAACTTGACTATGGTGTGGAAATGTTAGTTTTTATCCGCTGTTTTATTTACTCTGTTTTGCTTATATGTTCTGTCTTGTGATATCTGCATGCATGTTTACCTTGTTTAACGCCCCTCCAAAGCTAGTGTGCTTGCAAGAGTGGCATTGGCGGAGGTGGGGTGTTACACTTTGACTGATGAGTACAATGCTCTTATATGAAATAATACTTGGGAGTTAACTTATCCTCCAAACAACAAGAATATAATTGGTTGCAGGTTGACATACAAAATAAAGAAGAACTTAGATGGGTTTATTAACAGATATAAAGCTAGATTATTGGCTAAAGGATTCACACAACAATATGGCTTTGATTTTAATGAAATCTTTTCTCCAGTTGTAAAGCCATCTACTATTAGACTCATATTCACCATTGCATTGAGTAATGGATGGAAAATAAGACATTTAGATGTCAATAATGCATTCCTCAATGGAATACTGGAGGAAGAAATATATATGCAACAACCACCAGAATTTATACAAAATCCTGATCAAGTTTTCAAGCTAAAAAAGGCAATCTATGGTCCAAAGCAGGCACCATGTGTTTGGTTTGAAAGACTAAAAATTGTCCTATCATCAATGGGATTCATTCCAACTAAATCTGACTCATCCATATTTTAGCAAGTCACCAACAATATACATACTAATATACACTAATGATCTTATTATTGCTGGTAGTGATGAAGATGAGATCAGACAGCTGACTAAAAGACTAGAAATACAGTTTTCAATCAAAGATCTTGGAGATATCTCATACTTTCTTGTAATATAAGTAAAGAAAATATCAGAATCTGAAATGCATCTCTGTCAAATAAAATATAATCCAGATTTGCTGATTAAATCCAGGATGCATGAAGCTAACGCTCAACCTACCCTAATGATATTAAATCGGCATTTTTTTAAAAACAAGTGAGAAGCCATAATAATATCAAACAATATAGAAGTGTTGTAGGAGCATTGCAGTATGCAACTATAACACGACCAGATATAGCGTTTAGTGTTAACAAAGTGTTTCAATTTATGCAGGACCCCTTGATGAGCAATGGAAGATTGTAAAAAGGACCATGAGATATCTAAAAGGAACAATCAACTATGGTCTAACACGAAAGCAAACAAACAGCTGAATATAACAACTTATACAGATTTTGATTGGGCTATAGATTTGGACAATAGAAGATTAGTAACAAGATATTGCATATATATAAGAGACAATCTAATTTTGTGGTGCTCAAAGAAAAAACACACAATATCTAAATCAAGTGCCGAGGCTGAGTACAGAAATGTAGCTAGTGCAATATAAGAGATTTTATGGCTACAGTCCATTGTAAGGGAACTAAAGATCGACACTAATACAAAGCCAGTGATATGTTGTGACAACTAGAGTACTATTTACATGACTGCGAACCCTATACAACATGCGAGGACAACGCACATAGAGATTGACATCTATTTTGTACGAGAACAAGTTCAGAAAGGAAATCTACAAGTCAATCACATACCATCATTGTATCAGAGGGAAGACATCTTTACTAAATCTCTATTAGCTAAAATCTTCACTAGGATTATAGATAATTTAAAGATAAAGGATTAATAGAACCTGATTCAAGCCCAAAGACTTGAATTATCACCTCAGCACAGAGTTCCAGCCATAACTTCATCTATTTTGTCGATCGCTGCTGGAAAGCTCCTCAAATCTACATGTAAAGTTGTTGTAGTTGACAACCTTCCAGATCTCCTACTCAAGTCGCAAATTTGCTAAGTTATCTTCACCGATTTAAGTTTCAGCTCCTCAAATCAACATCTAAAGTTGTTGTAGCTGATTACCTTCCAGATCTCCTATTCAAGTTGCAAATTTGCTGAGCTATTTTCATCGATTTAAGCAATTAAGGGTTTACGAGTTGAAACCCTAAAACTATATTGAATGAGGCAAATAAAATGAATTGATGTAAATGATGTGGATGTATGTAAATAGGGTAACACGTTATTTTTTATTTCATTTGTAATAAGTATTTGGGCTATGCCCATTTACAGTGATAGCCTATCTAATATTATAAATAGGCTACTGCACTTGTATAGATATCTATCGAAATACAATTCAGACAATTCATTTTATGTAAGCACTTTACCCATTACACTCATAACACTCTAACAAATTAAGTTTCAATTCTATTAAATCTTCAACTCATGCATCCGTAAATATTCAAAGCAATAAAGCGCTTCGAAAAGTTCATATATCCCATGATGCGAATAGTGGCATCCCATTGAATCTTGTCGGAGGCCTTTATAATGTTGAACTTTAACATGATGCAAGGAGAGTCTTGGGCTGCTTTATATCCCCGAAGTAGTTTATAAGAGAGTAGAAGATTATCGAGAATGCTTTAGCCTGGAGAAATTAATGCTGCCTGATATGGAGAAATGATACTCGGCAACAACTTCTTCGATTAGTGGCAATAATCTGGGTTATGTATTTATAAATCGTATTACAACAGGAGAATTAAAGTGAGAAAAACACATGTGTTGACCGGTATTATATTTCTCAGTCCTCATCATATCACGTGGCCATTCATCCATCATCCATTCTTTCGATCCGTATTTCTCATTTCCGTCCAATACCGCTGAAGCCCAATGCCCGGTAGTTTAGCCCATTGTAAATACTATAGATACATGACTTTGTAACACATTTTAATATCAATTCAATTGTAATAACAAATCATGAAATATTTTCCTGTATTCAGATACTACTCTGTTCCTCAATACAGCAGTATTTCCAGTTCCATATGAGACATGCAATACTTTCAATTTTGCCCGGAGCATTTGCATTTGGACCATAAAAAATCCCAAAAAAACCTCTCAGATCTCTAATCTTCATGAATTTTGCTCCACCGAAGTACTCTTCCTGGTTAAACCGAGATGGTTTAACATAACGTGAAAGATAAGTTGCTTTTCCATCTTTGATGCGCATACCATGAACCATTCCATCTCCAGCAAACCAGTAATAACCAACAGCTCTTTCCCGTGCTTTTGCATTCACCCTGTCAACTGCGACCCTTTCATCTTTGACACGTGCTTCTTCAGCTGCTCTATTTAATGCAGCTCTCTCTCTCTCTCTTTCTCTCTCTTGCTTCTGACTTTTCCTCTGTTTCTTCTTTTTCACTCTTCCCTTCGTGGTTGTCTTTGTCTTTCACTCTATTGTGCTCTTTCTTTTCCTTAACATCGCCTTCTTCATTTTCATCTTTCTCATTTTCATCTCCTTTGCTTTTACCCTTCTTTTCTTTCTCATCCTTTACTTCTTTATGTTCATCCTTTTTGTGCTTGTTGTCCTCAAGCTCTAACCTTTCTTCTGGTTCTTCTTCTTTAGCAGCTTTCTTTCTCATCAACTTCGCTTTAGCTTTTTCGACCTCTTCTTCATCATCTTCTTCAACTTCTTCTTCATCTTCTCCTTTGTCATCCTTTGCATACACCTCTTTCAGTAAATTCCACGAATCTTTTTCCGTTTTTTCTCCAATTATGTGTTTACATGCTACTCCATCGACGTTCTCACACATCACAACACGAGCATTGTGATTTTTCCATCTCAAACTTGTAAACGCTTTACTTTCTTTCTCCGTCATGTTTTTAACTTCTTTTGGCCACTCATAGCCACAACCAACATCTTCCATAACCCTTTGGAGATTAACTCTTCTTCCTTTCTACTACTCCATCTTTCATAGTTCTCTTTTGTGAGAACGAACGACATTAAAAATAGAAATCCCATGATTTCGACAGGCTCTGATACTAATTTGTAGAATTGAGAAGAAGAGGAAATTTTAAATTTTGTTTTGAGGAAGAACTGTTACTTTCACTTTCCTTACAATTTCTTTACTTACTCATTACTTTCCCCTTACAACACTCTTACTTGGGTGCTTACTTCCTTATAACTAACTGACCACTCATATATATAGTGGTTTACATAACTTTTCAAAAGACAACATTAATGGACATGACTCTTAAAACAAACAAACACAACACTTAACAAACAAACATGACTTTTGACTCTAAAGACACAACCCTTAATGAATGATCATAAAAGACCATTAACTTCTCTTACCTTTTCACCTAAAAAGACACTTGTCTCTTTATTTTTATTATTCCTACTAAACTTGCATTTAATGTTTACCCAACATAATCTCCATTGGTTCCAGTTCTTTTTTAGGATCATTCTAAAAACTCATATTACCTAAAAACTCAAATGCTCTGTAATTGCTAACTCATATTTCACCTTTGCTAACTCTGTTGTTGTAGTTTAACAATGTTTTTTCAAAGCCCAACTACAATTTGAAAGGGGCTTATATCACCCAATTTTTTTCCCTTTGTCATGTGTTTAAACTCCCATTTTACCCATGCATTTTTAGCGTTACACAAGAAGTTGGGTATGAGTGTTATAAAAGATACTTTGTTCCAATTCATGAGACTATATGTCCCAAGCCCACATTTTTCTCTGTCTTCATAGTTAGTTTGAAAGAAACCAGAGAAAGATATTTACCGTGCATAAAACCATGCAATAGGAACTTCGTCATAGCCCTCCTAATCATTTTCATTAGTTTTTGGTGCAACATAAATTTCTTCACTCAGTAACATACACGGAAAGGATAACTGAATTAAAGTTGGCTGCCTGGCTTGACGAGTACGAAAGCAGTTGGACCAATTTTCAAGTCTTGTTGTGATTTAGCCAAAAAGGGGAAGGCACTATCTTGTGGTTATTCGCGACATAGCTAATGGTATCCCTGAATATTACACAGTACTTCATTAACGATAATACTGGTGGCATTTAAAATAGCCTCCTTTTTTCAAGAACTAATGTCAGCCATTAACATGTCAGGCTTGAAGAGATTGATTGTTAGGCATGTTATTGCATAGAATTGGTTCATGCCTCCAAGAATTGCGTTTATGTGGTTTCTTCGTCAACTCTACAGAGAACCACCAAGTCAACCGCAAAAAAAGGGATGTAACTTGCAGATTTTTACATTCTAGACTCCAAAGGCAACTTAAATAGGTTTTTGTTCACTAGATCATCAAAATTTTGGGCTGCTTTATACCCCCGAAGTAGTTTATTATGGAAGGAGAGGATTGGGCTGCTTTATATCCCCGAAGTAGATTAAGAGAGAGTAGAAGATTATCGAGAATGCTTTAGTCTTGAGAGATGCTACCTAATTAGGAGAAATGATACTCGGCAACAACTTCTTCGATTAGTGGCAATAATCTTGGTTATTGTTAACCTCGTTAAAATGCGGTTCCAAAACGGTGTGTCACGTTGTTCAAACACTTCATGTTCGTGGCAAAAATGAGTCACCACTTTGTATGATGAGTTAGTATGTAAAATATAGAAAGTACGGATCGGGCAGGCACGTTATGAATGATGGATCGTTATATTTGCAAGCATACGGGTTGGTCATTTCATTTCAACATGGACCGGCTACTATTTAGTTCGGTGGCAATCTCGTAATAATATTGGTCGGCACATTAGCAACAACAATGGGTCGACATATACTATAATATACATATGGATCGGAGCTTAAACAATCAGAGCAATGTATTGATGGCTACTCATTTTATATACATGCAAAGGACATCACGAAAGCAAGTGCCACGTCGAAATAACTAACATGACGCATTGGCTTGCCTGATCACTACAAGAAGCAACTCATTTTGCAATGGGTACGGGCGACGGCTAGTGAAGGCTAAAAAAGTGGCAGTCGCTAGCCGTCGCTGGCCGTTGCACGATCCTGAAATAATAACTGCCGAGCCTTTCTTCCCCAAATCAGTTCAGCTGAAATAAAAACAAAAAAACTCATGCCCTTGTTACTTCGTCGCCCCCTAGCTCCAATTTCGTCCATCCAAACTCCATTCCAATCCTCTCAGTTTGTGCTAGTATGTCTTCTAAACCCTATTACATGTCTAATTAGGGTTATTTAGGGTTAATTTGTATGTTCGTACGGGTTTGTAAATTGATTGTTTATGGATATGAAATTGGTTATCTTATGAGATGCATATGATGTTGATTTTGTTATACATTGATTTGGGAATAAGTGTAATTGATTAGAAGGTTGAAATCGTTGATTATCACATATATATTTGATTTAGGAGCATGAAAATGATGATTATCATATATGTAATTGGGCTTAAGTTGATTGTGTTGTAGGATTATTTAAGAAAAAATGAAGTAAACGTGATTGCTTACCTGTAGTAAATTGATTATAATTATTGAAACGGTGTAATGATGTCCCACTTTACATGCATTGTTAATTATGTCACCATCGGATGCAGGAATAGTCGGTCCGAACAAATTTAAATAATGCATTTGCAATATATACCAAAAAAATTGTTGCTATAATATTTAATAAAAAAATATTATTTTACAAATTTGTTGCTATAACATTTAATAAAAAATTTGTTGCAATATATTAAAATTAACTTCATAATTTATACTTTAAACTAGAATTAACTAAAAGTAACTAAAACTAATTTATACGTCATAATATTCATTGTCATGTTATTTTTCAAATTGAAAGTACTGATAATTATTTTGTAGACACTATATACTTTACGTGCGCGCGTAGGCGGAAAAAGGCGCAAGGCGCAACTAAGGGGCTTTTTTGAAATTTAAGGCGCACCTATTAGTGAAGCGCAAAAAAAAAAAGAGCGCAAAAAACCCAAAGCGCGCTTTTTTTAGTTGAAGTGTTTTTTTTGTGTTTAAACATAGGTTGAATGTTTTTTTGACTAATTATGTGAACACCTTATGTAACGACCTGTATTTTCTGGCCAATTATTGGATTTTTTTTTTAAAATGTCGATTTGAATTTAAATGACTTGAATTTAATTAATTTGAATATATTATTTAAATAAATAATATAGGAATATTTTATTTCAAAATATTTGGAAAATGTTGAATTTGCAGTATAAGGTGAACGACCCGTTTAAAATGGTGAAATATTGTTTGTTTTGAAATTATAATAATGATTTCGTTTATTTAACGACGTAATAACATTTAATTTATAATTTAATTATAAATCGAGCTGCAGCGGGGCGGCAGTTCGCAATATTGGGGTTTGAACTTTAAATGGCCGTACAAGAATCAATATAAGCCGGATTTTCTCGAAATAAGAAACGTCGGAATCTATTTGACGATATTTTTCTAATGGAAGAGAAAAATTGAGTTTTCATAGCGTAGATTTTGTTTTACGTCCAAATCAAATTTTGAAATAGTCGTTATAGAATTCCTTTATAAATTATATCGATTTATTTTATAAAATAAGGGGTTTTTAAATATTTTTAATACCGAATTGACTTCGATTTCAACCCGGAATATTTTACTTTGAATCTATATGAAATTCCGGTGGAGTATGGCCAATTGTAATATTTTATTTTATTTATATTGAAGTATTTTTAAATTACTTTATTTTAATTAAAATTGGGCCTTTAAAAAGGAACTTTATTCAAACGACCTCCGTTTTCGACGAAACAAATTTTGTTGAGGCCGCAATGGCAAATTATTGCTAGATTTTCAAGTTGCGCGTCAATCGGAGTTATTCTGTGAGCGTGGCAAAATTAAATGCAAATATAAACGACTATTTGGGCGTGAATGAGCATCGTTTGAGCAAACGGACTCGGAATTCGACGAAACAAGTTTCATTAGGACCGTAACATCAAATTATATCATGGTGTCAATTCGCGTAGCGAGCGGGGTTTGTATGTGAGCACAGTAATCAAAAACAGCGTTCAGAACTGCGATAGACACGAAATAAAATATCGTTGGTCACATCAGAATAAATTAATATTGTTTCCCCTTATAAATATAACCAATCCCTCAGCCTAAAAACCAGAATTCCGTCCAAACATTTTCCCACGATTCAGAATTTTGCAAAAAAGTCCAGTTCCATTAAATAATTTATTTCTTCAATTCTATCAAGAATTTACTGATGGAATCTGAATGAAACTTGTAGATCGGGTCGATATCTACCCGCTGTAAAAAGTTGGGGGTGATCGGAGCATTGTGGTGGCCAAAATCGCCTTCAAACCGGAGAAAATCACTTTTGTTCTTCGCAACTTTGAGGGTGACTAGAGTGATTTCAGGGGGTTAGACCTGGGGGAGATTGAAGTAGAGGAGTCAGGCTTTCGTTTGGCGCTAGTGCGAAGGTCTCCGGTCGTCGGAGGTGAGAGAAAGAGGGAGTTAATCAGAGCTGATCATTTTTGGGCTGAAATATGAAGTAGCGATGGGTTTTTACCCATTTCCAGCGGCTGTGGCGATATCAGGTGGAAGGGCCTGAAGGGGAATGGTGCGCAGAGAGGAGGCCGAGCTATTGGCGGCGGCGCAGGGAGGTAGAAATTGTGTTCGAAAGCTTTTCCGTTCAACTGGAGCTTCCGGGGCGGTGGAGAGAATCTGGGAGGCGTGCTTTCGGGCGTGGGGGCTGCTCGCTGGGGCGCTGACGATGGGGTATTGGGTGGGACCTCCGGTCGACGACAGAGGCAGTGGAGGGTGGAAGATGGTTGCGTGTTTTTCGAATTGGGGGAAGGACGGTTTCAAGAACAAGAGGGCATCGGGTTTTTCCATTTGACGGAGGAAACCGCATGAAGTGATAATAGGATGCTGATGTGGCTAATTATTTTCTAATGATGGGTTAAATTAATAATTAAGGTAATTAAAAAGTTTTAGTTCAATTAGTTTAATTTTCGTTTAATTCGTATAACTTGAAATAGTTGTAACATCTACATACGATAACGGGTTTGCGCGAAATAGGATCTGTTAGGATCGCAGAGACGAGATCTAGATGATGGCACTGACCGAGAATCGATTGGACGCAGTTGTAATTTCAGATAATTTTAAACGTGCGTTTAAAATTAAATGGAACAAACAACGCTACACCGTCAACTGATATATCTGGTGAGTTAATTCTCACGCTTTTCTGGACTGTTATGATGTGATAAATCCATAGAATTAAAATACCATTATATATTGGTTGATTGGCTGCGTTGGTTGCTATTGGTTGAATTAATGATTACTGTTAACTATATTATCATCATTTATTTATTTATTTAAAATTATTTATTTTTGTTATAATAACCCGTGCTGGAGAGAAGAACAGGTTGGAGGGATCCGATCGGATTCCTCAAAATATTTTGTATATTGTTTATCTTTATGTGTTTATCCACGAACATATTGGGCCCCAAATTGACATTAAACCCTGTTCAAATAGTGATGGTTGAATGGATGTTAACCGCTGTTGTGTTTTTAAATCAATTAACAGTCTGATTAAGTAGTTGGCAGTAAAGGTCTAAAATTTACCGTTTAAAGGTGTTGTTCTGCCGTCAGGCGGATTTATGTAGTTTAAAGTTATAAATTTATTTTATAACTTAATTAAAGTTTTCTACTTTATTTCATTTAAATAAAAAGAAGTATATAAATATATTTATACTTTTCTAATCATGGTTTGATAGAAATTATAAAATATTTTATAATAAGAATTTTAATGCCATTAACGAGATTTGTGAACAACAGTCAGAAACTAATCTACGGGTTAGTGGAATTGGATAATTGTTTTGCAAAACCATTATCTAATGTTTAAATTAATTAAGTTAGTTATTTAATTTAAAAGGGAAATGGAAACGGGAAATCAGTTAACAGTAACTGATGTGTACGGTTAGTGAAAGTCAACTGTTTTAATTTGGAATTGACAATTAGATCCATTTGATCTAAATTAATCAAATCAAAAAATTTGTTGAGTATTCGTTAAAATTTACCAAATGGTGTTGAATGTTAGTTAATCTTCGATTAGCTATATTTTATAGTAATAATCGAATTGTTTAATGTTAAATAAAATTATTTATGGTTTAATGAGTTCTTAAAAGTGATAACTATTCTACTTCTTTGTTAGTATCAAGGTTAACTATTTTTATATAGTTAATATTAAATTTAATTATTATTTTAATTAATAATAATTAAAGCGAATACTTTTAAATGGAATTCAATTAAAAGTGATCAGATGGCGATAAGATTTGATTAAGGCCTAATATGAGTTTTATAAAAGGATTTTAGAATTTTATAAACATAGGTTTATAAAAGACTCTCGAGCTAAATAATATTGAAAACAAGCTTTGGACATAACTAAAGCGATGATTTTTAATTGGAATCAGATTGTGAAGTGATAAAGTGACGATAGGGTTGATCCAAATCTAATAGGAGTTTTATACAAGGATTAAAATCTGAGTTTACAGACGGTTTGTAAAAGTGATTTTTAAGCTAAGTGTGGGCATGGCGACGATGTTATTAAGTAGTAATGGTGGTGATTATAATGGATGGTTAAATGGATTAGTCCAAAAGAATATGGGTTAGTTTAATAGAGTAAGTGAGAGATTATAAGGAATTACAAATACATGTGATATGGTTTTTAAAAATCATATTGGGATTGAAGGGTAAATAAGATTTGGGGAGTTTACCCGATAAAGTAAAAAGAATTAACTTGTAAAGTGGATTCTCAAGTAAAAGAAAATGGTTTTTAAAACCATAATCAATGGAAATGGAAATGGAATAACAGGTGTTTAAGTGGTAAACTTCCATTATCTTAAGATAAGAGCGTCGTCGGTCAAGGTCTGAGAGGTAATTAGAATACCCCAACATGAACGACTTCACTATTATCGAGAGATATTATTAGTTGAAATTGGATAGGGAAGCGATATCGAGTTAATTATAGTTTATAATATAATTATCATGGATTTAAATAACCCTTTGAATTAGAATAACTATGGTAGTTTAATTAAGAAAAAAGATATCTATTTTTAATTAATGTTAACTAAAGAGAGTGTTTGATAATTGGAATTTCTTTTATTTAAAACAAAATAAAGGATATGGAAAGGATTCGAAGTTAAATTCAAATTATATAAACAAAGTTGTAAACAAGAGTTTTAACTAAGATAATGATTTTAAAGATAGAGTTCACCTGAGAGTTGGATTAAGTGAAATTGTTTTTAATTGGAATAGGGAAATTTGGTAATTAAACCATACCGTTATTTAAATAGAAAGATAACGGTATTTCAATGATTGAGGAAATGGAAGGAGGAATAAAACCAGGGTTATATTTTCAATTATAAGAAGTACGAGAGGGCTTTGAGAATGTAAACGATGTACCAAGTAAAAGGGTAATCCAAGATGTTTTATAGGAAAGGGTAATGTCCCTGACAAAGGAAATTACAAGTGATGTTCAGTGGATTCGTTATTGCAAGGAGATATGGATTATTAATTTCAAAGTAATGAACTGACAGAGTTGTGTTGATGTAGAATTTAGGAAATCGATAACAAAAATCAGTGGAATAGTTTCAAGTGAAATATGTTAACATAAATGACCTGAGCTGCCAACGTACTGAACAACATTGTTATGATTTGATAGTTAAATAACCGACTATCAAATGAATTATTCTTGAACCTTTTTGACGCGTTGTTTTGAAGAGACCGGGATGGGAACTAGACCCAAAACCACTTCGAATCAACTGTGCGAACGAAACTAACTTAAAGGGGACAAAATGAATTGAAGACCATAGATATTTATAAAACGGAAGAATTACTTATAATCTCTGACTTGCAATCAGAGATATACTGTGATTCCGTCATGGTTAAAAATCTGCGGATTTGCAAGGACTCCTCGCTACTGATCTATAGGGTGATTCCTAGGATGTGGTAGGAGGGTGCCTTCGGTTCATCCTGTTCTGGATGACTTGTTGTGAAGACCCGCAACTTCCCCGTAAAGGAAAGCGTCGGATAGTTCGAGAACAAACCACAACAGAACTCATATAAAAGAACATTTCATTGTATATTACAACAATGCATCAGATTACAAGAATATACAGAGTATAAATGAATATTACACAGAAATATCAGAGATTTAAATTACATTTAAATACATAGCAGTGGAAAATAATACAATACACAACTAGAAGAGATATACGGATACAAAGCTTTCCGGATATCGTTCCAGCTGTAAACCAGGATCCTGTGAATATAAATCTGCAAAACCAAAACTACTAGCTGCCCGTGTCAAAATAGGGGCACCCAGAGTTTAGGTTAAAACAATAAACTCCAGGTCAGTCATGTGACTGGTGTGAGAACTAAAACAGTTATTAATCTTTATTTTAAATCATTAGGTAAATCAAGGGACCACGCCGTATAACACGGAACGGGTTTCCTCCCAAGAATACCAGTGCATAAAACCAACAGCGCAATGCTAAATAAAGAAAAATGAAGCTGTTATAAGACCCAGGTCCTATCACACAATGCAAACGCAAGCCGGGGGATAGGGTTTTCCCTTATAACAACCAAAGAATGCTTGATACGCTTAAAACAAATCATTTGATACTAATAAGTGCATAGTGTATAAAACAACTTCAAATCATAAGTATAAATCATAGGCGGCATGAGCGTCCCATGCCACTATGTCGCCACATATAGGTTTACAATCAAAACCGCAATGTCGTATTGGAAGTTGGGTTATCATTTATGGTATGAACCGAGGCTAGGGGCAAGATCCTCTATCGATTTGTGACTCTCTAGCCCGAGCCACCGGAACAGCCGCAACTGCCCCTTGGATCGTCAGGGCCGGTCCACCGATGTGGATTATAGTGCCTGAACGATGCGTTTCCCCGCCCTTTGGGGCGTAAGCCTGGCCCGTCAGCCGACCAGAAGCATCGGCCGAAACCGATATCACGAGGCGCCTCGCTTTTCAGCAAGTAATAATAAGTAACATCCACATGAGTCAAACTCGTCAGCCAGTTCAAGCACTGACGCCACTCATAACTAGAAAGAAACGCATGCCCTCCCTGAGGTCCGTCTCCCGTTTTTGATTCATACCGGGTATGATACTCGCGAATCAACGTTACACAAAGCTACGCCACAAAGGCCGTGCTTCGATCATCAACCACAAGACTTTGCTTTTCAACAGAAGCCTTGATCATTTGCATCTTAGCATGCCACACAGGCAAACCATCCTATGCAACCGTTATCAGTCACACAGAATGAAATCCGATGTCAGACACACAGTCCATTTACAAGTCCGTCCTGGGTCTGAACGAAACCGGAGGCACCTAGTACCCCGCATATCCATCGATCTCCAAGTACGTCTGGACGATCACCAACTGTTTCCATCTTCTTGGGTGTACAGCCCAATCAAGATCATCAGTTATCACCCAAACGACGTGAAGACTTCCGGTCTTCCCATCGTCTTCATCTTCGACTTATCGTCGTATCAGTTATTCAGAATGGGATAAACCCGGTCTTTCCGAATAACTCGCGTATATTTAAATAAGTGTTACACAAACACAACATACGCCTCATTCCAATTCATCAGTCACTAACCGTAAATTAATCAAGAGAATAATTCCCCAAACATTAACCCCGAAGGCCGAAACCAACATCAGATCAATATCCAGAAAACCATTCTGCTTGGCTAACCGACAGTTAGTTTCTAAATTTCACATTCATAGGGAAAGGTTCCCATTAATTTTATCAAAGATAAATTCTTGAATTTATGCTTTAATCTACTTTTGAATATCAATTCACACTAGTCGGGATTAGCGAACCTTACCGAAGTAATCATTTGTTTTAATTTCCCAATCCCAACCTATTCATCCCATGAAGTAAAACTGGTTATACTTCATATCTAACACCACGGTGTTATTGGTAAATTCAATTACCATTTCACGTTCAAATCTAATTAAAGATTTAACTATCGCCTGGAGCAAAACTGGTGATACTCCACTTCGATTATTTCAATCTAATTAAAGATTCATTAAAACTCCACTTAGTTTTAATCTTTGACTGGGTTAAAGAATCAGTGTCATTTAAAAACACGGTTCACGATAAACCCAAAATCACATTCATTAATCATCGGGTTAAAGAACGAGTGTTATTTAAAACACTGTCCACGATAAACCCAAAAATCAATATCAATTCAATTCCAATTAAATGTCATTTAATTGGTACACTTCATTAAATCTAAATAAAAAGATTTAATCTTTTCTCAACTGGGTTCAAGAACAGTGTTAGTGAAGACACCATTCACGACAAACCCAAATCACATTCGATATTCAATACAAGGCTCTGAATAGAAAATATATCGGCTTATATTCAATATCGAATTCTACGACTAACAAATGTCGTATTGGAAATAACGATACAAATATATATCTTTCAAATTTCCATAACAACACCTGTATTATCACGAATTCCAACATCGAAATATTCCGAAGACAATTTCGATTCAAATCCACTCCAATGCAATCATTGGAAATTTTGGTTATTTTCAAAACCATTTCAAATTCAATTTATTTATTTAAAAATAAATAGAATTATAATTCTAGTTCAAAACTAGTTCATTTCGATAAAAATCTATTTTTATCTTTTCAAATATGGAGTTTTCATCCCAAACTTTCACAAATCATTTCTTATGATTTTACACAAATTATTACTATTTTTAATAATTTTATCAAGGCCCGTACAGTCGATTTCCAACAACGGCCATCGAACTGCACTTACAGCGACCTTTTTCGAATTTGATTTGGACGTATCTCCAAATCCAACCGTTAGATTTCAAATTTCTAACATTCATTAGAAAGCTCTTTTCGATACGAACCCAACGGTTCCGGTTTTAGGAGAATCCGACGGTCGGATCTCCCGTAATGTCCGTTCGAAATAAATGGTCGAAATTCGCGAACTACTGCGACGCGGCGCGTTCTATTCAGGCCATTATATTATATATAATATATATAATATATATTTCGTCGATTTCTATTTAAAACGAATTATATAAATAGTTTTAAATTCGTTTCCAATTCTATTTCAACTTCTATTTCAATTCAAAGCAAAATTGAATTCTTCTTTATAAATTCGTTTTAAAATTCATTTCTATTCAATTCGAATTTCAATTCAATTTGAATTCATTTCAATTCGCTTTCAATTCCATTTGAATTCGTTTTCAATTCAATTCATTTCGAAATCGTTTTCAATCGATATAAATATCGTTCACGTCAAAATGGCGTCAATCTAATCAACACGGCTTCATAAATTTCTATTTTCAAAATAGTTGTTATTATCAAAATATTTCGTTCAACACATGACCAATCTCAATGGATGAGTACTGTCAACACATGAACTTTTATTTTATAATATTCTTTATTTTTCAAATTGGAATGAGGCCCAATCAATTACCATATAAAGTTAATTATATGGATTTTCATACAACACATGTATATAATGACATTGAAAATAATCAACCATCAACCAAAGTGCACTACACTGTATAAGCATCGAATATAGATATTCAACGCTTATAACAGCCTGTCAATCAATCGATCTACATATTTAATCAATCAGGATGAGTGAACTTCAAATTTCATCCCAACACCCGTGTGGGGTTTCAAACAATCAAACACATATTTTATTTGTGCTGTTGGGCGATGTGTAAAATTTATCGTCCCAATCAATGTCATTCAAATAGGTGTACATAAACAAACCGTCTGGTTTGTAAATGAATATTCTATTTTATTCTCTTCACGTTAAAAATTATATTTTTAACGATAAAACATTTTATTTCAACCTATGAATCTCTATTCAGTTCATTCTTTAAATAAAATGATATTTTTATTTTTCTAACTTATTTTAGAAAATTTCGGCGGCATAACGGCACGATACTAGAAACGGGACAAGGCCTAGCCTTATCCCCGGTCTAGTGAAGGCCCACGCCATTCACACATCAATCAAATCAATTTCATTTTGCAAACCACAAAATTTGGAGTAAGGGTCTAACCTAGCCTTACTCCTTCGCCTTATAACGGCGCACGTCTAATCCTAACCAATTTATCGATTTGATTTTTCACACCACCAACCACATTCAAACCAATATCGCAATCAATAACCAAACAACCAAACAAACAAGTCCATGGTCTGTGGACGATTGTGTCGGGTGCTACTAAGCACCGTCTGCATCCTAGTATATATATATATATATATATATATATAACTAGAAAAGAAAACGAAAGGTGAGAAATTCTCACAGATAGCTATCCTAACTCCACGGCTCTTCATTTGCAGAAGTCTTCGTCGTTTCGCCCTTTTTGAACCTCCGTTGTCCGCTTTCACTACCTATGTAAAAATCGAATTTTTACTTCGCTATTCAATATATAAAAATCGAATTTTTACTTCAAAGTTCAATATATAAAAATCGAATTTTTACTTCAAAGTTCAATATATAAAAATCGAATTTTTACTTCGAAGTTCAATACATAAAAATCATATTTTTATTGCGAAGTCATATAGATAAAAATTCCATTTCAAAAATATAGACTTCGCCTTTTCTAATAAAAAGTTTTCCTCTTTTCTAATAAAGATCAAATCTTTTTCCTTTTAAAGTTAAAACCTTTTCTATTTCAAAGTTAAAACCTTTTCCTTATTTTAAACCTTAAGATAAAATCAGTTTTTCCTTCTTTATTAAAAATTCAGTTTTTCTACTTTATTAAAAATTCATTTTTTCTATTCATAATCAAATTCAGTTTTTTTTTATATTCATAATCAAATTCAGTTTTGTTTTTTTTATATTCATAATCAAATTCAGTTTTTTTTTTATTCATAATCAAATTCAGTTTTTTTTTCTATTTAAACAAAAAAATCAGTTTTGAATTCTTTTTAAACATAAATCAGTTTTTTTTCTATTTAAACCAAAATCAGTTTTTTTTTTCCTTTTCAAGAAAAATCTGTTTTCCTTTTCACGATAATCAGTTTTATAATCTTTTAAAAACAGAATTTAAATACATAAAAATCAGTTTTTAAGTCATTTCTAAAATCAGTTTTAAACCCCTTTTAAAATCAATATTTAAACCCTAAAAAAAAAGAGTATTCTTCCTAATAAATAAAATATATAAAAAGAAGCTTACTGAGTTTTGGGAGGTGGAGATGGCTGTGGTGGGGCCTGCACCGGCGGCAGGAGGTGCTGGAGGGTGGTCCAGTGTCGCGGAAGGGGGCCTGGGGGTGCCAGCGGCGGTCTCGGTGGGTTTGGGCTTGAGTTTCAGAAGGGGGAGAGAATGGAGGCGAGCGAAGAGGAGGAGGGGCTGAGGGGGTCGGAGCTTCTCGTCGGAGGAGGGCGGCGTGAGGCGTCGGCGGTGGATGCAGGCGTAGGGCGTCGGCGGTTTCCCCTTTTCGATTTCTTTTTTTTTTTTTTTCTTTGAATCTGAACGTAAAATGAAAAATAGGGGGGGGTCCAGAAGATAAAGGGAAGAATTTTTTTTTTTTAATTATTTAATTATTTTATTGGCAAAAGGTTGACTTTCACATACGACCTCGAAACGAGGCCCACCGCCTGTCGTCCATAGCGTTTTACCCCCATTTCGAACACAATGGGATATGTATCGTAGGTTGATTCGATCGTTTGAATCAGTTTCCGTTAAATTTACATTTAAATCAATATATTGAATTTTAAACGTACATTTCAAATTACTGGGGCCACTTACTAACTCTAAAAATTCTCGAAAAATATTTTCTAGCTTCGTATTGACGATACGGTCCTAACATAACTAGTTTCGTCGAATTCTGAGACCGATAGAAAAATGGCCAATTTCCAGTCGATTAAAATTAACTGAAACTGGTCAAACGCGTTTTCCTTTTCCACGCTCACATAATGATTCGAAAAATTATGGAATTTGAAATCTAGCAATAACTCGACATCATGGACCCAACAAAACTGGTTTCGTCGAGATCCGAGATCATTTGCAAAATTGCTATTTTTAAGGGCCTTATATATATAAAAATATATATAAATTCCACAGCGACTATTTCTAATTTTAAACTGGACATATCTTATCATTTCTAAAATGAAATATCAGTTTGTTAACTTCGTTACAAAGATATAGTTATACAGATTCAAATATTTCTTGTTTCGTTCAATTCTGACTTATATTGAATTCTGTATATTCATTTGAAATTAGAAATCGAATTTTCGAACTACCGCGCCATTTTCAATTCCTTTTATAATTATATATAATTATTATATATTCTAACGACGACGTATATAATATATACGTTCGAATTCTATTCAAAATAAATTTTCTCGTCGATTCTATTTAAAATAATTCATTTTAAATAATCAAAACTCGCTAAAATTGCCAAAATAAAATTTTTAAACTGGCCCAGATTTTCCGGGTTGTTACACTTGTATAGACAAATGTCTGACAGAGTATTTCCAAATGGATCGCGTACGTTGACTTCTTCAAACGTATCAGTTAATGGCATATAAGGGAAACTTCTTTAGCCTAACAACTAGAGTATTTTTGTGGAAATCAATTTGTGATTTCTGGAGGATCTGACAATGCAGCATTAATCAAAGTGAATAGAGATATACTGTTATAAATATAAGCGTAACCTCTAGCCTCATCAACCAGGAAATGGCACAAAATTGGGTAGGCAGCATGGCTATGTGGGTCGCACCCATAAAAAGGGTATATCATTACCTGATATGGAGAAATCAAATGCCTTCGGTTGTCCATTTTATTTTAATTGTATGCATGCTATCGGTTCAGTTGGCTGGTCCCCAGCCGTGGTAATGATATATTCGGTATTCTCAAGAGAAATGAGGGATCGGTCATGTGTGAGTCAGGTTGCAAGATGTTCTTGTTGAACCCCATTGTATTCATCTCCGGAGGTACATTGTCGGAAGGTGGTCCCATACCTTGCCATAATTGGAAATCCATTCTCTAATACGAGCCCGCGTTTTGATTGTATACTATATATGCAGAGCGTGAAATGCAAGCGTTCTGCTAGATTGATATTTATCTGTGGTTTGATAGACATTATTATAATATCAGAAAAGATACTGATTTCAAAACTGTTTTGGGTTATAGTAAGGTAAAAACCGTCCGTGTTTATGTGTGGGCTGGTCTTACTATTATCCTTTTGTTTGAAAAGGAGTTTTCAAAGTTAAACAAATTGTTTGTGCTGTGAATTTATCACTAAAGGTATTCCAGACTGACCTGGGTGAATTTTGCTTTGCTTCAAATGTGCTCGGGTCAAACCGAGTATATTTACAGGTTAGGTTTCGCTGGAGTTCAGGAGCTAGAAGCTAGAAGCAGGAGGCTTCACCGTTAGATATATAAAGTGTATTTCCGCTGTGACAGATATATGATGTACTCTGATGATTGGTATGTATATACAGTTTTCTTTTGTATAAAGATATTTGATATATCATATTGTATTCGTTCCGCTGTGAGATTCTGGTGTGTTCTTCTTTTTCTTTTATTCTAATATTTCTTTCTTTCTTTTCTCATCCTCTAAATTCTTCCTAATAACAATCCAGTGTTTTCGATGCTTGAATAGTTGACATGGTGATTTTAATTCGATTTCGAAAATTCTTGGGTCGTTACACCTTAGATAAATTTGGCCTCATCCGACAAGTGTTGTATATGATCGTTATATGGATATTCGCTTTTGCAAAAAATGGAAATCTATATTTATATGATAAAGTATTCGTTGGATTTATCCTAGTATTGGACAAGTTATGAATATAATAATGTAAGCATATTTTATAAATCATTTCAGTTTAAACGGTTAACAAAGTTTCGATGGCACTTCCTTTTTGTTACCTGTGTACATGCATTTGTGTACGATATAGGGACCAAAGGGAAGTGCTGCCGAAATTTTGTTGAACCATTTAACCTGAAATGATTTATAAAACATGCTTACGTTATTATATTTGTAATGGGAAGTAGGTAGACCTGCCATCAAAGTAAAAAAGAAATAAACAAAAAAACCGAAAACATTAAGTAGCTATAAATGAAATTTTCAAGATTTCAATTAGTATAAAGTTTTTGATCGAATTTTCTAACATATTAGATGTAAATCAGGAAAATGTTCGATTATTTTCGTGATCGCAGTTGGATGTATCAACCCTAAACTGGTAAGAAAGGGTCGATAAAGGAACATTTTTGTAATGGAGTTCAAGAATTTATTAGATTCTCTAAATCTAATAATCGGAGTAATGTAGACATTCGTTGTCCGTGTAGTAAGTGCACACATCTAAAGCATTGGAAGCCAGATGTAGTAGTAGTAGTACATCTGTATAAATTTGGTTTTTTGTCGAATTATTACTTACGGGATCGTCATGGAGAACTTGTTCAACCTACGTCTAACCCTGTAGTGGTAGAGGACGATAGTACCATGATGAATGATAATACAATGACGAATCTGATAGAAAATATGGTGCAAGATGCAACACGATCAATGTTTCCAAACATTGAGCAAGGCGACGATGAGATAGGAAATGTTGAAGAACCAACAGCGGAAGCGAAATTTTTTATTATTTATTGAATTCTGCTAAGAGGCCGTTGTGGGAAGGGTGTAGAAGCGGAACCGAATTGTCTATAACTGCCAAATTCATCACTATGAAATCAAAATTCAATCTTACATAATATGCATTTACAGCAGTTGTACAAACTACAAAATGACATATGCCACCAAATAATTTGATGTGCAATAGTCATTATAAAGTGAAAAAACTTATGTCTTGTTTTGGACTACCGTATCATAAGATAGATACATATGTTAAAGGTTGCTTGTTGTATTGGAAATAAGACGTTCACCGTAGAAAATGCAAATTTTGCAACGAAGATGGATATAAACTAGGAAAAAAGAAAGGAAAAGAAGTTCCATATAAAAGAATGCATTATTTACCCATAACTCTCAAACTTCAACGGCTATATGCAACTTCTGCCATAGCGTGTCATATGCGATGGCATAACGTGAGAACATTAGAAGAAGGAACTATGATACATCTGTCTGATGGTGAAGCATGGAAGCACTTTGATAGGACTTATCCGGAATTTGCAGCAGAGAGTCGTAATGTTATGCTCGGTTTATGCACAGATGGATTTTCACCATTTTCTTAGTTTGGTAGTAAATATTCATCATGGCCTATCATTGTTACTCCTTATAACTTACCTCCATGGATGTGCATGAAAAAATCCAAATATGTTTCTAACAGTTGTCATCCCCGGTCCCAATGTTCCGACACAAGGAATTGATGTTTACCTACAACCGTTGATTGAGCAGTTGAAAACATTGTGGCACAAAGGAGTCGAAACATGCGACGTTTCGAGAAAAAGAAATCTTCGTATGTTTGCTTCTATATTATGGACTATTAGTGATTTTCCCGTGTATGACATGCTTTCAGGTTGGAGCACAACTGGACGTCTATCTTGTCCTCATTGTATGGAGGAGACACGAGCATTTTCATTAAAGTATGGGAAAAAAATCTTGGTTTGACTGTCATCGGTGCTTTCTCCATACTAATCATAAATTTAGAACGGATAAAAAGAACTTTAAAGCTAATAGAGTAGAGACAATGCTACCGCCTAAAGTTTGGACAAGTGAAGAGATACATGAAGTTGTATGCGACTACCCAATGATACATGAAATCGGAGAGCAGGTTGAAATTCTAGGTAAATCTCACATTCATAATTGGTGCAAACAAAGAATATTTTGGGAGTTACCTTACTGGAAAAATCAAAAATTTCGGCATAATATTGATGTGATGCGTAATGAAAAAAAAAGTTTTTGATGACGTTTTTAATATAGTTTTGAATGTAAAGGGTAACACCAAGGACGATGCGAATTCGAGACGTGATATATTACACTTTTGTAAACGGCCGAAACTACACTTGTATGACGAGCATAAAAAAACCTAAAGCATGCTATGAGCTAGACAACAAGCAAGTAAAACTCATTCTAAAGTGGGTGGTAGGATTACGATGTCCTAATGGGATTTCATCGAACCTCCGTAGACGTGTGGACTTTAAAAACAGTAAATTGATTGGAACGAAAAGCCATGATTGCCGTATCATGATGGAATACCTTTTCACCTATGATTTTCAAGGAACTATTGCCTACAAAAATTTGGAGTGGTATAACTGAATTAAGTTTGTTTTATAAACATTTCCGTCCGAAGCACTTCTTCGAGGTCCACTCCAATATGGATGGATGTATCCATTTGAGAGGTAATTTTGTATCAATAAATATCGTGATAGATTACAATTTAGATTACTGTACCCACATATAAATTATATTAATCTTATTATAGGTACTTGAATCATTCGAAGAAAAAAATTAGGCAAAAAGCCCAAGTAGATGGTTCGATTTGCAAATCGTACCTTGAAGAAGAAGCTTCATTTTTTTTCTCTCATTACTTTATTGAAGATGTGAGCTTGTCTTTTGTAATTGTTCCCCGTAACGAAGAAGCCATTGAGCAGGAGTCTTCTCAAACAATGTTATCTATTTTTAGACAACATGGAATACCTATAGGAAAATGTATGGAAATATGATTAAGAGATACATACTACAATGTGGCACACACATATGTTCTGTTAAATTGTGCGGAAGTTGCACCATTTGTCAGGTAATACTAAATTCATGTACAATTCAACTATATATAAATATTTATTTATTTGTGTCTATTAATAAAAAAGGAACATAACACATATATGCAGTATCTACGAATCACAACATCCATCTGGTGATCTCAGTAAAGAATTTGCCAGATGGTTTTCAGACTATGTTCATGATCCAAAAAACTGTGTTTTTAACGAAGGATTATGACATCTTGCTATTGTACCAAAAAGAAATGTCAAAACTTATCCAATATACTTTGTCAATGGATTTAAATTCAACATCAATGATTACGGAGCTAAAAAATTAACTTATAATAGCGGTGTATTTGTCAAAGGCAGTGATGATCCAGAGGAGCATATAAAAGATTTTTACGGCATCTTAACGCAAGTTGTAGAGTTCACATATTATGTTCAGCCCGTAGAGAAAATTTAGCTATTCAAATGCATCTGGTTTAGCAATGTTCCTGGTTCTGGAATCAACGCACACAATGATTATAAGCTAATCGAAATGAGGCATACGTCGCACTACTATAAATATGATCCCTTTGTGTTAGCTAAGCAAGCATTACAAGACTATTTTTCTCCGTATCCATCCTTAAAAAAGATAAAGCAGATTGGTGAGCCGTTTTTAAAACAAAGGCAGGATTTACATTTGATGGAAATAATATTCCAAACGAAGCAGCGTATCAAGCGGATCTTGAGCCAAATACTAAAATAATAATAGCTGATGACATTGATGTAGGGTCGTTGAATGATTAAGTGAATGCATTAGTAGATGCATTTTTAAGTATTGAAGAAAATGATATAGAGTATGAGACCGAGTCTGGATCTAAAGATGATGAAGACTGAGGTTTTGTACTTATGTTATGTACTATTATAAGCTATGTACTATGTTATGTATTAGTCTGAGCTATGCAATAATAATGATGTTGATTGTTCTTAGCTATGAATTTACTTACATTCGTTACTATTCTGATTTATGTAATGATAATGTTGACTATGTATGTTATTCAATATTGTTCTTCTCATTTACGATTTATGTTATGATAATGATGACTGATGTTAATAATTCAAGTTATTTTGTTTGCACATTATATGATTGTAACAGATATGTCAGATGATAGACGACGATCGAGGAGTACATCTCAACCTACTCCTTTACCATCTCCTGGACCAGGAGCAGGTTCGAGCAGCTCAGTGCCAGATCTGTGCCAAGTTGCAGAGATTATTCCAAAGAGTGGAGGGTAAATGTCAAATTTATTTCAATTTAGATTATTTAAAATATATGAAATATTTATATCAACTTCTACACTGGGGATTCGAGATTGAGTCAGCACGGTTCATTTTAGATGTATCGACGCAATCATACACAAGCAGAATGTCGGGGGCTTGGCCACATTGGGATAGTATTCCACTTCATATTAAGAATGTCATTCTAGCCGATTTATTGGTAAGTATTTTTTATACTAATATTGAAAATTAATATACTATAAATAATTAAAAATAAATGTCATATGCAGGCTGTTGTACGTGTTGAGGATCTGGACATGCCTACTTTTTTGACTCCTTGGAATATGAAGATGCGCAAAAATTATCGAGAGATGGTTTCAAGGGCGAAGATGTAACGGCCCACGGGATTTTCGACCCTGGTCTTTCCGTTCCAACAATCTTATTGGCCAGTCGTTTATTCGTCTAAAGTTACCCTTGTCTAATGGTATAAATGGTTAAATAAAAATAGAGGCGTTTATCGCTGCCACGATCACACAAAAATTGAGTTGTTATCATAATTAATTAATACGAATCCAACGGTACACAGTTCGTCGCATTCCGAGACTGTTTTCCGGTATGCTATTTTTATACGCACCACAATGCTATTTTGAACACCAAATTACCCAGTCTTCAAAAATAACAATCTATATATCTGTCCTGGCTCTAAACGTCGATACGAATTCAATGGAATTGGTTTCGTGGCTTAATTCGATCGTCTGCTCATGTTACACTCAAATATCTCTTTATTAAATTGAATTAATTTAATTACGCGCTATATAAAATGATTGAGCGTTTACGGTTGTCGTTGTCAGATACAACCTCGGTTTGACACGCAATTTGATACCTTACAATAATTTAACGTTACGGTTCCAGTGAAACTGATTTCATAAAAAACGGACTCAGTTTGCAAAATTACCATTTTAAAGGCCAATATAAAATCAATAAAATATTATTTAAATTCCAAAATAATGAAATAAAATAATAATAATAAATTATTATTATCATAAATAGCCAACTGGAAATATCATATAGCTTCAAATATAAATTATACAACTCGATATCATCAATTTCGAGTTAAACGATGTCCAAATTATATTAAAACGCTATTATTTAAAATAAAGTTTAAAAAAGGGAAATAAACCAAACATATATATGTTGATTGTTTTAACAACAATCACCATTTTTGTACCAAAAATAGTCCTGTGTGAAGCACGTGCCTCATCTTACTTATTAAATGATTTATAAAGCTAATTCTTATATTACTAAGATGAATAAGCAAGTGAGCAAGGATTAATATAATGATTTATAACCGAGATTTATTGTTTGTGAGAAACAATTAAATGAAATTATTTAAATTAATTATATAATTAATTAATTTAAATAAGGGACTAACTGGAACTGGTTAACGAAATAACCATGTTTTGAATTAACAAAGTCAATCGTGTTAACTGGATTGATTATTAAATCAATTTGTTTTTAGTTCATCAAATGAAATAGTTAATGAATATTTGTTTAAATTTTAATAAGATTCTTTTAAAGAAAAAGAAAATTACTATTTATTTTAGTCAATAAAGGAGTTAACCCCTTATACAATAGTTAATGATGAAGTAAATTATTATTTCAATTAATAATAATTTGATAGGTTACTTTTTATCTGGAATTCTTTTAAAAAGTGATCGAAGTTGAAATGAATCGAATTGAATGGTGAAAAGGAGTTTATGAACGAATTTTATATATAAAACCCATGTTTTTATAATGAAGTTATAAAAAGGATTTTAAGCGAATGTGATAACTTAAATTAAATATTTACTGAATATTTGAAGTTAGAGAGAGGGAATTTAGAAATTGGAAAATGGTGTGAAATAACGAAGTGAGATTTCGTTATTATCTATAATTGGGAAATTAATTCACTTATCAATCATAAAACAACGTTATGAAATTCCTTTTGTTTCATTAATTGGAAACAATATCCATTGCTTATTCTTATAGAATAAACTTATTTTAAAACTCAACTTTATATTTCCCTTTAACTCGAAAATCTCATTATATTCTCACGCAATTCCCTTTAATTTTCTTCAAATTTGGAAATATCATTTATATCATCAAATTCTTTTAATTTCCTTTACTTCGGAATTCTTATTACATATTCTTTACATTTCGCCAATAATGTTGCATTATTATTTCTCTAATGGAAATAATAAATTATTACTCCTCTTTACCATTACAACAAATATCATCTCTGATAATCCTGAAGTCGTTCTAGTTGGGCTATTTTTATTATTATCATGGATGAATGTCTGACAGAGTATTTTCCAAAAACCACGTACGATGATTTTTACAAATATACCGAGTCAGTGGCAAAGAGGGGTCATTGTTTTATACCGAGGGTATATTTATGGACGTCAATTAGTGATTTGAACGGATCTGATGATGTGGCATTCAAAGTGGACGACGGCTAGATATTCCAAAAGAAAAGAGTAAATAAAACTAATTAATTAACTAATAAATTTATGACCTCAAGCTTCATCAACTGGGAAATGACATAAAATCGGGTAGGTCAATTCATCCGACGATAAATCTGTATTTATACAATGATTGATTTATAGGCCATATACTGCCAATTATTCAACCAATATCCCCATTGGTTTAAACCAAACAAATGTTGAATTTCAGATCAATGGTCAACAAATCAAATCAATCATTCAATCAGAACAGTTCGTATAATGGTAATATGAAAATAAACAACATTAAATATATTTGAGGAATCCTGTTAGATCCCTCCAACCTGTACTTCTCTGCATTCAAATGGTTATCTCAATATAAACTCATTCAGTTCAATTTAAATGATATAACAGTAAATGACGACCGTTTAACATCAACCAATTTATTTAACAATAACAAACAATTCAGACAATTCAAACAATTAACACATTTATTTTATAAACGTGACCAACAAGGTGAGTTACATTAATTAGGACCAATCGTTAAAATAATGATTTAGTGTTTCAGTGAAATTAAACAACGTTTAATTTCATCGTTTCAATCAATATACGCAATATATTTAACAACAAGTCAATCATTAGCAACTACAACACACAAAATAAAAACCGACTTATATAAAATATAAGTGGGATAACTGAGTGAGTTTAACTCACATTGGGTTGAAACCGTTGTTTTAAACGGTTGGTTTTAATTAAATTAAACGAGTGTTTTATTTAATTAAAAATTCCAGTTGATTCCAATTGCATCCATTTCGGTTCCATCGCATAGTATTCTCTAACACGGTCTCAACGTAGTTTATTTCGTTGAATTATGTACACAGAATAAAGAGTTATTCAAGTTCTAATATATGATTAAATAGTTATTTATCTCAAACTAATCAGTGATTAATATTTAGATCATCTAATTAAATCACTGCTAGTCAAATACAGATGGGTTCGAGAAACTTGGAGTAGAAAGAAGAGGGAACCAGAAAGTTAAAATTTAGATATGCCTATTTCTTTAAGATGTAATTAACTAATATTATTATGTAATTATTAGTTTTAATAATAATTTTAATTAGGGTTAATTGTTTATTTAAAGTCATTAACCTTATAATGGTAATAACTTGATCATCAGAATTTGACAAACTAAGCGGCATTGGACTCGCTTGACGAGCATTACAATATGGAATGGATCTGGATGTAATTGGAATCAACTGGGATGTTAATTAAACTAAACACTCATTTCATTTAATTAAAGCCAACCATTTAAACAACGGTATCAAATCAAGGTGAGTTAAACACACTCAGTTTTTCCCACTTATATTTTATATAAGTTCGGTTTATTTATTTGTGTATTATGGATGATTTTTATTGGATGATTGTTGAATTTTATATTCATATATTGATTGAACGGTTATGTTAAACGTTCGCTTAACTTAATTTAACCAAATCGTTATTTTTAACAATTAAATCAAATTGAGGTAACTTACCTCAATGGTTACGTTTATAATAATATAAGCGTTATAAATAAATAATTGAATGTTTGAATTGTCCTTAACACCCTATTATTGACGGTTACAGTACATTATTGACTGTTATTATTAAACTGTTTATTTCATCTGTTTAGATGGAAAATGAATATTAATTGGCCATATTGAACTAAATGATTCAAAGTGAAGTAACCCATTGTTTTGCAAGGAATTAACAGGTTGGAGGTATCCAACAGGATTCCTCACTAATATTGATAATATTTATCAATATGATTTGTTGTGATTATTTAGATGTGAAATGATTTAATATTTCATGGTTTGGTACTATAGTAGACATTTGCCACTTTAATACCATCCGTAAAAGAAAAGTTTTTTAAATCGATATTAAATCGATTGTGAAAATTTTTCAAAGTTATATTTATATTTTTGAAATATAGTTTGATTATGAAGATAAATATCAAAGTTAATTTACTAGTTTTATAATTATTTAAATTTATAACTAATAGAGTTATAAGATATTATTAAATGCATAGCTAAACGATATAAACTTATTGTAATTGTTATTAAAATATGTAAATGGTATATAAAAGTCCTAACGGTCATATAAGAAGTTTAAATTGATTTCAAAATATTGAAATGGAACAATTGAATCATGGATTTACGAGAATACATAAAAGAGACTGAGAAGTAATATTTTTTAATAAATGGTCGTTTTAAACAAACGTCATTTTAAAATATACGAAATGTGGTTGAATAACATTTCGTGAATAAGATAACGAATCAACAAAATTGGAAATAAGTATTGATTTGGAAATGAGATTTCTGTATTTAAATGAAATCAGAGTTAAAAATATGAATATGGATTTTATAAATAGGATTTGGGTTGAAATGACAAATAGGGATTTATAATTGAATTTAAACTCGATAACCGGAATAGATTGTTAAATCAAGATTTTCCAAATATAGTATAACTGGATGTACGAATGTGAGTTGACTTATACGTGGAAGAGTGGTAAAATAAATCCCAAGTATAAATGAATTGGATAAGTAAAGATGTGAGAAGTTCGGAATGTAAATCGAAGGTGAGAGTTGGAAATGAAATCGAATTATAAGTTGTCATTAAAAAACTGCAAATGGAATTTGTAAATGAAGTTTAGCTTTGGAAATGAAATTTGAAACATTTGTTACAAATGATAAGTTGAACTATTTGATTAATAAACTGAAGATCTTTATAAAGGATCGTTATATGATTTTTAGACAACAAATAAGTTGTTGGGAGTGAAGTGACAGCGTTTGATAAATATAAGTAAAAAGATTTGAAAATATAAGCTGTAATGTTTGATGCAGATTTTAAGTTAACTTATTTTGATTTTTAAGATATAAGGTCTATAAAAGACCGCAAAGATTTGGGAAGTGTTCATATAAGATTGTGAATATATTCATATAAGATATATATACAATTTTAATCAATAAATAGTGATCATTGCGAATGTTGGTAAAATATATTTAAAAGAGATATTGAAGAAAATCATAAAGGATTCAAATTCGGGACCCATATATTATGTTGTAAAGGTTTTTAAGGTAATAAAGAGAATTATAAATAAGAGTTTACTTAACCAGTTAAGTAAACGTGTTGAGATTTTGAATAGAGTTTTTAAAAGGGAACGAAGGTGTTAATAAACTTCTATCTATTCCGAAGATATGAATGTTGTTGGTCAAGGTCTGAGAGTTAATTAGAATACCCCAACTTGAGTGACTTAATGATTATCCAAGGATGGAATTAGTTTATATACGAGAAGAGTAGAGGCAAATATAAGTTATGATTTCCGTGAATGATTTTATAAACTACATTGGAAAAGTTTATAAGTCGAATGAATGGGTTAAAGAATATTCTTATTCGATTATAAGAAGTAAATGTGATAATCTGTAAGGACCGGAAACTTCCCCGGTCTCCGAAGAGAAGAGGAGGAATGGATTGCTTTGAGGACAAGACAAATCAGAACACAAACAGAAGAACATTTCATCACTTATTACAACAATTTCATCAGAATACAAGAATATACAGAGCATGAATAAATATTACACCTTTACAAAATATCATAGATTTACAAATTACAATACAGCGGAAAAATAATACAAAACACAACTGAAAAGAATATACGGATGCAGAGCTTTCCGAATATCATTCCAGCAGTAAACCAGGATCCTGTGAATATAAATCTGCAAAACCAAAACTACTAGCTTCCCGTGTGGAAAATAAGGGCACCCAAAGTTTAGGTTAAAACAATAAACTCCAGGTCAGTCATGTGACTGGTGTGAGAACTAAAACAGTTATTAATCTTTATTTTAAAGTTCGGTAAATCAAGGGACCATGCCGTATAACACGGAACGGGTTTCCTCCCAAGAATACCAGTGCATAAAACAAACAGCGCAATGCTAAATAAAGAACAATGAAGCTATTATAAGATTCAGGTCCCAGCACACAATGCAACGCAAACCGGAGGATAGAGTTTTTACCTTATAATAGCCAAAAATGCTTGGTACGTTAAATTTCATCTTTTATTATTACTATAAGTGTATAGTGTCAAAACAATTTCAATCATAAGTATCAATCATAGACGGCATAAGTGCCCCATACCACTATGTCGCCATACTAGGTTCTACAATCAAAACCGCAAAATGTCGTATTGGAAATTGGATTTCCATCTGTGAACCAAGGGAAGGGATCGTCCTTACCTCTTCGAGACAATCTAGCCTACCATGTCTCAGGCAAGTACTCAGTCAAGCCTTGGGATCGTCAAGGCCGGTCCACTCGATGTGGATTAAAATGCCTGAATACTATGTTTCCCTACCCTATGGGGCGTAAACTGGTCATATCCCGACCAAACTATCGGCCCTGGAATGACCGATATAACCGAGGCACCTCGCTATCCATCATCCACATAAGTAAAATATCAAGGCGTGCAAAATGCTGACACCACTCCTAGCTAGAAAGAAACGCATGTTCTCCCTGAAGTCCTCTCCCATTTCTGGTCCACACCGGGGTGTGAGGCTCACGAATTAACGCTACACAAAGCTACGCTATATTAAAGACGTGCTTTGATCATCAACCACAAGACTTTTCTTTTCAACAGAAGCCTTGATCATTTGCATCTCAGCATGCCACACAGGCAATTCACGCTATGCAACCGATGTCTATCAATTACACGGAATGAAATCCGATGTCAGACACACATCCATTTACAAGTTCGTTCTGGATCTAAACGAAACCGGAGGCACCTTATTCCTCTCCCATATGTCCAATACATGGGAGAGGTCCTCGCATATCCGGCTGATCTCTAAGTACGTCTGAACGATCACCACTTATTACCTTGTCTTGGGTGTACATCATAATCAAGACCTTAGTAATCATCCAAACGATGTGAAACCTCCGGTCTTTGACCACCGTCTTCATCCTCGACATATCGTCAAATTAGTTGTTCAGAATGGGATAAACCCGGCCTTTCTGAATAACTCGTGTATATAATAAACAAGTGCTATAAAAACACAACATACGCCTTATTCCAATCCAGAATATTCCTTTATTCAAATATTGTTGTACTTTGGGAAAGGTTCCCATTGACTTTATCAAAGAAAATTTCTTTAAATTTATTCTTTAATCTTCATTTGGATATCATTTCAATCTAATTAAAGATGCATTAAAATTCCACTTGGTTTTAATCTTCCCAAAAATCAATATTAACGATTGTTTAAATTGGGAAACCATATCCAGTCTTTAACTGGGTTAAAGAACCAATGTCATTTTAAAACACAGTTCACGATAAATCCAAAATCACATTCCATTCCATCAACCTTTAACCGTAAATTAGCAAGTGGACAATTCCCTAAGTATTAATCCCGAAGGCCGAAACCAACATCAGATCAATACCCAGGAAACCATTCAACTTAACTAATCTCCAGTTAGTTTCTGATTTTCTAAACTCCATTGTGTCAAAGAATAGTATTATTAAAGATACCATTCACGACAACCCAAATCACATTCCATTAATTATGGAATCTTCACGAAAAAACAAATCAATATATAATCGATATCAATTTCCATATTCGACCAATAATATAAATGGAATAACGACAACGCCTCTTAAATTCCATATGTATTAATAGTCTTCCTCCACAGAAGTTCACTTCGATTATTATCAAATCGAATTCCATTCAACACCAATTTAATATATATAATATTGGAAAACATTACCTTGGAAAATTCCTGTGAAATCTAAATAAAAAGATTTATAAATCCCAAATCACATTTCACTGTAAATCGGGTTAAAGAACGAATGTCGTTAAAAACACAGTTCACAATAAACCCAATTCACATTAGCCTCTAACCGTAAATTAGTAAGAGAACAATCCCCTAAGTATTAACCTCGAAGGCCGAAACCAACATCAGACCAGTACCCAGGAAACCATTCAACTTAACTAATCTCCATTTAGTTTCTAATTTTCTTAACTCCATTCGGTTCAAGAACAATATTATTAAAGATACCATTCACGACGAACCCCAAATCTAATTTGATATTAAATACAAGGCTCTGAATAGAAAATATATCGTCTTATATTCAATATCAAATTCTGAAACCAACAAATATCATATTGGATACATATATATCTTCCAAATTCCTCCACAATCTTCGGATAATCACAAAATCCAATATCGAAATATTCTGAGCATAATTTTGATTCAAATCCATTCCAATTCATATATTGGAAATCCTGGTTATTTTTAAAACCATTTCAAATCCAATTTATTTATTTTAAAAACATTGGATTTATTATTCTAATTCAAAACTAGTTCATTTCGATAAAATTCTATTTTTATCATTTCAAATATGGAAATTTTTATCCCAATTCTTTCCAAATCATTTCTTATGATTTTATACTAATTACTGATATTTTTAATATTTTTATCAAGGCCAGTACAGTCGATTTCCATAAATGGCCATCGAACTGCACTTACAACGACCTTTTCCAAATTTGATTTGGACATAATTCCAAATCCAACCATTAGATTTCAAATCGCTGATATTTATTAGAAATCTCTTTTCGATACAAACCCAACGGTTCCGGTTTTAGGAGAATCCGATGGTTGGATCTCCCGTAATGTCCGTTTGAAGTCAATGGTCGAAATTCGTGAACTACAGCAGCGCGTTCTACTCGGGCCATTATATATATATATATATATATATATATTATATTATATATTCCGTCTATTTCCATTTAAAATGTATTTTATAAATTGTTTTAAATTCGTTTTCAAAACGATTCCAACTTCATATTCAATTTCAAATCAAAATTGAATATTCCATATCATCGATATATAAATGATAGTATTTTCAAAACGTTAGATTTCAAAATCATTTTCTTTTCAATATTCATTATAAAAATGAATAAAATTGATATAAATATCGTTCACCTCAAAATGGTGTTAATCTAATCAACACGGCTTTATATATTTAAATATATTCGTGTCCGTCCCAAATCAGACATCAAAATCACATTTTGATTCTTTACTAAATATTATTTTAAAATATTCATTATTTTAAAATAATCGTTATTTTAAAATATTCATTCTTTTTGAACTGGAATCAGACCCAGTCAGTTACCATATAATTTGATTTATATGGATTTCATACATACATGTATACAACATTAATCAAACACAGTCAACCATCATCCAAGGTGCATTCTACACTGCATAAGCATTAAAAATAAATATTCAACGCTTATAACAGTCTGTCAACCGATCGATTGACATACAACTAATTATTGGGACTAGTTTATGTTATATATCACCCCAATACCCGTGTGGGGTTATAATCAATAAATAATGAATTTTATTTGTGCAGTTGGGCGATGTGTAAAATTTATCGTCCCAATCAATATCAGTCAAATTAGTGTACATAAACAAATCGTCTGATTTGTCTATTAATATTTATTTCATTCCTATCATGTTAAAAATTATATTTTTAACTATATAAAATATTTTTAACTGTAAAATCTTTCATTCCATTTCACATCACACAATCAACTTTCACAACATAACCAAACAAACAAACAAGTCGTCCATGGTTTGTGGACAATGGGTGTCGGATGCTGCTAAGCACCATTTGCATCCAATTATATATTTTAACTAGAAATATAATTAAAGTGAGAAGTTCTCACCTTTGGGTTCCACTCCTCCATTCTCTACTTCTAAACAGTTCGGGTTTGCCCCAAAATTCCAATGTGATCTTTTCCTTCTGTTCGTAGTAAAAATCGCATTTTTAATATGATGTTTATTTTAAAAATCATATTTTTATAATGGCACTTCATATATAATAAAAAATCATAATTTTATTTCGCTACATATATAAAAATCATATTTCTATATTCTCTATTACATAAAAATCCTATTTTTAACCTGCTACTCATATAAAAATCAAAATTTTATTCTCGCTACTTCATGATAAAAATAAAGTTCATATTTTTATTTCACTACACATATATAAAGACCACATTTTTATTTCAAAAGCATATATATAAAAATCTCAGATTTCATACGATAAAAATCTCATCTTTCACTAATTAAAAAATCTAATCTTTGGCAAATTAAAAATCTTAACTTTAACCTAAATAAAAATCTATTCTTTAATCTAAATAAAAATCTATTCTTTATATAGGAAATCAGAAAATGGATTCAACTAAACAAAAACTCACCTTTCTACTTTTTTCGTTTGCAAGGGGGGTGCAAATAAGAGGGAGCGAGAGAAGAGGGGAAGGGGGATGGTGGCCGGAGTGGAGCGATGGCGGGAGGAGGTGGTTTAGTGCAGTGGCATGTAGTCTTGGACTGTGGAGGAGGCTCGTTCCTGGGCTGTGGTGGCTCTCAAACGGAGGAGGGGAACAAGGCGAGGGCGGAGTTAACGGGGAGGGGCGGAGGCGCCGTGGGAGATGGAGGCGGCGGACGATCTTGATGGGGGTGACGGGTGTCTAGGGCACGACGATTTCTCTTTTTTTTCTATTTTTTTTTGAAATGAACGGGGGGATTGACCATGGTATAGGAGATAAAGGGGCCGACGAATTTTTTTATTATTTAATTTATCCTCCTAAAAGTTACTTTAAATTTCGATCTCAAAATCGAACCTACCGACTGTCATCCCTAGCTTATTACCCCCATTTTGAACACAATGAGATATGTATCATAAGCTAGTTCGATCGTTTCGATCAATTTTCATCAAAATTAAAATATAAATCTATATATTTAATTTGAACCCACATTTCAATTTACCAGGGCCACATACGAACTCTAAAAATTCCCAAAAAATATTTTCTAGCTTCGTATTGACGATACAGTTCTTACAAAACTAATTTCATCAAATTTAGAGTCCGTTAAAAAATGGCCATTTTCTGGTCGATCCAAATTGACTGAAATTGACAAAACATATTTTACTTCGCCACGCTCACATATTGATTCAGAAAATTACGAGTTTTGGAATCTAGAAATAACTTGATATCCCAGATCCAACAAAAGTGGTTTCGTCGAAAACGGAGGTCGTTTGCATAATTTCCATTTTTAAGGGCCAAAATTCCATAGCGACTATTTTGAATTTTCAACTGGGCGTAACTTTTTATTCCCGCTATGAAATTTCAATTTTTCGGATTCGTTGGAAAGATAGTTTCAAATAGATTCTAATATTTTTGGTTTCGCTAAAATCCGGTTTATTTTGAATCCTATAAATTCATTTGAAATTTGAAGTCAAATTTTCAAACTACCGCTCCATTTTCAATTCCTTTTATAATTAAAAATAAATATTTATATTCTATCGTCGATTCAAATAAATATATACGTTCTAATTCTATTCAAAATAAATTTCTCATCGTTATTATTTAAAATAAATCATTTTAAATATTCAAAATTCATTAAAATTGCCAAAATAAAAAATTTAAATTGGTTCAGATTTCTGGGTTGTTACAATCTCCCCCACTTAAAATATTTTCGTCCTCGAAAAGGAACGGAGCTGAAAGTTGTTTAACTAACCAACTCAACTTTCATTATTTTCATTATGGCTTAAGTTTTTCAAACTTTCAGTTTCTAAGAACTTTTCAAATTTTCCAAAAAATTGGCTAACACCCTAAATTTTCGAAAAATTTCACCATAACCTCCCCTGCACGGGAGCACCGGGAAAATCCTGAAATCGCCATACAGGCTTCTCCAATCCAAAAAGAAGAAGCCAAACGGCTAGCCAGTCGACTCATAAAATCATTCAAACCCAAGAAATTAGTAAACATGTACCTATTTGTCGGGAAAACAATTTCACTTTGCTTCCCTGCTATGACCTGTTCAATATATATATATATATATATATATATATATATATATATATATATATATGCATGTATATGTATGCAATTTCAAACAATTTTCAAACAAGTGTAATATTCGATACAAATTGGCTAAATTTACCTTAAATTCACATAATGGTTTAAACGAATAATCACACAACTCAACCATCAATCAATTAGTGAATTAGCGTTAGAAATTCATAATTTTGATATATGTACAGAAAATCATGTTTTTGATGCCAATTCACAACAGTAAGCCCTATCTACTTTTGGTTCTCACACCAATCTAATGGAAATATATAAACTTCCCACTTTTGAAACTCGAATACAAATACTGATGAAACTATAGTAATCATCAGGATCGTCTCCAGGAGACTAGAGTGTGATTCTATATCTATCGAATATATTTGAGGCTTCAAATGCACGTGGATCAGACATATATTAAAATTTCTATATACTTGATTGTCCAAATTCAATATAAAATAAACATTCAAATACGAATAATTGAATTTAATTTTTCAAAACAAAATTTGTTTTCATTTTTATTTTAAAAATACACTCTTCACACTCGTTCTAGGATACTACTGATCCTATCTCTAACGAGTCATTCTCATTGGATATTACTACTCTAATTTCTGATGAATTCTTTCATTTGGTTCTAACATGTCCTATTCTCCGAAACCTGTAAACCAAAGCTCTGATACCACTGTAAGGACCCGAAACTTCCATGGTCTCCGAAGAGAAGAGGAGGAACGGATTGCTTTGAGGACAAGACGAATCAGAACACAAATAGAAGAACATTTCATTGCTTATTACAACAATTTCATCAGAATACAAGAATATACAGAGTATGAATAAATATTACACCTTTACAAAATACCAGAGATTTACAAATTACAATGCAGCGGAAAAATAATACAAAACACAATTGAAAAGAATATACAGATACAGAGCTTTTCGAATATCATTCCAGCTGTAAACAAGGATCCTGTGAATATAAATCTGCAAGACCAAAACTACTAGCTGTCTGTGTGGAAAATAAGGGCACCCAGAGTTTAGGTTAAAACAATAAACTCCAAGTCAGTCATGTGACTGGTGTGAGAACTAAAACAATTATTAATCTTTATTTTAAAGTTCAGTAAATCAAGGGACCACGCCGTATAACACGGAATGGGTTTCCTCCCAAGAATACCAGTGTATAAAACAAACAGTGCAATGCTAAATAAAAAACAATGAAGCTATTATAAGACTTAGGTCCCATCACATAATGCAACGCAAGCCGGAGGATAGTACCTTATATGAAAAAACCCGGAAATGCGAGCGAATTTAAAATTTTTATTTTGGCGATTTTAGTGAATTTAGAATATTTAAAATGAAATATTTTAAATAATATCGAAGAAAAATTTATTTTGAATTGAATTCGAACGTATGTATTATACACGTCGTCGTTAGAATATAAATATTTCTTTAAATTATAAAAGGAATTGAAAATAGCGCGGTAGTTCGATAATTCGATTTCAAAATTCAAATGACTGTACCGGATTCAAAATAAACCGAATTTTAGCAAAACCAAAAATATTAGAATCTAATTGAGAATATCTTTCCAACGAATCCGAAAAATCAAAATTTCATAGCGGGAATCAAAAGATATGCCCAAATGAATTTTCAGAATAGTCGCTATGGAATTCTGGCCCTTAAAAATAGCCATTTTGCAAACGACCTCAGAATTCGACGAAACCACTTTTGTTGGATCCGTGATGACAACTTATTGCTAGATTCCAATTTTCATAATTTTTCGAATCAATATGTGAGCGTGGCAAAGGAAAACGCGTTTGACCAGTTTCAGTTGATTTTAATTGACTGGAAAATGGCCATTTTTCAAACGGTCTCAGAATTCGATGAAACTAGTTTTGTTAGGACCGTATCATCAATACGAAGCTAGAAATAATTTTTCTGGAATTTTCAGGGTCCGTATGGGATCTCAGTAAATTGAAATGTGCATTTGAATTGTATATATATATATTTATATTTTAATTTAAATGAAAATTGATCAAAACGATAAAATTGGGTTACGATACATATCCCATTGTGTTCGGAATGGGGGTAATTAGCAAGGGACGATAGTCGGTGAGTTCGATTTGGAGTTCGAAATTAAAAGTTACTTTTTGGGGAAAAATTAAAATAAAATATTAATTAAAAATATACACCCCCCTTCTTTCTCTACTACCAAGTCAACCCCCCCCCCCCATTTTAAATCGTTCAACAGAAAGGGGGAAAAAGAAAAAAAACCCGCTGCAATCGATCTCGCCCCTTCCTCCGTTCAAGGCGTCGCCACCGGAGGACCGCCCCCCCATCGGCCGCTATCGAAGTCCTCCCTGTCTCCTCCGTCCTCCATTCGAGCCTCCCTAAATCCGCGAGCCTCCCTGAAACCCCGATCCCATATGAAGACAACCGCCGCCACCCACCTTTCCGACCTCCTCGATACCGGCGCCGCCCACTACTCCAACCAGCCCCCTTCGACGAACAGTGCCACCCTCCCCTAAGCCCAGCCTCGAATGTGGATCCCCCCTCCTCTCCTGGATCCAAGAAACCCGCAGTCCTCCCCCACAACCACCGGTAAGCCTTCTTATTTATTTATCTTTACTTATTTAATGTTTTTAGTTTAGCTAATTTAAATAATTAGTGTAAAACCATTTTTATAAATGTGATCTTTATATCGATACATAACATGAAATGGGATTTTTATCATGAAGAAAGTGATTTAAAAATGTGATCTTTTTATATATGAAAACATAGAAATAAAAATGTAATTTTTATATTAGTAAAGTTGTGATTTTTATCTTAGAAAAGCCATGATTTTTATGTGTATGAAGCCATGATTTTTACGTGTATAAAGCCACGATTTTGACGAAAATAAAGCTATGATTTTCATAAAAAGAAAAGGCGAAATTTTTATATATGAAAGGTTAGATTTTTATTAACGAAAAGATGCAATCTTTAAAAAGGAAAAAGGTTTAGATTTTTATAGTGAAAAAGATTTGATTTTTAACCTAAAATGGATTTGATTTTTGAGTATAATGAAGTAACGAATATGAAAATATAAATTTTATATATGTATGATAGTAAAAATATTTTTATATAGTGAAAGATGATATTTTTATATAGTGAAAGATCGAATTTTTATATAGAAGAAAGAGTTTTAAAAATATAATCTTTACAATATATGAAGTGAAATAAAAATATAATCTTTATATAGGAAGTAGCGTTGTTAAAAATATAATTTTTAACACAAACGGTGTTGAAAAGATCTCGATACAAAGCACGGAGAAGATTTCCTACATATGAAGAGTCGTGGCATTTGGATTAGCTAGTCGGTGAGAACTCCTCACTTTTAAATTTGTTTCTAGTTGAAATATATACTAGGATGCAGACGGTGTTTAGTAGCACCCAACACCCATCGTCCACAGACCATGGACGGCTTGTATACTTGTTTGTTTGATTTTGATGTGTAGTTGATTGTGTGATGTGAAATAAAATAAAATATTTATATAGTTAAAAATATTTTATAGTTAAAAATAGAATTTTTAACGTGTATATTAAATGGAATAAATTAATATAAACAAATCGGGGATTTGTTTATATACACACATTTGACTGATATTGATTGGGACGATAAATTTTACACATCGCCCAACTGCACAAATAAAATCTGTGTTTGATTGTTTGAAACCCCACACGAGTATTGGGATTGTATATGACATACACTAATCCCAATAATTAGTTGTATGTCGATCGATCGATTGACAAACTATTATAAGCGTTAAATATTTATATTTAATGCTTATACAGTGTAGAATGCACTTTGGATGATGGTTGATTATTTGTCATTGTTGATATATACGTGTGTTGTAGAAAACCCATATAATCAACATTATATGGTAATTGATAGGGCCTCATTCCAGTTTTGAAAAAGAAATATTTGAAAAGAAATATTTGAAAAAGAAATATTTGAAATAGAAATATTTGAAAAAGAAATATTTGAAATAGAATATTTGAAAATAGAAATATATGAAGCCGTGTTGATTAGATTGACGCCATTTTGACGCGAACGATATTTATATCGATTTTATTCGTTTTTCAATGAATACCGAAAGTGATTTCAAAATCTGATAAATTGAATATAAATGAATTCGAATTGAAATTGAATAGGAATGAATTCGAATTTAAATTAAAGTGAATTGAAATTCGAATTAAATTGAAATAGAAATAAATCTGAATTGAAATTGAATAGAATTGAATTCGAATTGAAATAGAAATGAATTCGAATTGAAATTGAATAGAATTGAATTCGAATTGAAATTGAATAGAAATGAATTCGAATTGAAATTGAATTAATTTGAAATTCAAATTGAATTGAAAACGAACTGAAATTGAATTGAAAATCGATTTGAATTGAAACCGATTTGAAATGAATTTAAACGGATTTATAGTGGAATATTCAATTTTGATTTGAAATTGAATATGAAGTTGAAATCGTTTTGAAAACGGATTTAAAACGGTTTTTTAAATACATTTTAAAAGGAAATCGATGAAATATATATTATATATATATTATATATAATATAATGGCCTGAATAGAACGCGCCGCGGTCGTTCGCGAATTTCAACCATTGACTTCAAACGGATATTACGGGAGATCCGACCGTCGGATTCTCCTAAAACCGGAACCATTGGGTTCGTATCGAAAAGAGCTTTCTAAAGAATATTAGAAATTTGAAATCTAACCGTTGTATTTGGAACTTTGTCCAAATCAAACTTGAAAAAGGTCGCTGTAAGTGCAGTTCGATGGACATTGATGGAAATCGACTGTACGGGCCTTGATAAAATTATTAAAAATAGTAATAATTTGTGTAAAATCATAAGAAATGATTTGTGAAGAATTGGGATGAAAAACTCCATATTTGAAAAGATAAAAATAGATTTTTATCGAAATGGACTAGTTTTGAACTAGAATAATAATTTATTTATTTTTAAAATAAATAAATTGGATTTGAAATGTGTAACGAACCAGAATTTTCTAAATTTAAATATGAATTTCCATAGCACATTTTGAGATTTTCTGAATACATATTTTGGAATTAATAGGATTTAATATTTGAAATTCCCTTTTTATTTGTTTAAATAAATAATTTTATTTTGTATAAGACTTATTTTAAAGATTTTGTATAAAAATAATTTTTGTAATTTTACATAATGGTTTTTATATTTATAGATAGTAATATTTTGTATTTATATATATATATAAATGTTTTATAATATGAATTTTTTTTTTATTGAAAGATTTATTTTAAGAAATATTTAATATATAAAGATTTTAAAAAAACAATTAGATATGGATTTTATATGGATTTTTAATTTTTAATAGTTGTTTGACTTGAAAATAAATTATAATTAAATATCAGTTTAAAATATTCATCCGATTTCTGCACGCGCTGTTTTAAAATAATTTTTAGAATTTTTCTGAAATTTTTATTTTGAAAAATAAGCAGATAATTTTTCAACGTATTTTGGGTATAAATGTGGTCCTTTAGACGCTTTACAAAATTGATCAATCAGACCGGTTTTATTGCTGTTTTCAAATCAGAGCGTGTTGTTGTTTACGATGATGGTCTTATTTCAGTACAACTCGCGGTAAATAACTCTAAAAATCAAAAATCGGAATTTACATACAAGTGTTAAAATGGTTATTACAAGTTTGTCTTTGATATTCAATTTTTATTAAATAAAATATATTAGGATTTATAAATAAATAATCGTACCTTTATTTGGCAGGCATGCAAACTAAGAGATGTTAGATAAACCATATGTCCTCACGCATGTGCCGGTGCATGAATTTCCCTCACGTTTTGGAGTGCCATGTATACTTAAACGTGTTATAATGCATGTAGAAGAAGTTTGAAAAGGGGACATGTGTCCGTTGTTTTAAAAGACTAATATACCCTTAGTTCACATATAAAAGCACCACAAACCTTCCACTCTCGCACCATACTCCTCTCTCCTATCAACAGCCATCCGCTCCACCCAGTCCTCCTTAGGCCTCCTCCTCAAGCCAAGAACGTTCGCACCCTTCCTCCCTTCAGAAAAAAAAATCAGTACGCCCTTCCACTTTAGCCACAACCCGACCTCTCTTGTTTCTCTCTCCACCACCCGTTGTACCAACACTCCATATCACCGCCTTCCCTCTCCTTCTTGAAGAAAATAGCATGCCCTTTCCTACTTAATCCTCACGCAAAACAGTCCATGCACTCCAAAACCAGTCAGCAAACCCATTTCCTTTATCGACCACAAGTTCCAGTCCGCAACACCGCGTTCATAAGCCTATCCGACACCAGTTCCGCATATTTTTCCTACCCGTCCGGTCCTTTAACCGTTGTTTTGAGTCCCGTTTGGATTAAGACGACATTTTGTTGTGTATATTACATATACATGCATTATTTGCGGAGGATACGGTGTGTACATCGTCCGCAAAGTTGTAGCGATCGTCTATCGAAGCATTAGAAACAAATATGGGTCTGTGAAGATTTGTACGTGAACAACCGGATGTGGTTCGCAGTCAATACGAAACGATAACGGCAAAAGTGGAAAGCATAAAGGTGAGAATTCTAAATTTAAATTTATATTTAAATTTGTCGCAACGGTTAATTATAATTAGGGTTAATTATAATTTGATAATGATCATGATTTGCTATGGATGATTTACACTGGTTGTTCGATGAATGTGCATGTAGTTGATACACCGTAAACACAAAGCGTTATGGACCGTAACGCTCTGTGCACGGTTAATTTATTATTTTATTTGTGTGTTGTGATGAATGAAGTTGTGTCTGTTGTTTTGTCCTAATTACATGAGCTCGCTCATACACCGTAGCTGTGTAAGTATACGGGTTATCGGTTCACGCGTTCCTTCAATTTAAAAAGATTTTTTTTATAAGGTTATGAATTAGTTTAAAGTTGAGTTTAAACTATTTGTAAATTTAATTGAGAAACTAATGTTCGCATAAGATTTGTTTTGAAAATAATTTCAAACATAAATGAGTTATTGAATGGGATCAGAAAGAATTTGGTACATGGATTTTTAACCGTTGTCTTATACAAGCAATTAGTTCATCATATTAGAATGACGCTCGATAACATGAAAAATGTATTATTTTGGGAAAAGGATTGAAATCATGATTTATAAATTTAAATAGGAAATGTAAATTTTATAGATAGCAAGCATTGATAATACCTTTTCAATGATAAGAACAACATATACCATAACGTTCCAGGATGACAGAGAGAATAGTGTCTAGGCTTGGGTTTGGAAATATGACTTCCTGCTTTCCCTGGCTATTCCTAACTGATCCGACGAACGGGATGGTTAAAAATCGAAATTTGTTAAATTTAGAAGTAAGTTAAAATATAAAAGTATGATTTCGGGAAAAGGGATTTAAATATAATTTGATTCGAACTTATGAAAATGAAATTTGTTTCCAGAAATAGGAATGGAACGGTTTTCATTTAAACGTTATATAACGGAAATCGAACACAGCGACAGTTCGATAATATCGATTTTTATTTCAAATGACTGTAACTTGAACATATTGAATCGAATTGACGTGAAGCGGAAAACGACGGATTTCTGTTAATAATGAGTTGTTTAAAAGAAGAAATTTCAAATTCCATCGAATGGTTTTCAAGTTATGTTCAGATTAAAAGTTGAAAAGGTCGCTATATGTGCAGTTCGTCGACCGTAACAGAAATCGAATGAAAATGACTTATAAAAATTTATGTAAAGATCCAGTAGAATTTGATAAATCATATTTTATTATTTAAAAAGTGAATTGAGTTTTTAATTGTGAATATGGGATGATTTTTGGATCTATTTAGTTAAATAACCATTTCATAACGCTTTCCGTAACGCTTTTAAACGTTATTTATACCATTTATTTGAAATGGTTTGAATTTAAAGATTTCAAACATGAATCATTATGAAAAGGATGTGTTTGAAAGAATTCGAAATACATTCAAATGTTAATATTTGAAACAATACTAGTTTGAAACTTGGATACACCAAATCAGAGTGCGTAGCGAAAGCGTGATGGTATTTTGAATAAAAGGTTACAAGAGATTCCCGTCGATAGGAAATGTGAACTTTGCGAACAAGATGTGATATCTGAAATGAGAATTAATATATATATATATAAGAATTTAAACATTTGATATGGAATTAAAAATAAGATTTTTAATTGGAGAGGGAATGAGTTTTAGATAGAATTTGTCTTCTAGTATTCGATATGGAGTTACTGGAGCAGACAAATACGGTCAGAAATATCAAACATATCCATATCCAGATTCTGATTTTGTTTGCCTAAGATGGGAATTAATATCAAATATAAGTCGATAAGATTCTATTTAAACTTATATTTGAAATGAGTTATTCAAATTCCAAATAAAGATTTGGTAGTTTCGGCATAATGACGAATCAATAAAGATCGTTGTGAAATATAAGGTTGGAAAAGGGTTAAAATGATAACGGTTTTTAGGGGAATTGAATTCAACCTTAATTCGAAATAAAGTGACCGTACTTGGAAAGGAGATTTGAATTGAGGAACTTGTATAGTCCATAGCTATTCTTTTAAATACGCTTATTACTTGGAAAGCCCGGGATCGGATATAGGTCCGAAAACCATTCCAAGTAATGTTACGACGCTATGAAGAAATTCAAAGCTTGGAATCAAAGATGAAGACCGAGAATATTCATATTATTTAGATTGATTGCTGCTAATATCTCGTATCGGCCCGTACACCCAGTACGAGGTGTAAGTGGCATGAGACCTGAATATATTTGAATATTTTCGGATTGTTGTTCCGTTCAGATCCAGAACGGACTTGTATGGATGGTGTGTCTGACATTGAAATTGACCGCATAGCACTGATTTACGTTAATGTATATCAGATTTGTGGCAATATATTATCCTTATCTCTAAGTCATATGAACTTGGAGGGTATGCATTGATTTAAATCAGTGATATGTCGTGAATTGTCAATGTGGCATACCCAAGTAACTGAATGAGCTAGTGATGATCAAAGCATGGCTTATCGAAGCAAAGCTTTGTGTATGACGTGACATCGACAAACCTCACACCCCGGATGATGAGAAACTGGCGGTTTGGTCTGTATATATATGATTTGATGATGAGTGCTGCAGCAGTGGGAAACCACTTGTGAACTGGGGATGGGGTATGTTCGGGGGGCCGCGTCTGGTCGAAAACCGTAGATACTGCCCTGGCGATTTGTTGCGTTACACTTCGCTCAAGTCCCTGATTGATCTTTCGTGCCAGGAATCATCAAGTTGGAAATCCAAATCTCCAATACGAGCCATACGATTTTGATTGTATTTATATATGGCGACATAGTGGTATGGGACACTCATGCCGTCTAGGATTAATACATTTAATTGCGAATTTGTTTTCCACACTATATGATAATATTAAAGAGGATTTACGTATGAAATCATGTTTGGTTATCATAAGACAAAACTCGCCCATCTGGTGTGCGCTTGCATTGTGTGATGTAGGACGAGCTTATGATAGCTTCATTTTTCAAAAGTCATTGCGTATTTCTATGCACGGGAATTCATATGGAGGAAAACCCGTTCCGCATTAGCGGCGTGGTCCGTTGAATTACCCAACTTTAAAATGAAACCTAAATGATAACTGTTTTTGAGTTCTCACACCAGTCCCACGACTGACCTGGAGTTTATTGTTCCTTCCTAAACTCTGGGTGCCCACTAATTTCCACTCGGGCAGCTAGTGTTTAGTTTTGCAGTTATGGATCGTTGAAGAAGATTCAGAACGCTTCCGGAGTTAGAGTTCACGCTAGAGTTGGAGCTTCCGCTGTATCAGATAATGTTCTTCCGCTGAGAGTTTTATTTCTTCCGCTGTGTATATTTATGTGTAACTCTGATATTCATTGTAACTCTGATGTAATATTGAATTATTCAATGAAAAGTTCTGCTTTTTTTTTCAATGTATGTAAGTACCCATAACAATTCGTCTTTATGAACGATTTGAGTCGGTTTAATTACCGGCGAGAATCGGGCAAAAAGGCGGGTCGTTACAGTTGGTATCAGAGCTTTGGTTATACAAAGCTATTGGGTACGAACATATTTGGACAAAAGAATAGGACTCCTCAGAGTTATATTATCTCATTAGAGATAGGGTTAGAAATACCCTAGAATGAGATCTCGGAATATTATGACAAGAGAGCGTATATTTTTGAAACCGATATAAGGCATTTTTGAACAAGTAAATCAATTTGAAACAATGATTATTTGAAATATAATTTGAAATAAGGATTTCGAGTGTTTTATTCGACGTCGTGATTGGACTATCGAGTATGTAAGAATTTTGAATATACGTCTGATCAACGTATATACGAAGTTCGGTATATATTAGATAGATATAGAATCCCATTCTAGTCGCTGGAGGATAATTCTGTTGATGATCCGGACATCGTCAGTGATTATTCTCGAGTTTCGAAAATGGGATGACCATATGATTCCGATTTAAACATCGAGAACACTTGAAACCATTTTCATAAGTGTTTGAAATTGTTGATGAATTAAAGTGAAAGCCAATATAGTAACTTGAAATAGGAATGAAATATAGGTTATATTTTCTTAAATGAAGAATATAAATGTAATTCACAAATGAACCAAGATGAGTAGGGAATATTTATGAATCTAGAAATTGGATGAATAACTTAAGTATAACACTCTTTAATAATAGTTAAGGAAGTGTTGGAATTTAGGTAAAGTTATCAACCATTTGATTCTGGATTGGTTTAGTAGGAATTAGGATGCCCGATTTGGACCCTTGACCATTTGTTGATCTTGGTAAACCCCTTTGCAAATTTTAAGAACCTAAAAAGGAGAAATTTTGGGTATAAGCACTTAATGTGAATCGTTTTTGTTAAATTAGTGATGAGTAGATTTTGGGTGACCCATAAGCTTTAAATTTTTTAATTTTTAGGTAGTAAATCTTGCTTAATTCCGGCCTAAGAGTAGCGGTAATCGAGAATTCGATCATTTCTAGTAACTGGGGTAACTATATAATAATTGAGATTTCATCAAATTCCAACCTGATTTAGGATCGGACCAAGTGCCCCAGCAGTAATATGAACTGTAGACCTGATCATTTTCCTGTCATGTTAGGAATAAGGCCCAACCCTGCAGTAGGACGACCCTGTAATAATGTATGAGTATGTTCTAGGACCTGTGATTTTGACTAGAGGGTAAGGGATAGGGCAGCAACCTACTTTGGATTTAATGTCCCCCATAGATTTATAATGATGCATTAGAGTTTTGGGTAGTAGATCCTAGACCAGAGCAATCAGGAGTTGTTAGGAAACGCCACAATAGCACAGGCTGCACCAGAAGACATTAATTGTCCTATAGACCCTGTATTTGTTGAGCAGTTAGAAATGTTGATACAGGAAATAGGACAACTAGCAGTTATAGCCGAGGACAACCATTCCCGAAGCAGGAAATGGTGGATTTGGCGATGTTATAAAAAGGTGGAGAAACCACAACATGGTGATGATGTCGTGGTAGACGATAATAATGTTGTAGCCGATGAGGGTGATTTTGAATAACCTACATTCGAGGATGGCCTACTTCCAGATATGGGAGATGATGAGATTGGTGAGAAAATAGAGAATATACCAGCCCTTAGACAAGGCTGATGAAGATGGATTTATGGGTAATGAGCACGATAAATTTATCGTGGGAGTAGATGATGATGGCTTCATGGCAGACGATGAAGAGCCATTAGCTGATGAAGAACCCGAGGAGATTGGCTTGACCGATCCACCAGATGATGGGTCGACAGATGATTAGTTGCGATGAGTCTGGACCTTGTATATATAGTGTTTATATGTTATCTTAAGTACCAGATGCATTAAGTTGTTTTGGGCTAGTATGGTTTTGAAGACTAGTAACGGATACCTAGGTACACCTTTGATGACTGTATTTTTGACTGCCCAAGTGCGTAGTATGTGCTCAGGAAAAGTTAGATACGTTTTGTATGCTAACTTGAGAGATCGATATGACATGATACGTTGGATTGACTATGATATGCGTGTCCCACTATTTAATTTAAATCTGTTGTTTTGCATATTAATAAAATCTGTTCCAAAACCATATAGAAAGGTTTGATTTATAGTTTAAAATTTACTATCTTCCTTTTCGAGGACGAAAAGTCTTAAGGGGGAAGAATGTAACGAACCAGAATTTTCTAAATTTAAATATGAATTTCCATAGCACATTTTGAGATTTTCTGAATACATATTTTGGAATTAATAGGATTTAATATTTGAAATTCCCTTTTTATTTGTTTAAATAAATAATTTTATTTTGTATAAGACTTATTTTAAAGATTTTGTATAAAAATAATTTTTGTAATTTTACATAATGGTTTTTATATTTATAGATAGTAATATTTTGTATTTATATATATATAAATGTTTTATAATATGAATTTTTTTTTTATTGAAAGATTTATTTTAAGAAATATTTAATATATAAAGATTTTAAAAAAACAATTAGATATGGATTTTTAATTTTTAATAGTTGTTTGACTTGAAAATAAATTATAATTAAATATCAGTTTAAAATATTCATCCGATTTCTGCACGCGCTGTTTTAAAATAATTTTTAGAATTTTTCTGAAATTTTTATTTTGAAAAATAAGCAGATAATTTTTCAATGTATTTTGGGTATAAATGTGGTCCTTTAGACGCTTTACAAAATTGATCAATCAGACCGGTTTTATTGCTGTTTTCAAATCAGAGCGTGTTGTTGTTTACGATGATGGTCTTATTTCGTACAACTCGCGGTAAATAACTCTAAAAATCAAAAATCGGAATTTACATACAAGTGTTAAAATGGTTATTACAAGTTTGTCTTTGATATTCAATTTTTATTAAATAAAATATATTAGGATTTATAAATAAATAATCGTACCTTTATTTGGCAGGCATGCAAACTAAGAGATGTTAGATAAACCATATGTCCTCACGCATGTGCCGGTGCATGAATTTCCCTCACGTTTTGGAGTGCCATGTATACTTAAACGTGTTATAATGCATGTAGAAGAAGTTTGAAAAGGGGACATGTGTCCGTTGTTTTAAAAGACTAATATACCCTTAGTTCACATATAAAAGCACCACAAACCTTCCACTCTCGCACCATACTCCTCTCTCCTATCAACAGCCATCCGCTCCACCCAGTCCTCCTTAGGCCTCCTCCTCAAGCCAAGAACGTTCGCACCCTTCCTCCCTTCAGAAAAAAAAATCAGTACGCCCTTCCACTTTAGCCACAACCCGACCTCTCTTGTTTCTCTCTCCACCACCCGTTGTACCAACACTCCATATCACCGCCTTCCCTCTCCTTCTTGAAGAAAATAGCATGCCCTTTCCTACTTAATCCTCACGCAAAACAGTCCATGCACTCCAAAACCAGTCAGCAAACCCATTTCCTTTATCGACCACAAGTTCCAGTCCGCAACACCGCGTTCATAAGCCTATCCGACACCAGTTCCGCATATTTTTCCTACCCGTCCGGTCCTTTAACCGTTGTTTTGAGTCCCGTTTGGATTAAGACGACATTTTGTTGTGTATATTACATATACATGCATTATTTGCGGAGGATACGGTGTGTACATCGTCCGCAAAGTTGTAGCGATCGTCTATCGAAGCATTAGAAACAAATATGGGTCTGTGAAGATTTGTACGTGAACAACCGGATGTGGTTCGCAGTCAATACGAAACGATAACGGCAAAAGTGGAAAGCATAAAGGTGAGAATTCTAAATTTAAATTTATATTTAAATTTGTCGCAACGGTTAATTATAATTAGGGTTAATTATAATTTGATAATGATCATGATTTGCTATGGATGATTTACACTGGTTGTTCGATGAATGTGCATGTAGTTGATACACCGTAAACACAAAGCGTTATGGACCGTAACGCTCTGTGCACGGTTAATTTATTATTTTATTTGTGTGTTGTGATGAATGAAGTTGTGTCTGTTGTTTTGTCCTAATTACATGAGCTCGCTCATACACCGTAGCTGTGTAAGTATACGGGTTATCGGTTCACGCGTTCCTTCAATTTAAAAAGATTTTTTTTATAAGGTTATGAATTAGTTTAAAGTTGAGTTTAAACTATTTGTAAATTTAATTGAGAAACTAATGTTCGCATAAGATTTGTTTTGAAAATAATTTCAAACATAAATGAGTTATTGAATGGGATCAGAAAGAATTTGGTACATGGATTTTTAACCGTTGTCTTATACAAGCAATTAGTTCATCATATTAGAATGACGCTCGATAACATGAAAAATGTATTATTTTGGGAAAAGGATTGAAGTCATGATTTATAAATTTAAATAGGAAATGTAAATTTTATAGATAGCAAGCATTGATAATACCTTTTCAATGATAAGAACAACATATACCATAACGTTCCAGGATGACAGAGAGAATAGTGTCTAGGCTTGGGTTTGGAAATATGACTTCCTGCTTTCCCTGGCTATTCCTAACTGATCCGACGAACGGGATGGTTAAAAATCGAAATTTGTTAAATTTAGAAGTAAGTTAAAATATAAAAGTATGATTTCGGGAAAAGGGATTTAAATATAATTTGATTCGAACTTATGAAAATGAAATTTGTTTCCAGAAATAGGAATGGAACGGTTTTCATTTAAACGTTATATAACGGAAATCGAACACAGCGACAGTTCGATAATATCGATTTTTATTTCAAATGACTGTAACTTGAACATATTGAATCAAATTGACGTGAAGCGGAAAACGACGGATTTCTGTTAATAATGAGTTGTTTAAAAGAAGAAATTTCAAATTCCATCGAATGGTTTTCAAGTTATGTTCAGATTAAAAGTTGAAAAGGTCGCTATATGTGCAGTTCGTCGACCGTAACAGAAATCGAATGAAAATGACTTATAAAAATTTATGTAAAGATCCAGTAGAATTTGATAAATCATATTTTATTATTTAAAAAGTGAATTGAGTTTTTAATTGTGAATATGGGATGATTTTTGGATCTATTTAGTTAAATAACCATTTCATAACGCTTTCCGTAACGCTTTTAAACGTTATTTATACCATTTATTTGAAATGGTTTGAATTTAAAGATTTCAAACATGAATCATTATGAAAAGGATGTGTTTGAAAGAATTCGAAATACATTCAAATGTTAATATTTGAAACAATACTAGTTTGAAACTTGGATACACCAAATCAGAGTGCGTAGCGAAAGCGTGATGGTATTTTGAATAAAAGGTTACAAGAGATTCCCGTCGATAGGAAATGTGAACTTTGCGAACAAGATGTGATATCTGAAATGAGAATTAATATATATATATAAGAATTTAAACATTTGATATGGAATTAAAAATAAGATTTTTAATTGGAGAGGGAATGAGTTTTAGATAGAATTTGTCTTCTAGTATTCGATATGGAGTTACTGGAGCAGACAAATACGGTCAGAAATATCAAACATATCCATATCCAGATTCTGATTTTGTTTGCCTAAGATGGGAATTAATATCAAATATAAGTCGATAAGATTCTATTTAAACTTATATTTGAAATGAGTTATTCAAATTCCAAATAAAGATTTGGTAGTTTCGGCATAATGACGAATCAATAAAGATCGTTGTGAAATATAAGGTTGGAAAAGGGTTAAAATGATAACGGTTTTTAGGGGAATTGAATTCAACCTTAATTCGAAATAAAGTGACCGTACTTGGAAAGGAGATTTGAATTGAGGAACTTGTATAGTCCATAGCTATTCTTTTAAATACGCTTATTACTTGGAAAGCCCGGGATCGGATATAGGTCCGAAAACCATTCCAAGTAATGTTACGACGCTATGAAGAAATTCAAAGCTTGGAATCAAAGATGAAGACCGAGAATATTCAGATTATTTAGATTGATTGCTGCTAATATCTCGTATCGGCCCGTACACCCAGTACGAGGTGTAAGTGGCATGAGACCTGAATATATTTGAATATTTTCGGGTTGTTGTTCCGTTCAGATCCAGAACGGACTTGTATGGATGGTGTGTCTGACATTGAAATTGACCGCATAGCACTGATTTACGTTAATGTATATCAGAATTGTGGCAATATATTATCCTTATCTCTAAGTCATATGAACTTGGAGGGTATGCATTGATTTAAATCAGTGATATGTCGTGAATTGTCAATGTGGCATACCCAAGTAACTGAATGAGCTAGTGATGATCAAAGCATGGCTTATCGAAGCAAAGCTTTGTGTATGACGTGACATCGACAAACCTCACACCCCGGATGATGAGAAACTGGCGGTTTGGTCTGTATATATATGATTTGATGATGAGTGCTGCAGCAGTGGGAAACCACTTGTGAACTGGGGATGGGGTATGTTCGGGGGGCCGCGTCTGGTCGAAAACCGTAGATACTGCCCTGGCGATTTGTTGCGTTACATTCGCTCAAGTCCCTGATTGATCTTTCGTGCCAGGAATCATCAAGTTGGAAATCCAAATCTCCAATACGAGCCATACGATTTTGATTGTATTTATATATGGCGACATAGTGGTATGGGACACTCATGCCGTCTAGGATTAATACATTTAATTGCGAATTTGTTTTCCACACTATATGATAATATTAAAGAGGATTTACGTATGAAATCATGTTTGGTTATCATAAGACAAAACTCGCCCATCTGGTGTGCGCTTGCATTGTGTGATGTAGGACGAGCTTATGATAGCTTCATTTTTCAAAAGTCATTGCGTATTTCTATGCACGGGAATTCATATGGAGGAAAACCCGTTCCGCATTAGCGGCGTGGTCCGTTGAATTACCCAACTTTAAAATGAAACCTAAATGATAACTGTTTTTGAGTTCTCACACCAGTCCCACGACTGACCTGGAGTTTATTGTTCCTTCCTAAACTCTGGGTGCCCACTAATTTCCACTCGGGCAGCTAGTGTTTAGTTTTGCAGTTATGGATCGTTGAAGAAGATTCAGAACGCTTCCGGAGTTAGAGTTCACGCTAGAGTTGGAGCTTCCGCTGTATCAGATAATGTTCTTCCGCTGAGAGTTTTATTTCTTCCGCTGTGTATATTTATGTGTAACTCTGATATTCATTGTAACTCTGATGTAATATTGAATTATTCAATGAAAAGTTCTGCTTTTTTTTCAATGTATGTAAGTACCCATAACAATTCGTCTTTATGAACGATTTGAGTCGGTTTAATTACCGGCGAGAATCGGGCAAAAAGGCGGGTCGTTACAAAATGGTTTTGAAAATAACCAGAAATTCCAATAATTGAATTGGAATAGATTTGAATCGAAATTGTCTTCGGAATATTTCGATGTTGGATTTCGTGATTATACAGATATTATTATGGAAATTTGAAAGATATATATATATATATATATATATACATATATCGATATTTCCAGTATGATATTTGTTGGTCGTAGAATTTGATATTGAATATAAGCCGATATATTTTCTATTCAGAGCCTTGTATTTAATATCAAATGTGATTTGGGTTTGTCGTGAATGGTGTCTTCATTAACACTGTTCTTAAGCCCAGTTGAGAAAAGGATTAAATCTTTTTATTTAGATTTAATGAAGTGTACCAATTAAATGATATTTAATTGGAATTGAATTGGTATTGATTTTCGGGTTTATCGTGAACAATGTTTTAAATAACACTTGTTCTTTAACCCGATAATTAATGGAATGTGATTTTGGGTTGTCGTGAATGGTATCTTCAATAATACTGTTCTTAGACCCAAAGGAGTTAAGAAAATCAGAAACTAACTGGAGATTAGTTAAGTTGAATGGTTTCTGGGGTATTGATCTGATGTTGGTTTCGGCCTTCGGGGTTAATACTTAGGGAATTGCTCATTTGCTAATTTACGATTAGGGACTGATTGAAATGTGATGTGATTTTGGGTTTATCGTGAACCGTGTTTTAAATGACACTAATTCTTTAACCCAAGTAAAGATGAGTTTTAATGAATCTTTAATTAGATTGAAAAGATCGAAAATGGAGTATCACCAGTTTTGCTCCAGGCGATAGTTAAATCTTTAATTAGATTTAAACGTGAAATGGTAATTGAATTTACCGATAACACCGTGGTATTAGATATGAAGTAAGACCAGTTTTACTTCATGGGATGAATAGGTTGGGATTGGGAAATTAAAACAAACGATTACTTCGGTAAGGTACGTTAATCCCGACTAGTTTGAATTGATATTCAAAAGGAGATTAAAGAATAAATTTAAAAGAATTTATCTTTGATAAAATTAATGGGAACCTTTCCCTAAGAATGTGAAATTTAGAAACTAACTGTGGGTTAGCTAAGGAAGACGGTTTCCTGGGTATTGATCTGATGTTGGTTTCGGCCTTCGGGGTTAATATTTGGGAAATTATTCTCTTGCTAATTTACGATTAGTGACTGATGAATTGGAATGAGGCGTATGTTGTGTTTGTGTAACACTTGTTTATTATATACGCGAGTTACTCAGAAAGACCGGGTTTATCCCATTCTGAATAACTGATTCGACGTGATGTCGAAGATGAAGACGATGGTAGAAGACCGAAGGTCTTCTCGTCGTTTGGATAATTACTGATGATCTTGATTGGGCCGTACACCCAAGAGGAGGGAATCAGTTGGTGATCGTCCAGACGTACTTGGAGATTGATGGATATGCGGGGTACTAGGTGCCTCTGGTTTCGTTCAGACCCAGAACGAACTTGTAAATGGACTGTGTGTCTGACATTGGATTTCATTCTGTGTGACTGTTATCGGTTGCATAGAGTGGTTTGCCTTTGTGGCATGTTAAGATGTAAATGATCAAGGCTTCTGTTGAAAAGAAGAGTCTTGTGGTTGATGATCAAAGCCCGACCTTTGTGGCGTAGCTTTGCCTAGCGTTAATTCGCGAGCCTCCCACCCGGTTGTGAACCAAAAACGGGAGAGGACATCAGGGAGGGCATGTGTTTCCTTCTAGCTAGAAGTGGCGTCAGTGGTTTTACACACCCTGATGAGTTTGACTTATGTGGTTGTTGGTTTGCGAGGCGCCTCGGATATATCGGTCGATCCGGGACTGATGGAGACATTCGTTGGCTCATTTACGCCCCATAGGGCGGGGAGACGTATTGTTTAGGCACTATAATCCACATCGGTGGACCGGCCCTGACGATCCAAGGGGCAGTTGCGGTTGTTCCGGAGACATGGGCTAGATTGTCTCGAATCGGTTGAGGACGATCCCTGGCCTCGGTTCACAGATGGAAATCCAATTTCCAAATACGTGACATTTGCGGTTTTATTTGTAGAGCCTAGTATGGCGACATAGTGGGATGAGGCGCTTATGCCGTCTATGATTGATACTTATGATCTGAAGTTGTTTTATACACTATGCACTTATGATAGTATCAAATGATTTGTTTTAAACGTATCAAGCATTCTTGGCTATTATAAGGTAAAAACCCTATTCTTCGGCTTGCGTTGCATTGTGTGATGGGACCTGGGTCTTATAATAGCTTCGTTTTTCTTTATTTAGCATTGCGCAGTTGTTTTATGCACTGGTATTCTTGGGAGGAAACCCGTTCCGTGTTATACGGCGTGGTCCCTTGATTTACCTAACTTTAAAATAAAGATTAATAACTGTTTTAGTTCTCACACCAGTCCCATGACTGACCTGGAGTTTATTGTTTTAACCTAAACTCTGGGTGCCCTTATTTTGACACGGGCAGCTAGTAGTTTTGGTTTTGCAGATTTATATTCATAGGAACCTGGTTTACAGCTGGAATGATGTTCGAAAAGCTTTGTATCCGTATATCTCCTTCAGTTGTGTTTTGTATCATTTTCCGCTGCTATGTATTTTATTGTAATCTCTGATATTTTATAATGTATAATATTCATTTATACTCTGTATATTCTTGTATTCTTATGGAATTGTTGTAATATACAATGAATTGTTCTTCCGTCTGCGTTCCTTTGTGTGTTGTTCTCGAACTATCCGCACTTTCCTCACCGGGGAAGTTACGGGTTTTCACAGTTGGTATCAGAGCTTTGGTTTACAAAGCTCAGGGAACAAGACACATTAGAACCATACGAAAGAATTCATCAGAGATTGGATTAGTAATATCCAATGAGAATGACTCGTTAGAGATGGGATCAGTAGTATCCTAGAAGGAGTGTGAAGAGTAGTGTTTTGAAAAATAAAAGTGAAAACAATTTTTGTTTTCAAAATTTAAATCAATTATTCGTATTTCAATATTTATTTATATTGACTTGGACTATATAAAGATTTTGCATATACATCTGATCGTGTATTCGCAGTTTTAATATATTGGGTAGATATAGAATCACACTCTAGTCGCCCGGAGATGATTTTGATGATAGTCTAGACATCATCAGAATTGGTGTTCGAGTTTCGAAAGAGGGATTTCTATATATTTCCTATTGACTGGTGTGAGAACCAAAATTATATAGGGCCTATTGTTGTGATTTGGCACCAAAAGCATGATTTTTGACTATATATCAAAGTTATGAATTTGAAACGATAATCAACTAATTGATTGATGGTAGTGTTGTTTGATTATTGGTTGAGTAACTAAAATTTGTACCCTATAGCCAAATTGTATCAAATAGTGAGTTTTATTGAAAATTAGTCGCATTTGCTTGCATGTACATGTATATCTTTTGAGCAGGTCATAATAAGGAGGCTAGAGAAGAGGAATGAAATTGTTTGCCCGACAAATAGGTACATGTTTATTGTATTTCTTGAGTTTTGGGTGATTTTATGAGCCGATTGGTTAGCCGCTTGGCATTTTCTTTTTCTTTTGGATTGAAGAAGGCCATGGGAGGCTGTATGAAATATCCCGAAGTCCCCGGTGCAGGGAAGGTTATGGCGAAATTTTTCGAAAATTTAGGGTGTTAGCCAAATTTTTGAAAAGTTTGAAAAGTTCTTAGAAACTGAAAAGTTGAATAACTTAAGCCGTAATAAAAATTATGGAAGTTGAGTTGATTTGTAAAACAACTTTCGGCTTCGTTCCTTTTCGGGGACGAAAAGTTTTAAGTGGGGGAGATTGTAATAACCCGGAAATGCAAGCCAATTTAAAAATTTTATTTTGGCGATTTTAGTGAATTCAGAATATTTAAAATGAAATATTTTAAATAATATCGATGAAAAATTTATTTTTAATTGAATTCGAATGTATATATTATACACGTCGTTCGTAGAATATAAATATTTATTTAAACTATAAAAGGAATTGAAAATGGCGCTGTAGTTCGATAATTCGATTTCAAAATTCAAATGACTGTAACGGATTGAAAATAAACCGGATTTTAGCGAAACCAAAAATATTAGAATCTAATTGAGAATATATTTCCAAGGAATCCGAAAAATCAAAATTTCATAGCGGGAATCAAAAGATATGCCCAAATGAATTTTCAGAATAGTCGCTATGGAATTCTGGCCCTTAAAAATAGCCATTTTGCAAACGACCTCGGACTTCGACGAAACCACTTTTGTTGGATCAGTGATGTCAACTTATCGCTAGATTCCAATTTTCATAATTTTTCGAATCAATATGTGAGCGTGGCAAAGGAAAACGCGGTTGACCAGTTTCAGTTGATTTTAATCGACTGAAAAATGGCCATTTTTCAAACGGTCTCAGAATTAGACGAAACTAATTTTGTTAGGACCGTATTGTCAATACGAAGCTAGAAACATTTTTTCTGGAATTTTCGGGGTCCGTATGGGGCTTCAGTAAATTGAAATGTACGTTTGAATTGTATATATATAGATTTATATTTTAATTTAAATGAAAATTGATCGAAATGATAAAATTGGTTACGATACATATCCCATTGTGTTCAGAATGGGGGTAATTAGCTAGGGACGACAGTCGGTGAGTTCGATTTGGAGTTCGAAATTAAAAGTTACTTTTTGGGGAAAAATTAAAATAAAATATTAACTAAAAATATACACCCCCTTCTTTCTCTACTACCAAGTCAACCCCCGCCCATTTTAAATCATTCAATAGAAAGGGGGAAAAGGAAAAAAAACCCGCTACAATCGATCTCGCCCCTTCCTCCGTCCAAGGCGTCGCCACCGGAGGACCCCCCCCCCCCCCCATCGGCCGCTATCGAAGTCCGCCCTGTCTCCTCCGTCCTCCGTTCGAGCCTCCCTAAATCCGCGAGCCTCCCTAAAACCCCGATCCCGTATGAAGACAACTGCCGCCACCCCCCTTTCCGACCTCCTCGACACCAGTGCCACCCACTACTCCGACCAGCCCCCTTCGACGAACAGTGCCACCCTCCCCTAAGCCCAGCCTCGAATGTGGACCCCCCTCCTCTCCTGGATCCAAGAAACCCGCAGTCCTCCCCCACAACCACCGGTTATCCTTCTTATTTATTTATCTTTACTTTTTTAATGTTTTTAGTTTAGCTAATTTAAATAATTAGTGTAAAACCATTTTTATAAATACAAAGATGTGATCTTTATATCGATACATAACGTGAAATGGGATTTTTATCATGAAGAAAGTGATTTGAAAATGTGATCTTTTTATATATGAAAACATAGAAATAAAAATGTAATTTTTATATTAGTAAAGTTGTGATTTTTATCTTAGAAAAGCCATGATTTTTACGTGTATGAAGCCATGATTTTTACGTGTATAAAGCCACGATTTTGACGAAAATAATGCTATGATTTTCATAAAAAGAAAAGGCAAAATTTTTATATACGAAAGGTTAGATTTTTATTAACGAAAAGATGCGATCTTTAAAAAGGAAAAAGGATTAGATTTTTATAGTAAAAAAGATTTGATTTTTAACCTAAAAAGGATTTGATTTTTGAGTATAATGAAGTAACAAATATGAAAATATAAATTTTATATACGTATGATAGTAAAAATATTTTTATATAGTGAAAGATCATATTTTTATATAGTGAAAGATCGAATTTCTATATAGAAGAAAGCATTTTAAAAATATAATCTTTACAATATATGAAGTGAAATAAAAATATAATCTTTATATAGGAAGTAGCGTTGTTAAAAATATAATTTTTAACACAAAGGGTGTTGAACAGATCTCGATACAAAGCACTGAGAAGATTTCCTACATATGAAGAGTCGTGGCGTTTGGATTAGCTAGTCGGTGAGAACTCCTCACTTTTAAATTTGTTTCTAGTTAAAATATATACTAGGATGCTGATGGTGTTTAGTAGCACCCGACACCGGTCGTCCACAGACCATGGACGGCTTGTATGCTTGTTTGTTTGATTTTGATGTGTAGTTGATTGTGTGATGTGAAATGAAATAAAATATTTATATAGTTAAAAATATTTTATAGTTAAAAATAGAATTTTTAACGTGTATATGAAATGGAATAAATTAATATAAACAAATCGGAGATTTGTTTATATACACACATTTAACTGATATTAATTGAGACGATAAATTTTACACATCGCCCAACTGCACAAATAAAATCTGTGTTTGATTGTTTGAAACCCCACACGGGTATTGGGATGGTATATGAATAATTAGTTGTATGTCGATCGATTGATTGACAAACTATTATAAGCGTTAAGTAATTATATTTGATGCTTATACAGTGTAGAATGCACTTTGGATGAGGGTTGATTATTTGTCATTATTGATATATACGTGTGTTGTAGAAAACCCATATAATCAACATTATACGGTAATTGATTGGGCCTCATTCCAGTTTTGAAAAAGAAATATTTGAAAAGAAATATTTGAAAAAGAAATATTTGAAATAGAAATATTTGAAAAAGAAATATTTGAAATAGAATATTTGAAAATAGAAATATATGAAGCCGTGTTGATTGGATTGACGCCATTTTGACGCGAAAGATATTTATATCGATTTTATTCGTTTTTCAATGAATATCGAAAGTGATTTCAGAATCTGATAAATTGAATATAAATGAATTCGAATTGAAATTGAATAGGAATGAATTCGAATTTAAATTAAAGTGAATTGAAATTCGAATTAAATTGAAATAGAAATGAATTCGAATTGAAATTGAATAGAATTGAATTCGAATTGAAATAGAAATGAATTCGAATTGAAATCGAATAGAATTGAATTCGAATTGAAATTGAATAGAAATGAATTCAAATTGAAATTGAATTAATTTGAAATTCAAATTGAATTGAAAACGAGCTGAAATTGAATTGAAAATCGATTTGAATTTAAATCGATTTGAAATGAATTTAAAACGGATTAATAGTGGAATATTCAATTTTGATTTGAAATTGAATATGAAGTTGAAATCGTTTTGAAAACGAATTTAAAACGATTTTTAAAATATGTTTTAAAAGGAAATCGACGAAATATAAATTATATATATAATATAATGGCCTGAATAGAACGCGCCGCGCCGCGGCAGTTTGCGAATTTCGACTATTGACTTCGAACGGATATTACGGGAGATCCAACCATCGGATTCTCCTAAAACTGGAACCATTGGGTTCGTATCGAAAAGAGCTTTCTAACGAATATTAGAAATTTGAAATCTAACGGTTGGATTTGGAATTATGTCCAAATCAAACTTGAAAAAGGTCGCTGTAAGTGCAGTTCGATGGCTATTGATGGAAATCGACTGTACGGGCCTTGATAAAATTATTAAAAATAGTAATAATTTGTGTAAAATCATAAGAAATGATTTGTGAAGAATTGGGATGAAAAACTCAATATTTGAAAAGATAAAAATAGATTTTTATCGAAATGAACTAGTTTTGAACTAGAATAATAATTTATTTATTTTTAAAATAAATAAATTGGATTTGAAATGGTTTTGAAAATAACCAGAAATTCCAATAATTAAATTGGAATAGATTTGAATCGAAATTGTCTTCGGAATATTTCGATGTTGGATTTCGTGATTATACAGATATTGTTATGGAAATTTGAAAGATATATATATATCGTTATTTCCAATACGATATTTATTGGCCGTAGAATTTGATATTGAATATAAGTCGATATATTTTCTATTCAGAGCCTTATATTTAATATCAAATGTGATTTGGGTTTGTCGTGAATGGTGTCTTCATTAACAATGTTCTTAAGCCCAGTTGAGAGAAGGATTAAATCGTTTTATTTAGATTTAATGAAGTGTACCAATTAAATGATATTTAATTGGAATTGAATTGGTATTGATTTTCGGGTTTATCGTGAACAGTGTTTTAAATAACACTTGTTCTTTAACCCAATAATTAATGGAATGTGATTTTGGGTTGTCGTGAATGGTATCTTCAATAATACTGTTCTTAGACCCAAAGGAGTTAAGAAAATCAGAAACTAACTGGAGATTAGTTAAGTTGAACGGTTTCTTGGGTATTGATCTGATGTTGGTTTCGGCCTTCGGGGTTAATACTTAGGGAATTGCTCACTTGCTAATTTACGATTAGGGACTGATTGAAATGTGATGTGATTTTGGGGTTTATCGTGAATCGTGTTTTAAATGACACTGATTCTTTAACCCAAGTAAAGATTAAAACTAAGTGGAGTTTTAATGAATCTTTAATTAGATTGAAAAGATCGAAAATGGAGTATCACCAGTTTTTCTCCAGGCGATAGTTAAATCTTTAATTAGATTTAATCGTGAAATGGTAATTGAATTTACCGATAACATCGTGGTGTTAGATATGAAGTAAGACCAGTTTTACTTCATGGGATGAATAGGTTGGGATTGGGAAATTAAAACAAACGATTACTTCGATAAGGTTCGTTAATCCCAACTAGTTTGAATTGATATTCCAAAGGAGATTAAAGAATAAATTTAAAGAATTTATCTTTGATAAAATTAATGGGAACCTTTCCCTAAGAATGTGAAATTTAGAAACTAACTGTGGGTTAGCTAAGGAGGATGGTTTCCTGGGTATTGATCTGATGTTGGTTTCGGCCTTCGGGGTTAATATTTGGGAAATTATTCTCTTGCTAATTTACGATTAGTGACTGATGAATTGGAATGAGGCGTATGTTGTGTTTGTGTAACACTTGTTTATTATATACGCGAGTTATTCAGAAAGACCGGGTTTATCCCATTCTGAATAACTTATTCGACGTGATGTCGAAGATGAAGACGACGGTAGAAGATCGGAGGTCTTCTCGTCGTTTGGATAATTACTGATGATCTTGATTGGGCCGTACACCCAAGAGGAGGGAATCAGTTGGTGATCGTCCAGACGTACTTAGAGATCGATGGATATGCAGGGTACTAGGTGCCTCCAGTTTCGTTCAGACCCAGAACGAACTTATAAATGGACTGTGTGTCTGACATTGGATTTCATTCTGTGTGACTGATATCGGTTGCATAGAGTGGTTTGCCTGTGTGGCATGCTAAGATGCAAATGATCAAGGCTTCTGTTGAAAAGCAGAGTCTTGTGGTTGATGATCAAAGCACGGCCTTTGTGGCGTAGCTTTGCGTAGCATTAATTCGCGAGCCTCACACCCCGGTTGTGAACCAGAAACGGGAGAGGACATCAGGGGGGCATGCGTTTCCTTCTAGCTAGAAGTGGCGTCAGTGGTTTTACATGCCCTGACGAGTTTGACTTATGTGGTTGTTGGTTTGCGAGGAGCCTCGGATATATCAGCTGATCCGGGACCGATGGAGTCATTCGTTGGCTCATTTACGCCCCATAGGGCGGGGAGACGTATTGTTCAGGCACTATAATCCACATCGGTGGACCAGCCTTGACGATCCAAGGGGCAGTTGCAGCTGTTCCGGAGACATGGGCTAGATTGTCTCGAATCGGTTGAGGACGATCCCTGGCCTCAGTTCACAGACGGAAATCCAATTTCCAAATACGTGACATTTGCGGTTTTATTTGTAGAGCCTAGTATGGCGACATAGTGGGATGGGGCGCTTATGTCGTCTATGATTGATACTTATGATTTGAAGTTGTTTTATACACTATGCACTTATGATAGTATCAAATGATTTGTTTTAAACGTATCAAGCATTCTTGGCTATTATAAGGTAAAAACCCTATCCTCCGGCTTGCGTTGCATTGTGTGATGGGACCTGGGTCTTATAATAGCTTCATTTTTCTTTATTTAGCATTGCGCTGTTGTTTTATGCACTGGTATTCTTGGGAGGAAACCCGTTCCGTGTTATACGGCGTGGTCCCTTGATTTACCTAACTTTAAAATAAAGATTAATAACTGTTTTAGTTCTCACACCAGTCCCATGACTGACCTGGAGTTTATTGTTTTAGCCTAAACTCTGGGTGCCCTTATTTTGACACGGGCAGCTAGTAGTTTTGGTTTTGCAGATTTATATTCACAGGAACCTGGTTTACAGCTGGAATAATGTTCGGAAAGCTTTGTATCTGTATATCTCCTTCAGTTGTGTTTTGTATCATTTTCCGCTGCTATGTATTTTATTGTAATCTCTGATATTTTGTAATGTATAATAATCATTTATACTCTGTATATTCTTGTATTCTGATGGAATTGTTGTAATATACAATGAAATGTTCTTCCGTCTGCGTTCCTTTGTGTGTTGTTCTCGAACTATCCGCGCTTTCCTCACCGGGGAAGTTACGGGTTTTCACATTATAATAGCCAAAAATGCTTGGTACATGAAATTTCATCTTTTATTATTACTATAAGTGTATAGTGACAAAACAATTTCAATCATAAGTATCAATCATAGACGACATAAGTGCCCCATACCACTATGTCGTCATACTAGGTTCTACAATCAAAACCGCAAAATGTCGTATTGGAAGTTGGATTTCCATCTGTGAACCAAGGCAAGGGATCGTCCTTAGCGCTTCGAGACAATCTAGCCTACCATGTCTCAAGCTAGTACTCAGTCAAGCCTTGGGATCGTCAAGGCCGGTTCACTCGATGTGGATTAAAATGCATGAACACTACGTTTCCCCGCCGTATGGGGCGTAAACTGGTCATATCCTGATCAAACTATCGGCCCCAGAATGACCGATATAACCGAGGTGCCTTGCTATCCATCATCCACATAAGTAAAATGTCAGGGCGTGCAAAACGCTGACACCACCCCTAGCTAGAAAGAAATGCATGTCCTCCCTGAAGTCCTCTTCCGTTTCTGGTCCACACCGGGGTGTGAGGCTCGTGAATTAACGCTACACAAAGCTACGCTATATTAAAGCTGTGCGTTGATCCTCAACCACAAGACCCTGCTTTTCAACAGATGCAATGATCATTTTCATCTCAGCGTGCCACACAGGCAATTCACGCTATGCAACCGATGTCTATTAATCACACAGAATGAAATCCGATGTCAGACACACATCCATTTACAAATTCGTTCTGGTCTGAACGAAACCGGAGGCACTTTATTCCTCCCCAGTATGTCCAATACATGGGAGAGGTCCTCGCATATCCGGTCGATCTCCAGGTACGTCTGGACGATCACCACTTATTACCTTGTCTTGGGTGTACAGCCCAATCAAGACCTCAATAATCATCCAAACGATGTGAAGTCCTTCGGTCTTTGACCACTGTCTTCATCCTCGACATATCGTCGAATCAGTTATTCAGAATGGGATAAACCTGGTCTTTCCAAATAACTCACGTATATAATAAACAAGTGCTACAAAAACACAACATATGCCTTATTCCAATCCAGAATATTCCTTTATTCAAATATTCTTATACTTTGGGAATGGTTCCCATTAATTTTATCAAAGATAAATTCTTTAAATTTATTCTTTAATCTTCCTTTGGATATCATTTCAATCTAATTAAAGATGCATAAGAACTCCACTTGGTTTTAATCTTCCCAAAAATCAATATTAACGTTGGTTTAACTTGGGAAACCATATCCGGTCTTTAACAGGGTTAAAGAACAAATGTCATTTAAAAACACGTTTCACGATAAACCCAAAATCACATTCCATTCCATCAGCCTTTTACTGTAAATTAGCAAGTGAACAATTCCCTAAGTATTAACCCCAAAGGCCGAAACCAACATCAGATCAATACCCAGGAAACCATTCAACTTAACTAATCTCCGGTTAGTTTCTGATTTTCCTAACTCCATTGGGTCTAAGAATTGTATTTTTAAAGATACCATTCACGAAAACCCAAATCACATTCCATTAATTATGGAATCTTCACGGAAAAACAAATCAATATATAATCGACACCAATTTCCATATCCGACGAATAATATAAATGGAATAACAGCAACGCCCCTTAAATTCCATATGTATTAACAGTCTTCCTCCACAGAAGTTTACTTCGATTATTATCAAATCGAATTCCACTGAATTCCAATTTAATATATATTAAATTGGAAAACGTTACCTTGGAAAATTCCTGTTAAATCTAAACAAAAAGATTTATAAATCCCAAATCACAATTCACTGTAAATCGGATTAAAGAACGAATGTCGTTAAAAACACAGTTCACAATAAACCCAATCCACATTAGCCTCTAACCGTAAATTAGTAAGAGAACACTCCCCTAAGTATTAACCCCGAAGGCCGAAACCAACATCAGACTAATACCCAGGAAACCATTCAACTTAACTAATCTCCAGTTAGTTTCTAATTTTCTTAACTCCATTTGGTTCAAGAACAGTATTATTAAAGATACCCTTCATGAAGAACCCAAAATCCAATTTGATATTAAATACAAGGCTCTGAATAGAAAATATATCGGCTTATATTCAATATCAAATTCTGAAACCAACAAATATCGTACTGGAATAACGATATATATATCTTCCAAATTCCTCCACAATCTTCCTATAATCACGAAATCCAATATCGAAATATTCTGAGCATAATTTTGATTCAAATCCATTCCAATTCATATATTGGAAATCCTGGTTATTTTTAAAACCATTTCAAATCCAATTTATTTATTTTAAAAATATTGGATTTATTATTCTAATTCAAAACTAGTTCATTTCAATAAAAATCTATTTTTATCTTTTCAAATATGGAATTTTTCATCCCAATTATTTCCAAATCATTTCTTATGATTTTACACTAATTATTGATATTTTTAATATTTTTATCAAGGCCAGTACAGTCGATTTCCATAAACGGCCATCGAACTGCACTTACAACGACCTTTTCCAAATTTGATTTGGAGATAATTCCAAATCCAACCGTTAGATTTTGAATCTCTAATATTTGTTAGAAAGCTATTTTCGATACAAACACTACGGTTCCGGTTTTAGGAGAATCCGACGGTCGGATCTCCCGTAATGTCTGTTTGAAGTCAATGGTCGAAATTCGCAAACTGCCACAGCGCGACGCGTTCTATTCAGGCCATTATATATATAATATATATATTATATATATTCCATCGATTTCCATTTAAAAAGTATTTTATAAATCGTTTTAAATTCGTTTTCAAAATGATTTCAACTTCATATTCAATTTCTAATCAAAATTGAATATTCCATATCATCGATATATAAATGATAGTATTTTCAAAACATTAGATTACGAAATCATTTTCTTTTCAATATTCATTATAAAAATGAATAAAATCGATATAAATATTGTTCATGTCAAAATGGCGTTAATCTAATCAACACGGCTTTATATATTTAAATATATTCGTGTCCATCCCAAATCGGACATCAAAATCAAATTTTGATTCTTTACTAAATATTATTTTAAAATATTCATTATTTTAAAATAATCGTTATTTTAAAATATTCATTCTTTCTGAACTGGAATCAGACACAGTCAATTACCATATAATTTGATATATATGGATTTCATACATACATGTATACAACAACAATCAAACACAGTCAACCATCATCTAAAGTGCATTCTACACTGCATAAGCATTAAAAATAAATATTCAACACTTATAACAGTCTGTCAACCGATCGATTGACATACAACTAATTATTGGGACTAGTGTATGTCATATATCACCCCAATACCCGTGTGGGGTTTCAATCAACAAATAACGAATTTTATTTGTGCAGTTGGGCGATGTGTAAAATTTTTCGTCCCAATCAATATCAGTCAAATTAGTGTACATAAACAAATCGTCTGATTTGTCTATGAATATTTATGTCATTCCTATCCACGTTAAAAATTATATTTTTAACTATATAAAATATTTTTAGCTATAAATCTTTCATTCCAATTCACATCACACAATCAACTTTCACAACATAACCAAACAAACAAACAAGTCGTCCATGGTCTGTGGACAACGGATGTCGGGTGCTGCTAAGCACCGTCTGCATCCTAATACATATTTTAACTGGAAACAAAATTAAAGTAAGAAGTTCCCACCTTTGGGTTCCACTCCTCCATTCTCTATTTCTGAACGGTTCGGATTTGCCCTAAAATTCCAATGCGATCTTTTCCCTCTATTCATAGTAAAAATCGCATTTTTAATATGATGTTTATGTTAAAAATCATATTTTTATAATGGCACTTCATATATAATAAAAAATCAGAATTTTATTTTGCTACATTTATAGAAATCATATTTCTATATTCTCTATTACATAAAAATCCTATTTTTAACCCGCTACTCATATAAAAATCGAATTTGTATTCTTGCTACTTCATGATAAAAATAAAATTCATATTTTTATTTCACTACACATATATAAAGAACGCATTTTTATTTCAAAACCATATATATAAAAATCTCACCTTTCATACGATAAAAATCTCATCTTTAACTAATTAAAAATATAATCTTTAGCAAATTAAAAATCTTAACTTTAATCTAAATAAAAATCTATTATTTAATCTAAATAAAAATCTATTCTTTATATAGAAAATCAGAAAATGGATTCAACTAAACAAAAACTGACCTTTCTTCTGTTTTCGTTTGCAGGAGGGCTGCAAATCAGAGGGAGCGAGAGAAGAGGGGAAGGGGGATGGTAGCCGGAGTGTAGCGGTGGCCAGCAGAGGTGGTTTAGTGCAGTGGCGTGCAGTCTTGGGCTGTGGAGGAGGCTCGTTCCTGGGCTGTGGTGCCTCTCGAACGGAGGAGGGGGACAAGGTGAGGGCGGCGTTAACGGGGAGGGACGGAGGCGCCGTGGGAGATGGAGGCGGCGATCGATCTCGATGGGGGCGACGGGTGTCTAGGGCACGACGATTTCTCTTCTTCTTTTTTCTATTTTTTTTTTGAAATGAACGGGGGAGGGGGGGTGGTGACCGTGATGTAGGAGATAAAGGGGCCACGGAATTTTTTTAATTATTTTATTATTTAATTTATCCTCCTAAAAGTAACTTTAAATTTCGATCTCAAAATCAAACCTACCGACTGTCATCCCTAGCATATTACCCTCATTCTGAACATAGTGGGATATGTATCGTAAGCCAGTTCGATCATTTCGATCGGTTTTCATCAAAATTAAAATTAATATATATATATATATATATATGTATATATATTGAATTTGAACGCATATTTCAACTTAACAGGGCCACATACGAACTCTAAAAATTCCTGAAAAATATTTTCAAGCTTTATATTGACGATACGGTTCTAACAAAACTAATTTCGTCAAATTTGGAGATCGTTTGAAAAATGGCCATTTTCTGGTCGATCCAAATTGACTGAAATAGACAAAACACGTTTTACTTTGCCACGCTCACATAATGATTCAGAAAATTACAAATTTTGGAACCTAGCAAGAACTTGACATCCCGGATTCAACAAAAGTAGATTTGTCGAAAACGGAGGTCGTTTGCAAAATTTCCATTTTTAAGGGCCAAAATTCCATAGCGACTATTCTGAATTTTCAACTGGGCATAACTTTTTATTCCCGCAATGAAATTTCAGTTTTTCAGATTCGTTGGAAAGATAATTTCAAATAGATTCTAATATTTTTAGTTTTGCTAAAATCTGGTTTATTTTGAATCCTGTACATTCATTTGAAATTTGAAATCGAATTTTCAAACTACCGCGCCATTTTCAATTGCTTTTATAATTAAAAATAAATATTTATATTCTATCGTCGATTCAAATAAATATATACATTCTAATTCTATTCAAAATAAATTTCTCGTCGTTATTATTTAAAATAAATCGTTTAAATATTCAAAATTCATTAAAATTGCCAAAATAAAAAATTTAAATTAGTTCGGATTTCCGGGTTGTTACATAATTCAAATATTAGGAGATATTAAGAATTTAATTAACAGGCGGTTTATTAAAGAGGCTAAATGATGTTGGGTACTGAATCAACGGATTAATTTTTATTTTTATGGATGAATGGTTGTTTATTTAATTTTATTTGATAGTTAAATAACTGACTATCAAATCTGACCTATACGCTTGTTGTATGGAAAGATCGGGACCGAATTTATATTCGAAAACCATTCCGACCAACAAATTCGTGGAAGATGCTAATTGAAGTTGGAACAATTGAAGACCGTTGATCTTCATGAGCGGAAGGGTTATTTGTTGATTTTCTCTGGTCTGGTCCACCAGAGTTATAATGACGTGTGATTCTATCATAATTGAAATCTTAGGATTGCAAGGACTTCTCGCTACTGATCCGTGGGGTGATTCCTATATTGGATGTAGTAGGAGAGTGCCTTCGGTTCATCCTGTTCCTAGATGACTTGAATGGACGAGTGTCTGACAGAGTATTTCCAAAAGAATCACGTACATTGATTTCTTCAAACGTACCAAGTAGATGGCGGAGAAGTGCACATTCTCTTATCAATTTGATTATTTTTGTGGACGTCAATTAGTGATATCTAACGGATCTGACGATGTGGTACTCAAAGCGGATGGAGATGTGCTGTTCTGAAGGATAAGCTTAACCTCTAGCCTCATCAACCAGGAAATGTCATAAAATCGGGTAGGTCGCCGGCTATGTGGGTCGCACCCATCAAAAGGCTAAATCATTACCAGATCCGGTGAAATCAAATGACTTCCGCTATCCCTTTTTATTTTTGTATGTTTGCTATCGGTTCGGTTGGCTGGCCCCCAACCGTGGTAATGATTTATTCGGTACTCTCAAAGTATAGTGAGGGGCCAGTCATGTTTAGCCTGGGTGGCAAGATGTTCTTGTTGAACCCCAATGTATTCATCTCCAGAGGTACATTGTAACAACCTGGAAAATCTGAACCAATTTGAAATTTTTATTTTGGAAATTTTAATGAATTTTGAATATTTAAAATGATTTATTTTAAATAATAACGACGGGAAATTTATTTTGAATAGAAGTAGAATGTATATATTTATTTGAATCGACATTAGAATATAAATATTTTATTTTAATTATAAAAGGAATTGAAAATGGGGCGGTAGATTGAAAATTTGATTTGGACATAAACTGATCAAAACATGGAAATTTATTTTGGAATTTTGGCCCTTAAAAATGGAAATTTCGCAAACGACCTCCGTTTTTGACAAAACCACTTTTGTTGGATCCGGGATGTTTAGTTATTGCTAGATTCCAAAATTCATAATTTTTTGAATCAATATGTGAGCGTGGCGAAGTAAAACGTGTTTTGTTAGTTTCAATCAATTCGGATCGACCAGAAAATTACCATTTTTCAAACAGTCTCCAAATTTGACAAAATTAGTTTTGTTAGGATCGTATCGTCAATACGAAGCTTGAAATAATTTTTCTGGAATTTTTAGAGTCTATATGTAGCCCCGGTAAATTGAAATGTACGTTTGAATTGAATATATATATATATAGACTTATGTTTTAATTTAAACATAAACTGATCAAAACATTAGAATTGGGTTACAAAACATATCCCATTGCATTCGGAATGGGGGTAATTAGTTATGGACGACAGTCGTTGGGTCTCGTTTGGGGGTCGAATAAAAAGTCAACTTTTGAAATTAAATATAATATAAAAATAAAATAAAAATAAACCCTCACTCCTCTTTATCTCTCTCCTCCCACCCACAACACTAGACAGTTTTTCAAAACGAAACAAAAAAAGGGGGAAGGGAGTGAAGCCCTAGCCTCTAGGCCTTGGGCCATCGTTGATCGCCGCGCCAGGCGGGCAACCACCGCGCCGCTCTGGCGAGCCCCCCTCTCTCCGTCAGCTCTCCCTCCCCGTAAACCCGCGCAACCCATCCCTACCGAACCCAAACCCCTTTGCCGCTTCCTTAGAGCGCCGCCACCCACCTGAACGGCAGCCGCCGCCTTCGGCGACTTCACCTCCGTCCACCGACATAGTTCAACACCCCTCTTCCTCCGAGTGACTATAAGTAATTATTTATTTGTTTTATATTTTTTTTATGAAATCAGTTTTAAAAATCAGTTTTTTTTTCTTTTATAATATAGCAACATAAAAATATGGTTTTTATGTATGACTTCAAAATAAAAGTTGTGATTTTTAAAGCTATAAGAGTTTGGATTTTTAAATACGAGAAGAACAGATTTTCTTATATGTAGAAAGTTTAGATTTTTAAAATAGAAAGGTTAGATTTTTATATGTAGGAAGTCTAGATTTTAAAATATAAAAAGATTTGATTTTTATATAGGAAACAATTTGATTTTTAAGTAGACATCGATATAAAAATATGATTTTTATATTATATGGATAATAAAAATATGATTTTTATAACTTAAATGGCGATATGAAAATATTATTTTTAGCAGATAAAAATATAAATTTTATCGTGTGTATGTAATAATATAAAATTTCGATTTTTATTATATATGAAGCAAAATAAAAATTCGATCTTTATATGAGAAGTAGAAATATAAAAATATAATTTTTATATAGAAAGAAGCATTGTAAAAATGTATGAAGTAGAAATAAAAATATGATTTTTATTTATTGGAATAAAGCGATAAAAATGAGATTTTTATCTATGAACAGCGTAAAGAAGATTACGTTGGAATTTGGAATAGAATCCAAACCATCGTCCGTTAAATCATGGCGGAGTGGAACCCAAATGTGAGAACTTCTCACTTTTATTTTATTTTCTAGTTAGAATATATACTAGGATGCAGACGGTGCTTAGCAGCACCCGACACCAGTCGTCCACAGACCAGGGACGGCTTGTTTGTTTGATTAATTGTGTGGTGAAAATTCATTGTGTGATGTGGAATGGAGTAAAATATTTTATAGTTAAAAATATAATTTTTAACGTGTATATAAATAGAATAAATATTTGTAAACAAATCGGACGATTTGTTTATGTACACACATTTGACTGATATCAATTGAGACGATAAATTTTACACATCGCCCAACTGTACAAATAAAACTTGTGTTTAATTGTTTGAAACCCCACACGGGTATTGGGATGATATATGATATACACTAATCCCAATAATTAGTTGTATGTCGATCGATTGATTGACAAGCTGTGTAAGCATTAAATATTTATATTTGATGCTTATGCAGTGTAGAATGCACTTTGAATGATGATTGAATGCGTTTGATTGTTGTTGTATACATGTGTGTATGAAATCCATATAAATCACATTATGTAGTAATTGACTGTGTCTGATTCCAGTTCAGAAAGAAAGAATATTTTAAAATAACGATTATTTTAAAATAATGAATATATGAAAATAATATTCAGTAAAAGATTAAAATCTGATTTTGATGTCCGATTTGGGATGGACACGAATATATTTCAATATATAAAGCCGTGTTGATTAGATTAACGCCATTTTGACGTGAATGATTTTTGCATCGATTTTATTTATATTTATAATGAATATAAAAAAGGAATTGATTTCAAAATCCAATGTTTTGAAAATACTATCATTTATATATCGATGATATGGAATATCCAAATTTGATTAGAAATTGAATATGAAGTTGAAATTGTTTTCAAAACGAATTTAAAGCAATTTATAAAACACGTTTAAATGGAAATCGATGAAATATATATTATATATATTATATATAATATATAATGGCCTGAATAGAACGCCCGCGCTGCGGCAGTATGTGAATTTCTACCATTGACTTCGAACGGACATTACGGGAGATCCAACCGTCGGATTCTCCTAAATCAGAACCATTGGGTTCATATCGAAAAGAGCTTTCTAACAAATATTAGCTATTTGAAATCTAACGGTTGGATTTGGAATTATGTCCAAATCAAATTTGGAAAAGGTCGATGTAAGTGCAGTTCGATGGCCGTTTATGGTAATCGACTGTACGGGCCTTGATAAAATTATTAAAAATATCAATAATTTGTGCAAAATCATAGTAGATGATTCGGAAAGAATTGGGATGAAAAATTCCATATTTGAAAAGATAAAAATATATTTTATCGAAATGAACTAGTTTTGAAATAGAATAATAAATCCAAAATTTTTGAAATAAATAAATTAGATTTGAAATGGTTTTAAAAATAACCACGGTTTCCAATATATGAATTGGAATGGATTTGAATCGAAATTATGCTCGGAATATTTCGATATTGGATTTCGTGATTATACGGATATTATGGAAGAATTTGGAAGATATATATATCGTTATTCCAGTACGATATTTGTTGGTTTCAGAATTTGATATTGAATATAAGCCGATATATTTTCTATTCAGAGCCTTGTATTTAATATCAAATTGGAATTTGGGTTTGTCGTGAATGGTATCTTTAATAATACTGATCTTAAACCCAATGGAGTTAAGAAAATTAGAATTTGACTGGAGATTAGTTAAGTTGAATGGTTTCCTGGGTCTTGATCTGATGTTGGTTTCGGCCTTCGGGGTTAATAATTAGGGAATTATTCTCTTACTAATTTACGGTTAGAGACTGATGTGATTTTGGGTTTGTCATGGATGGTGTCCTCATTAACACTGTTCTTAAACCCAGTTGAGAAAAGATTAAATCTTTTTATTTAGATTTAATAAAGTATACCAATTAATTAATATTTAATTGGAATTGAATTGAAATTGATCTTTGGGTTTATCATAAACGGTGTTTTAAATAACACTTGTTCTTTAACCCGATTAACAATGGAATAAGATTTTGGGTTGTCATGAATGGTATCTTTAATAATACTGTTCTTAGACCCAATGGAGTTAAGAAAATTAGAAACTAACTGGATATTAGTTAAATTGAAGGGTTCCCTGGGTATTGATCTGATGCTGGTTTTGGCCTTCGAGGTTAATACTTAAGGAATTGTTCACTTGCTAATTTACGGTTAAAGGCTGATGGAATGGAATGTAATCTTGGGCTTATCGTGAACCGTGTTTTAAAGGACATTGGTTCTTTAACCTAGTTAAAGACAAGAATAAGATTTTGGGTTGTCGTGAATGGTGTCTTTAATAATACTATTCTTAGACCCAATGGAGTTAAGAAAATCAGAAACTAACTGGAGACTAGTTAAGTTGAAGGGTTTCCTGGGTATTGATCTGATGTTGGTTTCGGCCTTCGGGGTTAATACTTAGGGAATTGTTCACTTGCTAATTTACGGTTAAAGGCTAATGGAATGGAATGTGATTTTGGGTTTATCGTGAACCGTGTTCTAAATGACATTGGTTCTTTAACCCAGTTAAAGGCAGGATATGTTTTCCCAAGTTAAACAATCATTAATATTGATTTTTGGGAAGATTAAAACTAAGTGGAGTTTTAATGCATCTTTAACTATATTGAAATGATATCCAAAGGAAGATTAAAGGATAAATTTAAAGAATTTATCTTTGATAAAATTAATGGGAGCCTTTCCCAAAGTCTAAGAATATATGAATAAAGGAATATTCTGGATTGGAATAAGGCATATGTTGTTTTTTTCTAGCACTTGTTTATTATATACGCGAATTATTCAGAAAGACCAGATTTATCCCATTCTGAATAACTGATTCGACGATATGTCGAAGGTGAAGACGGTAGTTGAAGACCGGAGGTCTTCACATCATTTGGATGATTACTGATGTCTTAATTGGGCTGTACACCCAAGACCAGGTAATAAGTGGTGGTTGTCCAGACGTACTTGGAGATCGACCGGATATGCGACGGCCTCTCCCCTGTATTGGACATACGGGGAAGGAATAAGGTGCCTCCGGTTTCGTTCAGACCCAGAACGAACTTGTAAATTGATGTGTGTTTGACATCGGATTTCATTCTGTGTGATTGATATACATCGGTTGCATAGCGTGAATTTCCTTTGTGGCATGCTGAGATGCAAATGATCAAGGCTTCTATTGAAAAGCAGAGTCTTGTGGTTGATGATCAAAGCACGGCTTTAATACATCATAGCTTTGTGTAGCGTTAACTCGCGAGCCTCACACCCCGGTGTGAACCAGAAACGGGAGAGGACATCAGGGAAATGGACATATGTTGGTTTCTAGCTAGGAGTAGTGTCCGCGTTTTGCACGCCCTGGCATTTTACTTATGTGGATGATGGATAACAAGACGCCTCGGTTATATCGATCGATCCGGGACCGATGGAGTCATTGGGCACATTTATGCCCCATAGGGCAGACTAGCATATCGTCTACGGTATTATTAATCCACTTCGTATGGACCGACCCTGACGATCCAAAGGTCGCTCGAGCTCTGAACCTAAGGCTCGGGCTAGACGGTCTCGAAGCGGTAAGGATGATCCCTTGCCTTGGTTCACAGAAGGAAATCCAACTTCCAATACGACATTTTGCGGTTTTAATTGTAAACCTATATATGGCGACATAGTGGTATTGGGCACTTATGTCGTCTATGATTGATACTTATGATTGAAAGTGTTTTGACACTATACACTTATAGTAATAATAAAACATGAAATTTTACATACCAAGCATTCTTGGCTATTATAAGGTAAAAACTCTTTCCTCCGGCTTGCGTTGCATTGTGCGATGGGACCTGAGTCTTATAATAGCTTCATTGTTCTTTATTTAGCATTGCGCTGCAGTTTTATGCACTGGTATTCTTGGGGGTAAGCCTGTTCCATGTTATACGGGGTGGTCCCTTGATTTACCTAACTTTAAAATCAGATTAATAACCGATTTAGTTCTCACACCAGTCACATGACTGACCAGGAGTTTATTGTTTTAGCCTAAACTCTGGGTGCCCCTATTTTCCGCACGGGCAGCTAGTAGTTTTGGTTGTGCAGATTTATATTCACAGGATCCTGGTTTACAGCTGGAATGATATTCTGAAAGCTTTGTATCCGTATATCTCCTTCAGTTGTGTTCTGTATTATTATTTTTCCGCCGCATTGTAATTTGTAAATCTCTGTTTTTTTCTGATGTATAATATTTATTCATACTGTGTATATTCTTGTATTTTGATGTAAATTGTTTTAGTAACAATGAAATGTTCTTCTGTTTGTGTTCTGATTTGTCTTGTTCTCAATTCAATCCGTTCTTTCCTTCACGGGGAAGTTCGGGTCGTCTCAAACATTGTCGGGAAGGTGGTCCCATACCTTGCCAGGAAATCCATTCTCCAATAAGCGCCCATGGTTTTGATTGTATACTATTTATGTGGAGCGTGAGATGCAAGAATTTCGCTACGTTGATATTTATTTGTATTTAGACACTATTATAATATCAGAATAATATTGTTTTTCAAAAATGTTTTGGGTTATCGTAAGGTAAAAACCGTCTGTATTTATGTGTGGATTCGGTCTTATGATTATCCTTTCCTTTCAAAAAGATTTTGACATTAAAATCAATTTGTGTGATACCTTTAAACTTAGTGTGTTTTTCTCACTCTTGTTCACCAGACTGATCCGGCGTTTGTAAAATGCTCGGGTTAGACCGAGTTGTACAGGTTCAGGTTATCGCATTCTATGAAGAGACAAGCTGGAAGAGTTCCGACATATGATATTATATATTCCGCTATGTGATTGTATATGAGGACAGATTATTATATTTGTCTAGATTTGTGATGTACTCTGATGATTGTAAGTTTTTATTTCATGCTCTTGGTAAAGATTTATTTTAATATTATAATTTGTTCCGCTGCAATGTGAGACTCTGTTTCTGATGTGCTTCTTCTTCTTCTTCTTCTAATCTAATATTTCTTTCTTTCTTACCTCGCCCTCTAATATTATTTCTAATAACGTTCCTATGTTTTTGATGCTTGAATAGTCGACATGGTGTTTTTGTGTCGATTTTTGGTATCAAAAATCTTTGGGTCACCACTATAACGACCTACAGGAATTTGAGCCCAAATTTCGACAATAATATAAATCCTGTATCACTTGTCAGAACTCAAGTATCGAAAGCACAGATAGTTATTAGAAAGAAGGTAAAGGGTGGTACAAAAAAGAAAGAAATATTAGAATAGAAGAATAAGAAGAACACAACACAGAATCAGAGTCTCACATCGCTACGGAACAAAATATAATATAGAAATAATCTTTATAGAGAGCTTGAAAAATTAAAAAAATTTGAGTACATTAAAACATCTGGACAGTTTCAAATATCTATCCTCATATATAACACACAGCGGTATAAATACAATATATCATACGTCTGTACTTCTCCAGCTCGTCTCTAGACTTCACAGCATCCAATAACCTGAACCTGTACAACTCGATCTAACCCAAGTATTACAAATACACGGATCAGTTTGGTGAACCAGAGTGAGCAAAACTCCCTAAGTTTATGGGTAACATCCAACTTGATTTTAAAGTTAAAATCTTTTCAAAAAAAAAAAAAGATAATCGTAAGATCAAATCCACACAAAAATACGGATGGTTTTTACCTTACGATAACCGAAATCATTTTAAAATCAATACTATTATGATATTATAATAATGTCTAAATACAAATAGATATCAATCTAGCAGAACGCTTGCATCTTACGCTCTACATATATAGTATACAATCAAAACCGCAGGCGCTTACTGGAGAATGGATTCTCATGGCAAGGTATGGGCAAACACCTTTCCGACAGTGTATCTCTATAGAGGAATAACCGAGTTCAACAAGAACATCTTGCAACTCAGGCTAAACATGACCGGCCATTCACTTAACCTTGAATGTTCCGAATATATTATCACCTATGGTTGGTACCAACATAACCGTTCCCGGGAGATATAGAACCGAAAAGAAGACAAATATGAATATTCTCTAGATGGTGACAATAAACCCTAATGGGGGCGACTCACATAGCCATGCGACCTACCCGATTTTTACCATTTACGATTGATGAGGCTTGAGGCTACACTTTAGCTTTATAATTAGCACATCGCATTTACTTCGAATGCCACATTGTCAGATCCATCAAAATCACTAATTGACGTCCACAACAATACTTTACGTGTTAGCTTAAAGAAGTTTACTTCTCCGCCTCTACTCTTGGTACTGTTGAAGAAATCAATGTACGTGACCATTCTGGAAATACTCTGTCAGACATCCATCCGTACACGTCATCCAGGAACAGGATGAACCGAAGGCGTCATCCTACCACATCCTATATAGATATCACCCCAAGGATTAATAGCGAGTATTCCTTGCAATCCACAGATTTCAACCACGATAGAATCATAGTATATCTTTAGGGATCAACCAGAGAATGTAAGTAATTCTACCGTTTTATGAAGATTCACGGTCTTCAATTTCTCCATTTTGAATAGCGTCTTCCACGTATTCGTATTTATTGGTTGGAATGGTTCTCGAATATAATTTCGATTCCGGTCTTTCCGTACCAATAAGCGTATGAGAAAGATTTGATAGTTGGTTATTTAATGTATGCATTAACTAGTAGATCCATTTTTTTGTTTATTTGATAGTTAAATAAACGACTATCTAATCTGATCAATACGATTGTTGGTACGGGAAGGCCGGGATCGAGTTTATATTCGAAAACCATTCCGAACCAGCAAATACGTAGAAGATGCTGATTGAAGATGGAACATCATCTCACGCTCTACATATATAGTATACAATGAAAATTGCGGGCGCTTATTGGAGAATGGATTTCCATGGCAAGGTATGGGAAACCACCTTCCCGATAATGTACCTTCGGAGATGAATACATTAGGGTTCAACAAGAACATCTTGCAACCAAGGCTAAACATGACCGGCCCCTCACTTCCCTTGAGAGTACCGAATATATCATTACCATGATTGCGGGCCAGCCAACCGAACCGATGGCATACATGCAAAAATAAAAAGGGACAACCGAAGGCATTTGATTTCTCTAGATCAGGTAATAATATACCCTTCTGATGGGTGCGACCCACATAGCCATGTGACCTACCCGATTTTAACCATTTCCCGGTTGATGAGGCTTGAGGTCAGGATTAATTAATTAATTCGTTCATTTATTTATTTTTCTCTTTAATTCTTTTATATTTAAAAGTACTTCTGATCACCATTCACTTTGAATGCCACATCGTCAGATCCGCCAGAAAATCCTTAATTGACGTCCATAAAAATACTCTAGTTGTTAAGCTAAGAGAAGTGCCCCTCTCCGCTACCAACTTTAGTACGTTTGAAGAAATCAACGTACGTGATCCTTTTGGAAACACTCTGTCAGACATCGGTCCATACAAGTCATCCAGTAACAGGATGAACCGAAGGTACTCTCCTACTGCATCGAATATAGGAATCACCCTATGGATTAGTAGCAAGAAGTCCTTGCAATCCGTAGATTCCAACCACGATAGAATCACAGTATATCTTTGGTTGCAGACCAGAGATTATTAGTGATCCTTTCGCTTATGAAGACACACGGTCTTCAATGCTCCATCTTGAATCTTCATCTTCACGTATTTGTTGGTCGGAATAGTTTTCGAATATAAATTCGATCCTGGTCTTTCCATACCAACAACGCATTGGCCATATTTTGATAGTCGATTATTTAACTATCAAAATAAACAGTTATCCAATCATGAAAATAAACTGAGTTCACTGGTTCAGTATTCCGTATCACTTGTCCTTTTTAATTAAAAATAATTAACGAATGGTTAATTAAAATATCTCAATATTTGGAAAACATCATTTCTCTATTTACTAATATTCGCAAACATTTCATTTAAATAATTAGAAAAAATGTTGATTTCAAAAATCGTTTTGGGTTATCGTAAGGTAAAACCCATCTGTATTTATGTGTGGATTTGGTCTTACGATTATCATTTTCTTCTGAAAAGATTTTAACTTTAAAATCAACTTTTATATTGTTGTAAACTTAGTGTGTTTTTCTCACTCTGGTTCACCAGATTGACTCGTCGTTTGTAATGCCTGGGTTGTACAGATTTAGGTTATCGGATGCTGCAAATCCAGAGACGAGCTGGAGGTGTTCAGACGTGTGATATCTATTATTTATTCCGCTGTGTGATTGTATATAAGGATAGATTATTATAACTTTCCAGATATGTTGATGTACTTTGATGATTGTAAGTATTTTTAAAGCTCTCAGTAAAGATTTATTTCTATATTATATTTTGTTTCGCTGCGATGTGATACTCGGTGTTGTGTTTGGTTCTTCTTCTTCTTCTTTTATTTTAATATTTCTTTCTTACTTACCTCACCCTCTAACTTCTTTCTACTAACGATCCCATGTTCCCAATACGTGAGTTTTTGCAAGTAATACGGGATTTATGTATTATTTTCAGAATTCGGACATCGAATTCTTGTGGGCTGTTATAGTGGAACGTGGGGTTCTTCTTTCCAAAATGGAACGTTTTATCAGGAAATAAAGGTGGCTCTGTTTTATTTTTCTTTCCCCATGAATTCGAATCAGTTTTATGTAATTTTAAAAAAAATTGTTGAACAAGAACAAATGACATCCGTGGAATGATGGATAGGATGTCCGGCAACCTCAATCCAAGACAGTGAAGATATGTTCGAACTGATACATGATCAAATGAATTGGACCCTGATTATTTATTCCTAAAGCCCTTATTAAATTCCTTTACTTTGGAATTCCAATATATGTATATTCCCAACTTCTTCAAATGACGTTACATTATTATTTCACAAAATAATTCACCTCTAATATTTCTGTCTTTACAACTAATACATCCTTCGATAATCCTGAAGTCATTCAAGTTGGGGTATTTTAATTACCTCTCAGACCTTGATCAACAACGTTCTTATCTTAAGATAAATACGAGTTGTAATTCAAAAACCCATATTCATTCTAATACCGACCAATACCAATTCACTATTTTATTAAAAATACGGTTTTATAAAGCCTTCTTACTTTTGAAACCTCCTTTATAATTGTACTATTATTACTAAATTCATTGATTTAGTAAATGATAAATAAAACATCAAACTTTAAACTCCTTTAAACTATTTATTTTTCGGATTTTATTACAAGTTGTATTTCCAAAAATTTTACCAAATTCAATTGCAAGAATACCTTTATGTAAACCTTTTAATTATTTCCTTTGGAAAAATCTTGTTTCAAATTCCATCCATTTCACTTAATGCCATCATTTGGTAACATTAAATTAAAATTAACACTTTAAATTCACATCTCTCTTTATAAGCTTGTTTACACAACTCTATTTTAATATAAACCCTTTTCCATCTCGATTCCCTTTACTTAATCCAATATTAAATAACATTTATTTTAAGCTTATCCGATTCTCTTAAAATCCTTTTATAACTTAATTTATCAAACTTGGTTTAAATGTGAATCCATTCATAAACTCACTTAAAAATTCAGTTATATTTCTTTATTACTTTGGTTACGTACCTGAACTTTATTTAAATAAATAGTTCCTTAAAATATTATAATTTAAAATTCTAATTTACTTCATCACTAACGGGAACTAATATTAAATTCCCTTGTTAATTCTTATTGAACTAAACAACCATTTGTTAAATTATATCACTATTTTCATCGGTGCAAACTAATTCAGTTTAACAATCAATCTCCGTTAAAACAGTTGGCTTGATCAACTGTTAAACATGATTAACTCATTGATCAATTCTAACTCGTCTTTTCATTTAAATTAATTAATAATATAATATAATTAATTTAAATTATCCCATTTACTTCGCTTATTATTAAATAGATAATAATCGATTAATATAATCCCATTTTAATTATTACTTAAAAACAATCAATCCTAATTAATACTTATTATATTTATCCTTGCTCACCTGCTTGTCCATCTTATTAATATAAGAACTAGTTTTATAAATCATTTAACAATTATGACGAGGCACGTGCTTCACACACGGTATATTTTTGGTATAAAAATGGTGATTGATGGTTTATCAATCAATATATGCACGTGCTTCGCACACAGTATATTTTTGGTACAAAAATGATGATCGATGGTTTAACAATCAATATATGCACGTGCTTCGCACACGGAATAATTTTCATTTGATAAACTTCATTTTAAATAATATATTTAAAATTCAATATTCAGTTATAAAATAAATTTTATAACTTCATTTCTAACGATTCACCTTAACGGTAAATCAATCTTTATAAACAATTATAATTTAGGCCATCTATTGCAGATTTCTCAACCAATATTTCTCATTGGTTAATATTAAGGGTTTAAAAATAATCAATAATCAATCCATCATCCAATCTGGTTGGTTAAACAGTGCATGTGATATAACATGAAAATAAACAATAATTTTGAGGAATCCGGTTGGATCCATCCAACCATTTCTTTTTAATACTTAGAAAAGTATGTTACAATCATATCCAATTTTCCATTTAATCATCACTTCAAATCATTTGCTACGACATTTCTTAATATTTATAATCGGAAATCGATTCAACTTATCAATCATAAAACAATCCTTATGGAATTCTCTTTTGTTTCATTATTTGGAAACAATAATCATCATTTATTCATTTTAGAATAAACTCATTCCAAAACTCATTTCTTTATTTCGAAAATATTGTTATATTTTCACAACTCCTTTTATTACCTTGATTAAGAAAATATCATTTTATTTTCTCTAGCCCATTTTATTTCCGTTACTTTGGAAATATCAATACATATATTTTCTCAAATTCTTTTATTTCCTTTATATTGAAATCTCATTATATCTATCCTCAAATACTTCTAATAACGTCACATTATTATTTCTCAAAAAAAACCGCTTCTTATATCTTTGTCATTACAACTAATACCATCCTCCGATAATCCTGAAGTCGTTCAAGTTGGGGTATTTTAATTACTTCTCAGACCTTGATCAACAACATTCTTCTCTTAAGATAGATATGAATTGAAATTCATTCTAATACCACTTCACTATTGAATTAAAATATAGTTTCATAAAACCTTCTTACCTTTGAAATATCCCTTTTTAAATATACGATTATTACTAAATCAATGATTTAGTAAATGATTAATATAACATCAATTTTTAAACTTCAACTTCTTTAAATGAACTACATTTAAGAGATAATTCCTTAAATATTATTAATTAGAATTATACTTTACTTCACCATTAACTGGAATTAATGTTAAATTTCCTTTTTAAAATATTATTAAGTTAAACAACTATCCGTTAAATTATTACATTAGATTAATCGATACTAGCTATTTTAATTAACAATTTCAATTAAAAATATATGGCTTGGTCAATTCTAAAACATGATTAACTAGTTGATCAACTCTAGCTTGTCTTTTCATTTGAATTCACAAATAATATTATTAATTTAAATAATCTCATTTATTTCGATTATTATTAAACAAACAATAATCAATTTCAATAAAATATCTTTTTGATTGTTTCTTAAAACAATTATATCAGTTATTCACGTTCCATTAATCCTTGCTCGCTTGCTTTGCACATAGCAGATTTTGGGTTTATAAGAATTAGCTTCTTAAATCATGTAATAAGTAAGATAAGGCACGTGCTTCACACACGGTTGATTTTTGGTTTACAAGAATGTTGATTGGTGGTTAAAATAATCAATATATATATATATATGTGTGTGTGTGTGTGTGTGTGTGGTTGGTTTATTTCCTTTTTTAAACTTCATTTAAAATAATATATTTAAGAAAAAACTATATTCAGTTATAAAATAAATTTCATAACTCTATTTCTATCGATTTACCTAATGGTAAATCTATCTTTTATAAAACAATGTGTTTTAGGCCATCAACCATCAAATTCCCAACCAATAATTCCCATTGGTTAATATCAAATAAACATTGAATTTAGATTCAACATTAAACCATCCAATCATATTCAGTAACAATTCATATAATGATAACATAAAATAAACATGAATAATCAATTTAACTGAGAACAGTCGATAAATAACAGCAGCTCAAGCACCCAATTAAATTTAATACATTTATATTATAGTAAATGTAACCAATAATGTAAGTTACCTCCATTGGAAATAATTGTTAAAAATAACGATTTGGTTTGATTAAATTAAACAAACGTTTAATTTAAATCAATTATATTAGTATATATGCAAACAACCATCAAATCACTCAACAACTGGCAAACATCGCACATAAATATTTAAACCCGATTTATATAAATATAAGTGGGATAATTGAGTGAGTTTAACTCACCTTGGGTTTCCATCTGTCGCCATTTTTTCGTATGATCACAATGATCATTTGTTCATTCAATTCGGTGAAGGATTTGATAAGTTATTAACACTAATGTTAACACGATTTTAATCTAATATAATTAACCATAAATAATAATTTAACTTATATAATTTTGTTTGTTAATGCGGACATGCTAACCGACATATATATTACCACCGTATGTATATATTTACTAACTATCCATACTAGTTTTCTTCTTTGCCGGACGTGTATACTAATTATATAATTATATATATTGCGGTTAACTTTTCCTAAACCACGTTGATAATAAAGATCGGTCCATGCAAATTATAGTTAAGATGCAATTGGCACATATCAAATTTGTTAAGCATGTACATCATTACATTAGTTATTTAAATTAATAATAGGAACAATTATTACCTTTCTATACCATGTGTAAAACCTATCCATGTCATTATATTTCTCCACCTAAGCAATAACAATGCAATGTCCCCTTTCCTGTTTCCCATGCACGTTCATGTAATCCCCTCATGTTTGGCCCAACTTATCCTTCTACTTAAAAAGTAGCAAACTAGACTTTTTTTTTAATATCCGAAAGTCCATTTGGCTCTGTGGTATAACTCGATAGAGTTGGGGTTAGTAATTCCCTAGATTGAGTTGAGTGTTTATATATGAGAGCGTATTTGTAAATTTTATATACAAATGTTTTGTATTGTGTTATTTGATCATTTTGATTTAGAACTGGCAATTGAGACGATATTAATTTTTGTAGAGGGTAAATGAAATAATTTTACCCAAAATATATTTTTGTATAGAAAAGAAATAATTTTATTAAATTATTGAGGTACTGGCATGTTTGGTTGATTTGATTAGAATTCAAATTGGATTTAAAAATTTGAATGATTTAATATAACTGAAGAGATTTCACATATGGAATGTGCGAATGAGAATTTTAATTTGAAAATTTGAAAATTGAGTGAATATAATTGAATGGAAATCAATATGGTATTAATTGATTGATAGTTAAAAATGGCAACCCAAGTGAAAATAATCAAGTAAAGATTGATGTTGAATATAAATTCAATGGAATAATTTGATTGAGTTGGTTGTGCATTGTTGGTTGATTGTTTGTTTTATTGGTTGGATATAAATTCGTCAATAATTTAACAAGGGTTGAATGAAGTAAAAACTAAATTCCAGTATAATAATGTGAATGAATCGAATATGATTTGAAATTAATGATTTAACTTGGTATTTACACTTGAATGATGGTATATGTTGAATTTTCGAAATTTGTTAGTTAAACTGTTGATTTATGAAGTGTTATTTAATTATTTCATGTATATGCTATTTACATGATAAACCGAGTTAAGTACAGGCGCCAGATGGCCATGAGGATTGTTTTGATTGTGAATATTGCATGTAAATTGAGCAGTATACTCAATAGCGCTCGTAAAAGGTATGCCTATTCGAAAATATTAATTTTGGGTTTTGCTTTTTGTTTTTCGACCGTGTGGGTCGATGTATACATATAATTTGTTCCTACGATATCGCAGATGTCACTCCATGCAAGGGAGACTCTAGCGAATTTTTTTTGGGAATTTGAAGTGTTAGAAAAAATTCAATATTTTTGAAATTTTTATTAACAATATTGAGTTGGTTTTTGATTTATAATAAATTGGATTTTAACTTATAATGGTTTTATGACATTTTTTCTAGCTTAGTAATTTTGGGGACGAAATTCTTTTAAGAGGGGAAGATTGTAATGTCCCGTATTTTTGGTGATCAAATATCTTATTTAATTTATTATTTTAAATTGATTTAAAATATATATATATATTCGTTTATATAAGAAATGTAAACATTAATTTATATATAATATAAAACGAGCTTGAAATGGCACAGCAGTTCGTAATATTGAATTTTGAACTTCAACTGAATATACATAATCCGTTTTAAGTCGGAATTCCGTGAAACAAGAAACGTTGGGATCTTGTTTAGGATAATTTTAATATGGAAGAGAAAAATCTAGATTTCATGTTATAGATTGTTAGTTATGTCCAATTCAAATTTTAAAATAGTCGCTATGGAAATCGTTATTAAATTATAACGTTTATTTAACATATTTAATAGGATTTTAATATAAATTAGATAAGGGTTAACCTAAAAGTGACGATATTGAGGTGTATAATTTATATTTGGAATTGTATATATATTCTGCTTGGATATATATGATAAAAATAATTTATTATGATTTATTTGAATTAATTTGGAATTTAAATAATATCTTATTCGATATTATTTGAGCTTCATAATAGCCATTATTGCAAATGGTCTCTGTTTTCGATGAAATTAGTTTCATTGGAACCTATCATTAAATTAATGTAAGAAAATCAAACTTCGTGGCAAACCTATACCGTATGTGACTTCGGTGGCCGAAAACGTCTCTGTTTCTATTCAAGTGTTTAGATTATTTAGGCAGGGGTAACTTTTAACGAATAAACAACTAGTCAAACAAAGTCGAAATTTAGTGAAACAAGATTTATTGGATTCGTTAGGAAGAGGTCTGGTAAAATGTCAAGGTCTCATATTTTTTGGATTTTTTCTGTAATTATAGAAATTTTAAGCACTTGATTTTTCATCGATATTTATAAAGGACTTTTCACAAATGATCTCGGAATTCGACGAAACCTGTCCCATTGGGTCCGGAATATTTTTTTATGCTAGGATTAGGTGTTTCATCTCGGATTAGAGGTCATATATGTGGTTTTCATGAGTAACTTCTCGATGAAAGTTTGTTTTATAATATAATATTATTTAATGCATCCCATTCCCTTATAAATAGGAACAACGAATCATTCTTCCAGCCCAACCCTAGAACGCGGTCAACAGGTTAACTACCGCCGTAAAAAACAACGAACGGACCAAACACTCTTTCCTTTCTCACTAATTTTCTTCCAATCCATCATTTTCTAGCTCAAACTTCCAATAACAAACTTGTAGAGGTTGATGAGATCTACGTTGGCAACGGTTGTGATCAAATATAATTAGATGTGGAGGCCGAAATCTCGATTGAAAGCCGCTTGAGTTGATACCGTTTTCTGTAACGAGGAGGTGATCGAACTCCACAAGGCCTAGGGCGGAAGTTAAGCATGGCAAGGCGCACCTCACGGTAGTTCCAGATAAGCTCCGGTGGCCAGGCAATGGTGCAGTGGCTGAGCTTTTCAAGTGAAGCGTGGGTACGAGCTGAAGCGAGACCTGGAATCGATAATGAAAGGGAACGAGCAGTCCAGCATTCACATAAGCCAAAAGTGATCGGCCCATTAATTTTACTTATAAGTGAAATTAGTTAATATTAAAACTTGATTAAGTTAGTAACTAAAGTCATGTTTTGTAACTATGCAGGGCACTACATTGGGCAAACTCGTGAATTCGATTATGGGCGTGATGCCTGGAATTCGAAGAGGGATGGAAACGAGAATAATATTGGACGTGAAGCCGACTATGTTAAAGAATGTAATTAACTTAATTTATTACTAAAAAGTAGCGTAAAACAGTTCCTCAAAGAAAGCTTGCGACCATGGCTGCCTTGTGTTCTCATAATAACCCGATCTTCGACAACAACGCTCCTCCTAAAGAGGGTTCTTCTTCCTCCCCTCCTTCTAATCGACCTCCCAACCCTCCCCCTGACCCTAAATTGGATGAGGACGGGTTTACTATGGTCTTTAATCGCAAAAAAGGACCTAAATCCTTCTTGAATTCTAAAACTTCTGCGCATTTCAGAACGACGACTGGCTCCTTTAGCGAGTACCCATCTAAAGCGCAGTAAAAGCCTTACCCATCCTCAAGTGGAGGGCGTTTCCAATCAAGAAATCAAAACCAGAACAGTCCTGCTCAAGATTCATCAAGAACCCCAATTCCTCCGACAAAAGAACCCGGGCAGATGTCTAACATCCCTACGGGCATAAATCAGAAAGCTTCATCGTGGGCAGATTTGATTAAGAAGGGCAATCAAGATTCAGTTTTTGATTTGAGCTTCATCCCTCTGGTGGTTACACTTGGAGATGAGATGATAGTTGTGGCCTCCGAAGAGGCATGCAATCGCACAGAGGGTAAATGGTATCTTTCCATTGTGGCATATGTCTTTGGAAAAAGGCCTGCCTATCACTATTTCAGAAATTATGTGGTGCGCACTTGGAACCCTAGTGGCTCTTTCGAAATTTTTACAAGAGAAAATGGGTTCTTCATAATTAGGTTTTCGAATGCTGAAGATAAATAGAAACTTCTAAAAGGGGGATCCTATTTCACTAATGGGAAACTGATTATATTAAAGAATTGGTCCAAGAAAACAGTTCTTGACCGGGATATCTTAAACACCATGCCCATATGGATTCGACTTCCAGAACTGAACCTTCGACTATGGGACAAGGAAATCTTCAGTGCCATAGGAAGCCTTGTCGGCAATCCATTAAAGATGGACGAACAAACAGCGAAGGAAACGCGACTGAGTTACGCTCGCTTGCTTGTTGAAATTAAAGCGGATTCTGAGCTACCTAATGAAGTATCCATCTATACACATGATGGGGAGATTATTACACAACAGATCACTTATGAGTTAATTCCAGATAGTTGCAAATTCTGCAAATGCTTTGGACATTCCACTGAAGCATGCTTGAACAATGAGAATCAGGGTGAACAGCCAAAACACGTTGCAATTACGGATAACAGCTCTGATGTTAACAAAGATGATGTTCATAAGGATATCAATAACATCGAAGCAGACAATTCTGGAATTAACTCAGCAGTTACTGAAGACATCTGCCCTAATTCAGAGCAATTTTTCATGGAAACAAATGCAGAAGATATGAACATAGACGCATTCAAACTACATTTAGATTCAGGCAAGAAAGCTCAACCTCAAACAACTCAAGACTCTCAGAGTACTGCTAGTCCTAAAGAGAATCTGCAAACTCGTTACGCTTTGGCTGAGACTGTGGAAACTCCATCAGGGGTTTCCACAAATACTAAGGAGCCCAACTTTCTGAAAGAAAACAGTAACATCACAAAAGAGGGATCCTACACTAAACAAGTCATTGAGTCCTCTCCCACCTTGAAGGACCCAAGCATTATTACAAATTCTACAAATAATTCAACAATAAAAATAGGGAATTTCTGTGAAGACCTCCATGCTACTGATCCCATTTATACTAATGCTTCACTGCTTGCTAGTGGCCTAGCACCAACTAAATCAGCCATTACTCTTGAAAATATTCAGGATGCTGTCAACCAAACCATAGCAGCAGCAAAGACTTCAAGACCTGTCTCACCTACATTAAAAAAGAAAAAAGGCGGGACCAAAAGCCTAACAGACATCGTAACTATGGAGGAAACTGAAGATGAAAAGGATCATGACTTCAGAAAGAAATATATTAGCAAAAATGCTAAATGGGAAAAACAATTAAAGCCTACTGACAAAAGTATTTATAAGAAAAGTGGCAAGCAGTTGGGGGTAAAGGTGGACAGTAAAAAGCTCAGGGGCTCATCTTAGGTGATGTGTATCCTTTAACTTTCCTTCTATATCTTTTTTTAATGGATATTATCACTTGGAATATCAGGGGATTAAACTCCCCAGAAAGGCAGTTAGATTTAGTTAACTTCTTAGCTAATTACAAACCCAGCATTATGGGTTTGGTTGAACATAAACTCAGTGACCTAAAAATAGAAGAGTTGCATAATAGGTTATTTTCAAATTGGAATATTATCAACAATAACTTGATGGGAGGGAATGGCAGGATTATGGTCCTCTATAACTCTACCATTTGGACTCTCATCAGTCATTTTATTGATATGTAATATATTCATTGCACATTTAAAAATAAAGGTGGTTTGTATTTAAAAATTACCTTTATTTATGCTTCCAATCTAGAAAATGACAGAATTATGCTTTGGAATAGTATTGTTCAATTTAGTAAAGTCGTTCATACTCCTTGGTTGTTAATTGGAGATTTCAACACTGTTTTTCATTATCATGAAAAAAGAGGAGGGAACCCCATTCCTTTTTCTAAGTTAGAAAAAATTGACTGTTTTATGTTGAAATCTAGCTTAATAGAACCCCCCATAGTTGGCAACAAATTCACTTGGAAATCAGGTGAATTCAAGAATATTCATTGCAAATTTGATAGGGTTCTATTCAATCAACAGTTCATTAATCTATTTCCTAGTGTTAATTGTAGCACTTTGCCTCAAAACACTAGTGATCATACCCCTATTTTAGTTTCTATTAATTCTGAGAATAAAAACAGTGGCAACCCCCCTTTAGATTTGTAAATGGATGGGTTTATGAGAAGGACTACAAGGATGTTGTCTCTAGTTGTTTCACTAATAATTTTTTTGGTACTGCTCAATTTAAGTTCCACAAAACCTTGAATCTTGTCAAGTCTAATTTAAAAACCTGGAACAGCTCTAGAAATAGAAATGACATCAAAAACATTAGAGATGAATGTGACAGGTTACAAAATGAAATAGACATTGACTGCTCATACAAGAGTAAGGCTGAGAATTTTTTTAATGCTCAAGCTAAGTTGGTCAATGCTTTACACAACAGTTCTGTTAACATTAGGCAGAAAGCAAAAGTTGAGTGGTTAACAGCTGGTGATGAAGCTAGCAAATTTTTCTATTCTAGAATGTCAAACAGGAAAAACAGAAATTATATAGGTAAGCTAATAGATTCAGATGGTAGGATTACAAATGATGCTAATAATATTGAGGCTGAGGCTATTAGCTATTTCAGTAATCTGTACAATTCTAATAACCTCACCAACAATTTCCCTGAGATTGAGTTTAAATATCTAGCTAATTCTAATAGTACTGATGTATTACCTGCCCCTATTAGGTAGGAAGAGATCAAAAATGTCATATTTTTTGCTAATAATGATAAAAGCGCAGGTCCAGATGGATTTGGTGCCAAATTTTACAAAACACATTGGGGTGAGATGCAGAATGGTTTGTGTGACTCAATCTCAGAATTTTTTCAATTCAGGTAAACTTCTGAAAAGCACTAACCATACATACATCAGCCTTATTCCCAAAGTGGAAAGTCCTACTAGTCTAGATGATTATAAGCCTATTGCCTGTTGTAACTTTGTTTACAAAATTATTGCTTCTCTCCTGTGCAATAGATTAAAATGTTTTCTAAAGTTCACTATATCAGAGAATCAAAGTGCCTTTATCCCAGGTAGGTTAATCTCTGAAAACTCTTTGCTTGCTCATGAGTTAATTAGAAATTTTAACATGAGAAATAAAAATCTTATGTGCATTAAAATTGATCTGCATAAAGCATTTGATAAAATTAATAGAAATTTTATCATACACATTATGCAAAAGATGGGTTTTGACAAAAAAATATGTGCTTTAATTAAAGAGTGCATATGTAATGTGTCTTACTCTATCATGATAAATGGTTCTCCCAAAGGCTTCATTAATAGCAATAGAGGAATTAGATAGGGGGACCCACTGTCACCATACCTTTTCTCTATTGTTATGGAATATTTTTCTATGCAAATGGAGCTGGAAGTACTTAAGGGAAACATTAAACCTATAAATAGAGTTAAACCACACATTACACACCTTTTATATGCAGATGATATGCTCTTATTTTTGAAAGCAGATAAAGGAAGTGCTATTGCTGTTCACAAGATCTTAAAAAATATGGAGAACTATGTTGGGTTAGCTGTCAATTTAAATAAAAGCAAAATCTATTTTAGTAAAGATGTTCTTATTAAAGATGAGATCTTATACCTCTTGAATTTTAAAGAGGGCAATCTCCCTGTTAAATATTTAGGCCTCCCCTTAAGCATAAATCAGATCAGTGAAAAAGATTGTTCTAGACTACTTGATCTGATTCAAAGTAAGCTTGAAGGGTGGTCTGGTAAACTACTTTCTCTAGCAGGCAGAATGGAGCTCACTCACACAGTCATATCTGCTATGGTTATGTACTGGGTGCAGTCTCATAATATCCCCACAAATGTTATACATAAGATTGATAGAATGTGCTCTAATTTTATTTGGAGAGGCAAATATCATAAGGTTGCTTGGGATACTGTGTGTAAACCTAAAAAATTTGGAGGTCTTGGGCTTAGAAGTATTAAAGACATAACTGATGTTAGCAAATTTAAGTTATTTTGGAAATTTCTGGAGGGAAAATCTCTTTGGGCTAGATGGATGTGTGCTAAATATTTAAAAAATAAAAACTTCTGGCTTGCTAGAAAAGAGGTGAATCACTCTTATGTTTGGAAAAGTATCTTAGATTGCAGGGAAATTGGCAAAAATCTAATTCAAAGAAAGCTAAAGGATGGTACTCAAACCAGTTTATGGTTTGATCCATGGATTAGTGGAAATTCACTAATCAACCTTTTAGGGTGGAACAATTTATATATTTTAGGAGGGGCTAAGGATAAAGTTCAGAGCATCATTAACAATAATTGTTGGAGCTTTCATAACAATCCTGCTGCCCATATTTTCAAAAATGCCATCAGTGAAATACAAATTGAGCAAAATAGCCTGAGAGATCATTGGTCTTGGAAGTTATGCTCAAAAGACAAATTCTCTTTTAAAAAAGTTTGGGAATACTTGATAGGTAAAGAAGTAGATGTTGATTGGCACAAAATAATATGGTGTAAATCAAACTGCCCCAAAATGGCACATTGTGCCTACTTTGCTATTTTGAATAAATTACCAACTAGAGAGATTTGTGACAAATGGAAAAAGGACTCTGATAGCATTTGCTTTCTTTGTAAAAAAGAAAATGAGAGCTCCAATCATTTATTTTTTGACTGCGTATATTCCCAGTACATTTGGTATAATGCCAAATGTACTTTGGGATTCAGTCAATCCTATGCTGCTTTGGATATTAGAGATAGCATTAAGTACATTTTAAAGGTTTTTAAGCCCAAAACCTTTAAATTTTCTAGAGCTTGTGTTCTGCTTACTGCATCTATTTACTATATTTGGAGGGAAAGAAATCAAAGGCTTCATACTGGTAAAGAAAATAGTTGTTTTCAGACCTGGAACATTATTCTTAATGATAGCAATATTGTTATGAAAAAAGCCAACAGATTCAAGCAGGAGAACTTGCATAATCATAACATTCAGAAAAATGCTGACTGTGATAATCAAATTGAAGAATTCTTACTGAATGGCAAGCTAATCACCAATAAAAAGTCCCCAGGTCACTTCTTTGGAGACAGTTTGTCTAGCTTTGCAACTAATTCTCTTCACTGCAAAGGGAGTTATCAAAACATTAGTACTCCTAATGTCCCTAATCATTCAAATAAGAATAATAATGCTTTTATTTTACCTGATGCAGATCACCATCTCAAATCTCGCATTGGATGCTTTTTGGGTGCTGTGAACAGACCAGTCGAACATCCTGAGGCTCTCATCACTTCTGATTTCATAGCAAATCCTAGTGAGGGAAGTAGACATAATTCGAATCATTCTGTGCGTGTTTTAAATTATAATTTAAACACTAATCATTTGCTTTTATCTGACACAGAGGATGGAGCTCACAGAAGAGTTTCAGAGAGATCTAATCACCTGGAAAAGAGGAAATTAGAAGGAAAGTTTAGTACTTTGCACAGAATTGGGAGTAACCTTTACAAAAGCGAGCTGAATAATATGATTTATCACTTATCTGTCTGGTCTGATGGTGAGAGCAGCAGTAGAAGAACTTCTGATGATGACTGAGGCCCAACTAGACAAAAGAGAAGCTTTGATAACATGAGAAGCTCAGATCCATCAGAAACAAACTCCACCACGAATGTCGAGCTCGAGGGAAAGCACTTGAGAAGCCAAACCCATTATCTGAGAAATTACGAAGTGAGCTTGAAGCCTGATTCAAGTGAGAAGAGAAAGGAGATGACTGAGGATAAACTTTAGAAGCCGCCGTGAAGGAGGAGGAGCTGTTTTTTGGCAGCGCGGTCCGCCATTTTTGTGTTTTTTTTACCTAGGGTTTCATTCTTCGTATAGAATGAGGCGGCTAGGGTTATGTATTGGTATTTGGATTGGGCCTTGGGCCTGTTTCTCCTTCTAAAAAAAACTTAATTTATTACTTAATTAAGGAAGTTATATATAAATAAAAAATGTAATAGGTGCTGAAACAATTGGAACCAGACAACAAAAATATAAAGAGTCGGCCCTGATAGTTAACCGAAGCAGTAAGGATAATCAACCTAGTTTATTAGTCAATAAGCATAATTAGGTTTAATAATTATTTTGATTAGAAGTTAATTATTTAATTGAATTTTTTTTAACTTAAATATTAATAACTTATACGTCTGTGATCAGAATGGAACGAAACAAGTGATGCCGGTACTGTATGGATGAGATCTACATTGTGGGACTAATTTGAACGGAATTGGAATCAACTTGATTTTTCAATCAAATTAAACACTTGTTTAATTTAACTGAAACGAGAGAATTAAACAACGAATTAACTCAAGGTGAGCTAAACTCATTCAGTTCTTCCCACTTATATTTTATATAAGTCGGGTTTTTATTTTTGTGTGATATGGTTGATGATGGTTGATTGTTTATATATTCATATATTGATTGAATTTCCGAAATTGAACGTTATTTAATTTCAGTGAAAAACCAAATCGTTATTTTAACGATTGGTCCCAATTAAGGTAACTTACCTTGTTGGTCACGTTTATAAAATAAACATGTTTAATTGTTTGAATTGTTTGTTAATTGGTTGATGTTAAATAGTTGTTATTCACTGTTATTGAAATTATTAGTTAAATGGAATTGAATGATCTGATTTGAGATAACCGATTTGGATACAGGGATGAACAGGTTGGAGGGATCCAACGGGATTCCTCAAATATATTTAATGTCGTTTATTTCCATATTATCATTATATGAATTGAATTGGTTGAATGATTGATTTGATTTGTGACCATTGATCTGAATTCAACATTTATTTAGTTTAAACCAATGGGTGATATTGGTTGAGTAATTGGCAGTATATGGCCTATAAATCAATCATTTTCCAAAGATGGATTTTACCGTCAGGAAAATCGATATAAATGAAGTTATAAATTTTATTTTATAATTGAAGACAGAGTTTTAAATCTGCATTTTTAATAAAAGTTGGTTAAAAGAAATAAATATTTATTATTTATTATTCAAGTTTATAATTAATTATTAATTGATTTTGTAAAACAAATTATGTCGTTAATCAGATTTATAAGCAATAGAGTGGAAAATTAACCTAACGGTTAAGAAATGGATAATTGTTTTTAAGAAACAATTTAATGAAATTATTTAAATTAATTATATTATTAATCAATTTAAATGAAGGAGTAATTGGAATTATCTAACGAAATAATTGTATTGTGGGTTGACTAATTCGACCATTTTAAGTGAGGGTAATGCGACGTTATTTGAGGATAGATGTGATGAGACTTCATTATAAAGGAAATAAAAGGATTTGAGGAAATATAGGTACTGATATTTCCGAAGTAACAGAAATAAAATGGCTAAAGAATATAAAATGATATTTTCTTCTAACATCTTTATCATTACAAATCATATCATCCTCCGATAATCCTGAAATCGTTCAAGTCGGGGTATTTTAATTACCTCTCAGACCTTGATCAACAACGTTCTTATCTTAAGATAAATATGAATTGTAATTCAAAACCACTATTCATTATAATGCCAACAAATACTCCTTCACCAGTTATTTAAAATATGGTTTTATAAAATCTTATTATTTTTGGAATCTCCTTTTTAAATATACTATTATCACTAAATTTATTGATTTAGTAAATGATTAATAAAACATCAACTTTTAAACTTTAACTTCTTTAAACTATTTGCTTCATTATCTGGATTTTTATTACAAATCCTATTACTCGATCCTTTACCTAATTCAATTACAGGAATCCTTTTCCTAACCCTTTCCATCATTCATTCTGGGAAATCGTATTTTAAATCTCATCAATTTCACTTATTACCATTATTTAGTAACTTTAATTTAAAATTAACGCTTTAAATTCCCATCTTTTTTTATAAACTCGTTTATAAAAAATTGGTTTAATATGAAACTCTTTTTCATATTGATTTCCTTTACTTAATTCGATATTAAGTAATCTTTATTTTAAGCGTATCTCATTCGCATAAAATTCGCTTATAACTTAATTTACCACATTTGGTTTTAAAGGTAAACACGTTAATAAACACACTTTAAAATTCAATTATATTCTACTGCTTCGATTACTTAAATGAACTTCATTAAAAAAATAATGTCTTAAATTATTATAATTTAAGTTTTATAATTTACTTCACCACTAACTGGAATTAATATTAAATTTCCTTTTCAAAATCTCATTAAGTTAAACAACTATTTGTTAAATCATTGTAGATTAATAAACTCAAACTAAATCTAATTTAGTAATCAACTTCTGTTAAAACAATTAACCGATAGCAAAGTACAAGACTACTCACCCTAGCTAATGAAAACAGCAGGCCTATTCCTTCCACGCGAAGTTTTCTTTTTGCCTATATAAACACAAGCATACCGTCTTCTCTTCTTTCTATTTTCTTTGGTTCTCAAGCAAATTGAAATCATGTCTTTCCTTTTGTTTCCTCACTTCTGAAAACAATTCAAAACATTTTTGAAATCAATATCTTCTCTGATATTATAATAGTGTCTAAACATAGATAAATATCAATCTAGCAGAAAGCTTGCATCCCATGCTCTACGTAAATAGTATACAATCGAAACCGCAGGCTCTTATTGGAGAATGGATTTTCTAGCAAGGTATGGGACCACCTTCCTGACAATGTACCTCTAGAGATGAATACATTAGGGTTTCAACAAGAACATCTTACAACCTGGCTAAACATGACCCGCCTCTCACTTCGCTTGAGAGTACCGAATATATCATTACCACGGTTGGGGGCCAGCCAACCGAACCGATAACATACAAATAAAATAAAAGGACAACCAAAGGCATTTAATTTCACCAGATCAGGTAATGATATATCATTTTGATGGGTGCGACCCACATAGCTATGCGACATACCCGGAACAAAATATAATATATAAATAAATCTTTATAGAGAGCTTGAAAATAAAACTTACAGTCATAAGAGTACATCACACATTGGAACAGTTATAATGACCTGTCCTCATATACAACACATAGCGGAATAATATATATCATATTTCTGGACTTCTACAGCTCATTTCTTCACTACATCTGATAACCTAAACCTGTACAGCGTGGTCTAACCTGAGAATTACAAACGCACGGATCAGTCTGGTGAACCAGAGTGAGAAAACACACTAAGTTTATGGGTATCATCCAACTTGATTTTAAAGTTAAAATCTTTTCGAAAGAAAGGATAACAGTAAGACCAAATCCACACATAAATACGGACGATTTTTACCTTACTATAACCCAAATCATTTTTGAAATCAATATTCTTTTGATATTATAATAATGTCTAATATCAAGTAAATAGCAATCTAGCAGAACGCTTGCATCTCACGCCCTATATACGTAGTATACAATCAAAACCGTGGGCTCTTGTTGGAGAATAGATTTCCAACTATAGGAAGGTATGGGACTACCTTCCGATAATGTACCTCTGGAGATGAATACATTGGGGATTCAACAAGAAAATCTTCCAACCCGGCTAAACATGACTGGCCCCTCACTTCGCTTGAGAATACCAAATATATATATCATTACCACGGTTGGGGGCCAACCAACCGAACCGACAACATACTAATAAAATAAAGGGACAACGAAGGCATTTAATATCACCAGATCAGGTAATGATATACCTTTTTGATGGGTGTGACCCACATAGCCATGCGAACTACCCGATTTTATACAATTTTCCAGTTGATGAGGCTTGAGGTCATAATTAATTAATTAACTTACCTTGATTTTAATTTTTTGTGAGGAACATCTGATCACCATTCACTTTGAATGCCATATTGTTAGATCCGTTCGATATCACTGATTGATGTCCACAAAAATACTTAAGTTGATAAGCTAAAAGAAGTGCCCCTCTCCGCCAACAACCATAGTACGTTTGAAGAAATAAACGTACGTAATTCCTTTGGAAATAATATGTCAGACATCCGTCCATATAAGTCATCCAGGAACAGGATGAACCGAAGGCACCCTCCTACTACATCCTTGAATTACACTATGGCTCAGTAGTGAGTAGTCCTTGTAATCCGTAAAACCTTACTTACGACTGAATCATGTCAGAATAGCTATGGTTGCACCACAGAGAATATTTGACAAGCAATCTTTCCGCTTATGAAGATCTATGGTGTTCAATTGCTCCATCTTCTATCTTCAACGTTACGTATTTGTTAGTCGGGATGGTTTTCGAATATAAATTCGATCCCGGTCTTTCCGTACCAACAATCATATTGGCCAGATTTGATAGTCGATTATTTAACTATCAAATATACAATACAAAATAAAATGAATTCACTGATTTAATACTTGGCATTACTTGTCCTCTTTGATTAAAACAATAACGCATGTTAATTTAAAATCTTTAAATGTATTTCGATATTACGAATATCGCTTTTCATTTCTTATTCTTAAATAAATTTCAAAACTATTTTAGTTTAATACTTAGGAAAAATTCTGACACCATACCCTTTTCTATTCTACTATCAATTTTAAAACATTCCCTATATCATTACTTATTAGCTATAATTGGGAAAATTAATTCATCTTACCATTCGCAAAATAACGTTACGAATCTTTTTTGTTTCATTATTTGGAACCAACAATCCATCCTTATTCCTTTACAATAAACTTATTTCAACACTTCACTTTTCATTCCCTATTTTAATCCGAAAATATTGTTATATTTTCACGCATTCTTGTTTATATCCTTTATTTCGGGAATTCTTTATTTCCGTCACTTTGGAAATCACATTTTATATTCTCGAATCTTTTTATTTCTGTTAATTTGGAAATCTCATTTTATATTATCAAACCTCGAAATTTACATTGGGTTATTATTTCTCATCTAGAAATGTTCTTAACCTCTTTCTCATTACAAATTAATATCATTCTTAGATAATCCTGAAGTCATTCAAGTTGGGGTATTTGAATTACCTCCCAAACCTTAATCAACAACGTTCTTATCTTAAGATAGATACAAGTTATAATTCAACAATCGATATTTATTCAAATATCAACAAATCTCATTAAACTACTTTCTTTAAAATATGATTTATAAAACCTTCTTACTTTTTTTAAATATCTCTTTTTAAATACAACTTATTATTACTTAATATATTGATTAAATCACTTCTTAACCTTAACTTCTTTCAAAGCATTCATTCTAAAATTAGAATGTAACGGCCCACGGATTTTCGACCCCGAAAATCGACATAAAACACCATGTCGAACAATCAAGCATCGAAAACACAGGAACGTTATTAGAAAGAAATTAGAGGGTGAGATAAGAAAGAAAGAAACATTAGAATAGAGGAAGAAGAACTAACACAATACAGAGTCTCACACTGCAGTGGAACAAAGTATAATGTAAAATAGATCTTTACTAAGAGCTTTGAAAAATATACTTACAATCATCAGAGTACATCAACACATATGGATATTTATAATATCCGTCCTCATATACAACACATAGCGGAATAATAATATCATATGTCTGGACTCCTCTTGCTCATCTCTTCATAGTATCCGATAACCTGAGCCTGTACGACCCGGTCTAACCCGAGCATTACAAACGACGGGTCAGGTTGGTGAACCCAAGTAAGAAAACACACTAAGTTTTTAGGTATCACACAAGCTGATTTTAAAGTCAAAATCTTTTTTTTGAAAGAAAAGGATAGTCGTAAGACCAAATCCACACATAAATACGGACGGTTTTTACCTTATGATAACCTAAAACGTTTTGAAATCAATATCTTATCTGATATTATAATAGTGTCTAAATACAAATAAATATCAATCTAGCAGAACGCTTGCATCTCGCGCTTTACATATATAGTATACAATCAAAACCTCTGGCTCTTATTGGAGAATGGATTTCCTGGCAAGGTATGGGATCACCTTCCCGACAATGTACCTCTGGAGATGAATACATTAGGGTTCAACAAGAACATCTTGCAACCCAGGCTAAACATGATCGGCCCCTCACTTCGCTTGAGAGTACCAAATATCTCATTACCACGGTTGGGGGCCAGCCAACAGAACCAATAGCATACATACAAAAATAAAAGGGACAACCGAAGGCATTTGATTTCACCAGATCAGGTAATGATATATCCTTTTGATGGGTGCAACCCACGTAGCCATGTGACCTACCCGATTTTATGTCATTTCCCAGTTGGTGAGGCTAGAGGTTGAGCTTATCCTTCAGAACAGCGCATCTCCATCTGCTTTGAATGCCATATTGTCAGATCCACTAGATATCACTAATTGACAATCACAAAAATACTCTGCAGCTAACAGAAAGTACGTTTGTAAAAATCAATGTAGGTGATTCTTAAGAAATACTCTGTCAGACATTCGTCCCTACAAGTCATCCAGGAACAGGATGAACCAAAGGCACTCTCCTACCACATCCTTGAATTAGCCTATGGATCAGTAGCGAGTAGTCTTTGCAATCCGAAAGATTCCAATCACTACAGAACCACTGTCGAAATACCTCTGGGAGCTGACCAGAGAGATTTGACAAATAATCTTTTTACTTATGAAGATCCAGGTCTTCAATTGCTCCATCTTCAATCAGTATCTTCCACTTATTTGTTGGTTCGGAATGGTTTTCGAATATAAATTCGATCCCGGTCTTTCCGTACCAACAATCGTATTGGCCAGATTTGATAGTCGGTTACTTAACTATCAAATAAATAATCATGTGAATGAAATGAGTTTATTGATTTGGTATTCGGCATTATCTAGCCTCTTAAATTAAACGTCTGTTAATTATATTCTTAAAATCTTCATATATTGGGAGTTTATCCCTTACTTATTGAAATAAGAATATTCTTCGAATTCATTTCTTTCGCTTATAAATTTTCCAATACAATTTATAATATTATTTAAGGAAATCATAACTCATGTTTCCATCATCACTCTCGTTTATAAACTGATACTGTTCTTGGATAATCGTGAAGTCGTTCAAGTTGGGGAATTTTATTTACCTCTCAGACCATGACCAACAACATTCATATCTTCAGAATAGATAGAAGTTTATTAACCACACTGTTTCCTTTGAAAATCTTATTCAAATCTCAACAACGTTTACTTAATTAACTATTAAGTAAACTATAATTATACTTCTCTATTAATCTTTAATAATCCTTTACCATGTTATATTCGAGCGTCGATTCCATTATAAATAGAATCCTTTATCAAATTCTTTAAAACTTGTTTGCTATACTATTTTTTTTTAAATCATATATAACTGTCTTTATCAAATCTAAAATCTTTACAAATCTTATATAAATACCTTTATAAATCTTACAATAATATCTTTTACTATCCTTATTATTGACATCTCATACGAATCCTTTTTATCAAAACAATTCATTTATCATCTGCAACAAACGTTACGGATTTCATTTCAAAACTTCCTAATTTCTTATATTATAACTTTTCCAAATCATTCTGGCAACTTATGTGTTGTCTAAAATCACACAGCGATCTTTTTAACGATCTTCAATTTATAAATCCAATAGTGCAATTTATTATTTGTAACAATTGTTACAAAATTCATTTTTCAAAACTCTTACTTAATTGACAAATTCCATTTGTAAATTTTTATCGACAACTTATATTTCAATTTCATTTTTAAAATCTTAATTTCCATTTACAAAATCGTTTGTAAATCATTTACGATGATTTATCTTCTTTACAAAACAATACTGTATCCATTGCTTATTCAGATGTTTTTCATCACTTGAACCGATCAAACAACACACAATACAAAACATTTGTATATAAAATTTACAAATACGCGCTCATATATATACACTCAACTCGATCTAAGGTATTACTAACCCATCTCTATCGAGTTATGCCACAGAGCCAAGGTTATTACTAAACCAATAGCTCTGATACCACTGTAACGACCCACGAGATTTTTGACCCCGATCTTTCCGTACCAACAATGGTATTGGTCAATCATTTATTCGTTTAAAGTTAACCCTGTCGAATGGTATAAATGGGTAAATAAAAACAGAGCATTTATCGCTGCACGGTCACATGGTAAGTGCGATTGACACAAAAATTGTAATGTTATAATAATTAATTAGTACGAATCCAATGGAACACAGTTCTTCGCATTCCGGGACTGTTTCCCAGTACGCTATTTTTATACGCAGCACAATGCTATTTTAAACACCAAATTACCCGGTCTCCAAAAGTAACAAACTATATATTTATCCTGGCTCTAAATATCGATATGAATTCAATGGAATTGGTTTTGTGGCTTACTTCGATCGTCTGCTCATGTTACACTCAAATATATCTTTATTAAACTGAATTAATTTAATTACATGCTATATAAAATGACTGAGCGTTTGCGGCTGCCGTTGTCACATACGGCATCGGTTTGCCATGCAATTTGATACCATACAATAATTTAACGTTACGGTTCCAGTGAAACTTATTTCATTGAAAACAGACTCAGTTTGCAAAATTACCATTTTAAAGGCCAATATAAAATCGATAAAATATTATTTGAATTCCAGAATAATCAAATAAAATAATAATAAATTATTACTATCATAAATAGCCAACTGGAAATATCATATAGCTTCGAATATGAATTATACAACTCGATATCATCAATTTCGAGTTAAATGATGTCCAAATTATATTAGAACTCTATTATTTAATAAATAAAAGTTATATTTTAATAACAATTTCCATAGCGACTATTTAAAATTTGAATTGGACATAACTAACAATCTATAACACGAAATCTGGATTTTTCTCTTCCGTATGAAAACCATACTCAACAAGATTCCAATGTTTCTTGTTTCATAGAAATCTGACTTATATCGGATCACGTATATTCATTTGAAGTTCAAAACTCATTATTACGAACTGCCACGTCATTTCGAGCTCGATTTATATTATATATAAATTTAACGTTCAAACTTCATTTTAATTAAACGAATTCAATATTAATACCCAATAATATTCCAAATATAATATTTAAAATAATAAACTAAATTAAATATTAACTACCGAAATAAGGGATGTTACAGAAGATATCTGGAAAAAAGCCCCCGTTTATGAGTGATGATGTTTGGGCAGATTTTCAAAAGTACTGGGAGACGGAAGATGCTAAAGTAAGATATAATGATAATTAATATTCACACTTATATTGATTGCATTATTTTACATCATCGTGTATCTAATTTAATGGAAAGTAGCAGCTAAAAATAAAGCAAATAGAGAAAAGAATCCTGCTCTATACCGTGGTGGCTCAAAATCATTTCAATAACATAGAAGGGATTTGGTATAAATTTTAAATATTTGTAGTGTACGTTCACATAAAAATTTAGTGTACATAATTCATTCTTATTTTTAATAAATATTTACTCAGACTATAAAGTACGGAAGAGAGCCTTCGCTGGTAGACGTATTCAAACACACATATGCGGTGGAGCATACAGATGAAGAAAGAAATGTTACGTATGATTGGGAGGATCCGAACAGTGCGCGTATAATGGTAAATATGCTTATCCGTACAAATTAAAATGTTTCATATTCATTCATATCATAGTATATAAGTAAATTTTTTAGCACGTGTTAAAATTATTTTGCTGTTGTAGGGGAAGTATGATGCAGAGGCTACTAGAGTGATAGAGGCTACTGGACACGAGCTTACAGTTGCAGAGTTTGATCATATATGGCATTCTATCACTGATCTGCCTACTCGAGGAAAGCGATATGGTTTCAGCAATTAGGAGATAAGACTTTTTTTAGACATAAATTACGGTTTTAAAGTACGAGAAATAATCTAATGCTATTTAGTATTAAGTTTTGTTTACATTTGGACCACACTAAGCTCATTTCCCATTTATTTGTATCTTTTGTTAACGTACGATGGTTTATAAATATCATGATAAAAGACGCACAATATATATGTGTGTATTGATATAATATCTAACAATTCTACTTAAGAAAAACAAATGTTATTGCTAACTATATACATGTTTAACACAAACTATATACATGTTTAAATAACTTTAATGTGAACTTACTTATTTCGCAGGATGTTCAGTGTGATTATAGGAGGTCGATGAAGGGGGCGACTATTGCTCGAATGCAGGAGCAGATGAATGAGATGATTGACTGGCGAAAAACTCGGATGCAACAAGAAATAGATGAGCGCATTGCAGCTTACCTTCAGAAGCATGAGTTTATTCCTAGGGAGGGAGGAGAGGGAGGTGATTCCGCTGCTTATTGAGGGGAAGAAGAAGAAGACGGCGACGATGACAAAAAGGAACATTAGTGTAGGTGCTCATTTCTTGATTTTTCCTCTGATATGTACATATACTTGGTTTTTTATATGCTATATGCACGTACGGTGGTATTTGACTATGGTTTGATGTGTATTGATATGTACGATGGTATTTGATGGTGGTATGATGTGTTTTGATATGGATGACGATATTTGATGATCGTATGATGTGTTTTGATATGTATGGTGTTCATAATTTTGTTTTTTTTACTTGGTGAATTGATTGTTGATTAGTATCGGTGAATCGATGAGATGATATTAGTGAATTGAATTAATTGTTGATGAGTATTAGTGAATTGATGAGATGAGATGATAGTGATGATAGTGGTGTGGTTTGATGGAAAGGAATTACTGTGCAATGTAAAAATTTTGCTTCAGATTTGCGACGGGTAGCGACGACTTGTAGGTCATTATATAGCGACGACCTATAACGTCAATTTTGTAATGGATTTGCAATGGTTTACAACGGCTTCCCAGTTAAAGAAACTACTCACTACGTAAGGTGACACATGGAAACTAACCGTTGCAAGCCATTGCTAAATGAGCGACGAGGCCGTCGCTCAACTCGTTGCTATTTCTGTTGGCGACGACTTAAATAGCGAAGACAAATAGCGATGGCCGCCAATGGATTTCTGCTATCACAATTTGCTCTGTGTCTTGTAGTGGATGAAGTTCCTGACTGGGTCGGTTCATACGTTTAACACATGGGTCATCAGCACCTTGTTCCTACAGATCGGGACTGTAACAAATAATATGGATCGGTCATAATATTTGTATGGTGGTAGTGACATAAATACATGAACTAGGCAAAAGATTAACTCGGGGATTGGTCGTTAGCAGTCTATTATTCTATATTTAAGATGGATTGATACATTCAGCTTCATGGGAAAAAGGATGATGTGGTACGTGAATTATATACAAGAGGTGCATGAAAACAACACGTGGCATAATATACTGAAGGAAGAACTCAATAATAACATGGCATACCAATCAGGGGATGTACATTGGTAAGCATGGGTTGGCTTCAGGAAATTTATATGGGTCAGCTTCAGGAATGTTACATGGGTCGGCATCTTCTCTAATGCATGGATTAGTTGTTAACTTTGTACAAGCGGTGGCATTTTAGTAGTAACAAATGGTCGGTCATATTGCCAGTTGTAATGGATCGGTATTAACACACACAGCATGGATTGGCAGCAAAATATACATGGATCGGTTTCCTAAAGGTTACGGATCGGTCAGAAGCTATCCCATGGGTCGATTGGAATGTAACCCAATGGCATTTTCATAATTATGTTTGCGACTGACCCATAGCTTGCACATATAAATTTCAACTTTGTCACTCCCTCCAAACTACATCTATAAATACCCCACTTTTCCACCATTCAAAGGATGGTATTTTCGACCCCGAAAGGCTACCATTTTCAGTTTTTCCCCACTCCAAATCACTCCAACCTCCATTAATTCTCTCTTAAGCCGAAATTCAACACAAAATCCTCATGAAACCAATGAAGATCGTCTAAGTGTTCAAGTGGTTCAAGATACACACAACAACCATCACCATTTAAGAGATCTCATCTATTCCTTCGTGAATTCAAATGATTCAAGAGAAAAAAGAGAGAAAAAGGAGTAAAATTAGTGAAATCATGTACCTTGTAAATTCTACTATGATAATGAAAATAACTTCTATAGTGGACGTAGGCCGATTCAAGGCCGAACCACTTTAAAATTTCCGTGTCCTTATTTGTTTTTACATTTTGTAGCTCCATACTTTTAGATCCTACCTTTTGGTGAAGTGTTGTAAGAACACCTTGGGTGTTGTGATCAAATTTTGATTTCAACATTTATGTATTTATAAATCGTATTACAACAGGAGAATTAAAGTGAGAAAAACACATGTGTTGATCGGTATTATATTTCTCAGTCCTCATCATATCATGTGGCCATTCATCCACCGTCCATTCTTTCAATCTACATTTCCCATTTCCGGCCAATACCGCTGAAGCCCAAAGCCCATCGTAAATAATATAAATACATGGCTTTGTAACACATTTTAATATCAATTCGATTGTAACAGCAAATCAGAGAATATTTTCCTGTATTCAAATACTACTCTATTCCTCAATAAAGAAGTATTTCTGCTTATTTCTTTATATGGTATCAGAGCTAATTTCTTAACAACAACTGTCATATATCTATCCAAAATTTTGGATTTTGATTCTTTAATCCATCAGAGTGTTTTCATCATTTGGGTTTATCCTCTCATCTGAGTTGTTACAAATCATTTGAGAGTTGGCTCTAATTCATATCAGTGGCTCACCAAGTTTTGTTACTGGCTGCATTAGATCTAAATTAATCAAGCCTAAGCAGAATATTTTAGAGAAAATAAAATTGTATCGCCAAGAAAATCAAGAAAACAGTTCAAGAAACTACCATACTAATGCTAGTCATCAGATTACCTTCATTATTTGATAGGCATCAGGTTGAAGTTTACCTGAAATAGAGATCATTGATTTTAGGCATCAAGAAAGTGGTTTCTCATCAATTTGATCCTACTTATATTTCTGAAATATCTTTTAAGTTTTTTGCAAAATGGGAGATTCAACTCTAGCAATTGGGTCAACCACATCCCATAGTCAGTCATCTCAAAGTCAACCTATAGTGTTAGCATCATCAGTTGAGCAACTTGTAAAAGCTGTAATAAGCCCACAAATTCAATTTTAGTTACTATAAAACTTGATGAAAGTAACCATCTGTTGTGGAAATTTCCAGTCGAAACAGCTATTCAGGGGTATGGATTGGAAGGCTATATCTATAGTACAATTGACATACCATCAAAATTTATAACAGATCAAGATAATAGAGAGGTAATCAATTAGTACGCATGGGGAATGGTAAGTCAACTCATATTATTCACACTAGTAAAGGATATATAAATGGAAATAAACACTTGCTATTAAATAATCTGTTAAGAGTTCCAGATATCAAAATGAATCTGTTGAGTGTGTCTCAATTTGCAAAAGATAATCATGTATATTTTGAATTCCATCCTAATTATTGCTTAGTCAAAGACATACTCACTAAAAATATTTTATTCCAGGGCAATGAAGTTAAAGGTCTGTATGTGTTCAATCAGGCCAACTGCAACAAAATAGGAACTAAGACAGTAAATTGCAACTTCAGTGAAAGTTCTTTAGATAAAGAAAGCAATGTGTTTGATATATAGCACAACAAACTTGGTCATCCAAGTACAAATGTTGTCAAACATATTCTTATTGAAAATAATATAAATTCTGATGATATTACTGTTCCTTATCTATGCACATATTGTCAAATTGGGAAAAGTCATAAACTCCCTTTTTCAGATTCTACTGCTGAGTACTCTAAACCATTAGAGTTAATTACTTCTGATTTATGGGGACCAGCCCTAATTAATTCAGATCATGGGTTTAGATACTATATATCTTTTGTTGATGCATATAGTAGATTTACTTGTATATATTTTCTGAAATCAAAATCTGATACATATGATACTATCATACATTTCATCACACAAGTTGAAAAATAGACTAGCTTACAAGTAAAAGTTTTTCAGTCTGATGGTGGTGCATAATACAAATCATTGAAGAACCGTTTTCTTAAAAAGGGTACAGTTCATAGAACCACTTGTCCATATACTTCTAAACAGAATGGGCTTGTGGAAAGAAAACAAAGGCCTATTGTTAAATTAGGATTAACACAGTTAGCTTAGGCGAAGATGCCTTTGAAATTTCGGCCAAATTCTTTTAGTACACCAGATTATCTAATAAATAAACTGTCAACAAAATTACTTAAAGGAATAAGCCCATATGAGAAACTATACAATGTTAAACATGATTACACTTTCTTAAGAACCTTTGGTAGTTTATGATATCTTTATATCAGACCTTATAATAAACATAAATTTGAGTATAGATCTAAATCATGTACTTTTGTAGGTTATGCTCAAGATCAAAAGGGATATAAGTGTTTAGATGACAGTGGATTTTTTTTATTAGCAGACATGTTATGTTTAATGAGAAGATCTTTCCATATCATACTAAAAACATTAAAACATCAAATAGAATTTTGGATACAAATATTTCTATACCTCCATTGCTTGTGTATTCTGAGCTAACATGTGCAAGTGAAACAAGTAAGACATGCGATAGTACGTACAACATCACTTGGTGATGACACTGTTCAGTCACCAAGCAAGTCCATTGAGTCATCTACACTGCAAAGTCAAGAAGAAAGTGTTAGTCATCAACTTGAAGAAAATGAAAATAATGAGGCAGAAAATTCTGAAAGAAATGAACAACCATGCGCTCAACCGCAGGCTGCATTAACACATCGTATGATTACTAGAGCAAAGAGTGGGATATTCAAGCCTAAAATTTGTACTTGTGTAACAATTAGTGAAGAACCAACATGTTTCGATCAAGCCTAATCTGACAGCAATTGGAGAAAGTCCATGGATACAGAGTATCAAGCACTCATGCAAAATCAAACATGGGAATTAGTAAAGTCTCCCAAAGATAAAAATATAGTCAGTTACAGATGGATTTACATAATCAAAAGGAAATCAGATGGATCTATTGATAGATATAAGGCAAGACTTATTGCCAAAGGCTTTACACAGCAGCAAGACTTTGACTACAAAGAAACTTTTTTACCATTAGCCAAGCCATCAACTATCAGAGTTGTTTTATCTATTGCAGTTAGTAGAAAATGGCAACTTAGACAAATTGATGTCGATAATGTATTTCTCAATGGTATTCTGCAAGAAGATTTGTATATGGAACTACCAGAAGGCTATATTCAAAGACTAGAATATGTGTGCAAGTCAAAAAGATGATATATGACTTGAAATAGGCTCCTCGTGTATGGTTTGATAGATTGAAAATTACATTAAGTAATATGGGTTTTCAATCTACCAAATCAGATAACTCCCTTTTTACAAAATTTAATGGTTGTTCTACTATATACATACTAATATATGTTAATGACCTTATCATTACAGGTAATGACACAACAGAAATCAACAAACTAGTGAGCTATTTAGATAAACAATTCGCTGTCAAGGATCTAGGAACACTCAACTATTTTTTAGGGATAGAAGTAATTACAAATTCAACATCAGAAATCTTTTTGTGTAAAAGAAAATATATATCAGAACTTCTGACAAAGGATCAAATAGATAAAGAAAATGATTAACCAGCCCTAATGGTCAGCAGTCAACATCTATCTAAACACACGGGAGAAGCCATATATAATTCAAAATAATATAGAAGTGTAGTTGGTGACTTACAGTATGCAACTATCACTAGACCTGATATGTAACAACCCGCCTGGGATGAGCCTAAATGTAACACCCCACACCCGCTAAGGTCACTCACAAAGGGAATGCCTTAGCTTCGGTGGAGTATTTAAGTGAATATAGAACTGAAAAATTACAACAAGACAGATATAAGTAATACTTGAAATTTAAAACATCATTTCATTGCAGCAGAAGGTAAACATGTTTGGTTACATCTCAAAAACCAACAAGAGTCAAGTACAAAATATCCATCTCGTTAAAACATAAGTACATAATCCCACTACATACTAATAGCCATAATAGAAAAGATAATCGAGCTTTTCTTCAAGAGTCCAAGCTCCAAAAGATAAATAAAGCAATCTGATCAAAGCCCACTAGTGCTAGGCCCACTCTGAGAACCTGAGGGTTGGGGAAAAAGATAAAAACAACGGGGTCAGACATAAGTCTGAGTGAGCCCTATAACCTTAACCATACAATCATTAAAGTAATTAGGGTATGATATAAACCTGGTACGGTACGACTAGGGATAAATGACTACACTAAGTAGCCAGCTAGACTTAGGATAAACTAAGGTAACGTTAAAGACGCGCCTATCCACCTAAGGATAAATACTACACTGCACCACCCCAGATCTACCCACCCAAGGGTAATTCCTACACTGCACCACACCAGATCTACCCACCCAAGGGTAATTCCTACTTAAAGGTTGATCCCACTAAGTGTACTTAGTAATTTTTAATAATAGTTTCGTGTACCCCTAGCTGACTACATAGGTGCCGTCTGCCCCTATCTCCACTAGGTGTACCCACTACTCCCATTCGATCAGCTCCCTAACGTAGATACCCATGCTGGCCCCACAGTGGGGTGTATCACTCCCCAAAGTGGCAACCCGATAATCAATGGTGCACGGCTTATACCTACACGATGCAACAACGTCTTACCTACCAGCCCGGGTCCACACACGCATATGAAACCCGTTGGACTTGCGTTGCCACTGCTAACCCGTTTTGGCCTCTTATAGTCAACCCCAGTACGCGTGTCCCATCCTCGAAATGGGTCGAGCCCAATAAGATACATATGGGCTACTGGTTGAAATGGGCCCCCACAAGCTACCACCTAAGCTTGTCATTTGTTTCTAGTGCATCCCACTTAACCCTTTTTAATAATCATGTCCACTTACATGTTTAAAGTTTGGTTAAGTCATCTAATCATATATCAATTGCCACTCAAGGCACCCACTAGATTTCCCCATGCCACCCAAGGCACTTACTTGATTTCCACATGCCACCCAAGGCACTTACTTAACCCTTTAATCATGTTTAATTACATGTTCCACTTTGGTTAAGTATTTTAATCTTATCTTCCATTGCCACCCAAGGCAACCACTAGATTTTCCCCATGCCACCCAAGGCACTTACTTAACCCTTTAATCATATTTAATTACATGTTCCACTTTGGTTAAGTATTTTAATCTTATCTTCCATTGCCACCCAAGGAAACCACTAGATTTTCCCCATGCCACCCAAGGCACTTACTTAACCCTTTAATAATGTTTAATTACATGTTCCACTTTGGTTAAGTATTTTAATCTTATCTTCCATTGCCACCCAAGGCAACCACTAGTTTTTCCCCATGCCACCCAAGGCACTTACTTAACCCATTAATCATGTTTAATTACATGTTCCACTTCGGTAAAGTATTCTAATCGTATTTTCTATTGCCACCCAAGGCAACCACTAGATTTTTCCACATGCCACCCAAGGCACCCACTTAACCCCTCATGTCCTCTACATGCTAATATGGTTAAGTGTTTCTTAATTGATTAAGAACATAACCGTTGTAAAGACCTCTCACATTAGACTATCTCTTATGGCAGCTGGATTTGCCGGTCGGGTCCGGGCAGCCTTACGCCATAACCGAGTCTAACCTCGTGTCTTTACACTTGTCACGTATTAAGTTTGTGCCTAAGACCTCTCACATTGGGCCAATCATTTGTAGCCGCTGGATTTGCCGGTCGGTTCCGGGCAGTCTTACGCTACAAAAGGGTCCAACCTCGTGTCTTAGTCGATTAATTACACCTAATTAATCACCCCCATATTTCAAATTAATTTTCCCTAATTAATTCCAATTTTAACGATGTACATAATTGACTCAATTATGTCCATCCACTTTATGGTATGTATAATCATACCAACTTCACACCATTTCATTAGCATGTATATTAACCCCATCGTTCCCCACGTAATTCGCCAACATGACATAAAAGGGAAGATTCATCACAAATACAATGGGTTCAACTTGCATAACATTAACATCAACATGGGTTTAAAGGTGTCAACATGCATATAGCATCAACCCAACTAGCATAAATAATCAACCCAAACTTGCATGAATCACATATGTCATAAAGAGGTTAACTTGCATAAGTTATTTATGTCATACAAAGGGGTAAACTTGCATATGTATGTATGACATACAAAGGGGTTAACTTGCATATGTATGCATATCATAATAAGGTGTAAACTTGCACATGTTACTTGCATATCATCAAACACCAAACTTGCATAACATGTCATATATGAACATGCATATAATCAAACACCAAACTTGCATAACATATCATATATGAACTTGCATATAATCATACACCAAACTTGCATAACATGTCATATATGAACTTGCATATAATCATACACCAAACTTGCATAATCATGGTGTCATAATGGATCAATGTTTATTATAGCAATTTGCATAACTAGCATCATGAACACATAGCCTAACACTTGCATAACTTGCATAACATCATGATCATGTAGCATATAACTTGCATAACTTGCATAACATCATGAACATGTAGCATATGACTTGCATAACTTGCATAACATCATGAACATGTAGCATATGACTTGCATAACTTGCATAACATCATGATCACATAGCACTTGACTTGCATAACTTGCATAACATCATGAACATGTATCATATGACTTGCATAACTTGAATAACTTCATGAACATATAGCACATAACTTGCTTAACTTGCATAACATCACAAACACATAGCATATGATAACATAATCTTGCATTGATCCACATTCATAGCCATAACCTCATTATATCCTATCATAATCATTTCAACAATTGGTTATTAAGGCTATAGAAAACTCACAACTTGTTGATTAGCACTCCTAAGAAAAGATTAAGTTGCTAGAGTTGATTAGAGATTGATTTAAGAAGCTATCTTCCTCTTTAGATTGACGGAGGCTCCTTCAAGTTGCATTTTGACGGCATAACGGTGTTGTAGCTATTTTTAGTATGAATTAGGGTGGTCTTAGGGTGTATTTATAGATTAGTTAGGTGCTTTAGGCCCTTAGATTAACCCTAAATTAGATTAGAGCCGTCAGATCACGTCCTAGCCACCAAAACACAGCCCAAAAGCCAAACTGATGCACCCAGGTCACCTGGGCTCGACCAGGGAGGTCGACCCCCAGGTCGACACTAGGGTCGACTCCCCAGTCGACCTGGTGGGCAGGTCAACTCCCCAGTCGACCCCCAGGTCGACCCCTTGGGTCTGGCGGGAATTTTCCCGCCACTTCTGAAATTTGAAATTTCTGTTTTTAAATCTGTTTTTAAATTTTCTGAAACTTCTTCGGGCCATATCTGGGTCATACGGACTCCGATTTTCGAAAACTCGGACTCTATTTCGCGTATTTTTCCGAGATGAACGCAATGGCATAGCCCGTTTTCCCTGGTTCAGATTTTTAAATTTAATTCTGCCTTGTTTTATGTTATAGTAAGTTTTTCAACATACGGGGTGTTACATTCTCCTCTACTTAAAGGATTTCGTCCCCGAAATCTCTAAGTCAAGAAGAACGTATCCTACCAACCAAACAACCATCTACTAAACCATCAAACACTGGCATCCATTGTCCTTAGAGTTTCTAATGTTGTATGAACATATGCAAAGAGTGTGTGTATATGTTCCCTGTCTAATGCAAAATTAAGCGGTCTACTAATTCAGTTGACCTCCTTAATGCAAACCATGATAGTGCCATGCATCCAATATGTATGCAAAAGAACCCTATCGACACACACTATCTCTACATGTGTGCACAACCATACACCAAAATGCATCATCCATGTGATAATACAACCATTATACATCCATTAATATAGCTACCTACACACAATTTTATGCAATATGAAGTGATTGAGCCGATCTAGTGCCTAGAGTGTGTGTATATGCATCCACGAGCAACCACTAGCAACCACTTGCATCCACACGCATCCATCAAACATAACATGTCTCAAACACATGTTTCAACCATAGGTTTTCCCTATCTAAAGGTCAAAGGTACTAATGAGAGGACATACTAAAGATAAGATAAGTACTAGACAAACGATAAAGGAGAAGTTAAAAGACATACCCTCAAAAAGGAATGGGTATAATGAACACATCTTCGCTTCTGTTTCCCAAGTAGCATTGCTCTCATCTTCTCCCCTTTTCACTTTGACTAGTCGAACCTCTTTGTTTCTCAAGTTCCTAATCTCTGACCCAAGGATGCGGGTAGGAGCTCGTCGAATAGTCGCATCACGCTTCACCTCTACTTCTCTAAGCAAGCTCGGCTCTACCACCTCTGCGGTCTCATGTGGGCACTTCCTCAAATGTGACACATGGAATACGTCATGTTCCCTATGCAACCGAACTATCTCTCGAAGATAAACTGAAGCTAGCCATGGAGCAGTCCTCTTGCTCTTCACGGGTATGAAATGGGCACTCTTAGTAAGTCTGTCTACCACAACCCAAATTCCCGTATTACCCTTTCTCGATCTGGGTAACCCATCAATAAAATCCATCGAGACGCTATCCCACTTCCATTGCGGAACTTCCAATGGGTGAAGCAACCCACCGGGTTTCTTTTGCTCCGCTTTCACCTGTTGGCACACCAAGCATCTAGCGACATACTCGGCCACATCTTTCTTCATACCGGCCCAAATGAAAACTCGCTTCATGTTTTGGTACATCTTGTCCCCACCGGGATAAATGGTCATCCTAGAACGGTGTGCATCATCAAGAATAGCCTTCCTTAAACCCTCGTCTTGCGGTACACAAAGTCTACCGTCTCTACGCAAGCACCCCCTATCTTCTAAGGTATACCTACTCAAATGGCTGGACGACTCCCCTTTTATGAGCCTCTATACCAACTCAACCAACTGTGGGTCGTCCCTCTGTGCCTCGCCAATCCGTCTCAAAAGAGTAGGTCTGACCTCCAAGGATGCTAGCAAACCGGGTATAAAGTCAAAGGAAGGTCTGAAATCAAACATCTAGATAAATTCCAAGCTTCGTCATTCCACGAATAATGAACTCAAGGACAACCTTTTTCCGCTCAAGGCGTCCGCCACCACGTTACCCTTGCCAGGGGTATACGCTATCTCAAAACCATAGGATGCTAAGAACTCCATCCACCTTTGCTGTCTCAAGACTATGCGCTTGAAGAGTCTCCAACACTTCCCTAAGATGTAGGGTATGCTTTTATCCACTTCTGGAGAAAACCAGGATATTCTCCCATACAAAATCGTCACAACGATCCATGTCTCACGCAGACCATCCTAGTCGAACTCGATAGCCCCCAAGTGCAAGCCCCAAAGGCCTAAACCAATATCAGACAAACACCCAAGGGACACCTCCTTCGAATTCAGACGACCTACGTGAGATGATACTAGTAAAAACGGCGAAATAATTAAGTCCTCGTCCAATTCTGGATGTTCTTGCCAATCTCGCCCCAAAACCACCGTTGATCAAATAACTGGCTTTGCTTAACCCATTAAGCACACACGAAAACTTATTTCGCTCTTTAGAAAAGACCAAGATGTCATCCACAAAGACCACTTCGAAGTTATTTAGGTACTCCCTGAACACTCCACTCATCAAATCAACAAAGTTTGCGGGGGTGTTCATCAAACCAAATGGCATCACAAGCTACTCATAGAAACCATCCGGAGTCCTAAAGGCGGTCTTCTCTATATTATCCTCAGTCACTCCCAACTGATGAAACTCCGTGGCCAAGTCCCACTGCGAAAACACTGAGGCGCAAACCAACTGATCAAAGAGATCGTCAATCCTTGGCAGTGGGTGTCTACTCTTCTTTGTGAGCTTGTTGAGTTCTCTATAGTCTACACAAAATCTGAGGGACCCATCCACCTTCGTGGCAAAAACTACTGGAGCACCCCACTCCGATATACTTCGTCTTATGAACCCCTTCTCAAGCAACTCCCCTACTTGCTTATGGAGTTCCCTCCTCTCACGAGGAGCTATGTGGCGCACTGGTAAAAATACTGGTTTAGCATTGTCCACCAGGTATATTCGGAAGTCTATCTCCGCTTCGGAGGTAAGCCCTTCACCTCCTCAAACTCATCCGAGTATTCCCGGATCACTCTAACAGATCGCAAACTCTCGACCGAAGCGTCAAGCGATTCAAAATAACTTAGCAAAACAGAATCTATGGGATTACAAGAGATCTCGAGAGTGTTACCCAAGCGGGTCATGAGCCTAACAACTCTCCTTTCGCAATCAAGAACGGCACCATTACTGGATAACCAGTCCATGCCCAAAATCAACCCATAGCCCGTGAAGCCCAAAACAAAAGCATCACCTCTAAACTCAACGCTAAGTATGGAAATCTTCAAACCCAAACATATCATGGACAAATGAGTGGAGCCCCCCAATTGGGTTTGAAACAACCACGGGATCATCTACTAAACTGATGTTTAGGTGCAGTGACTCAACTAATGATGATGAGATAAACGAATGTGGTGCACCAAAGTCGAATAAAGTTCGAACAGGATGATCGAGAGAGCCAAATTTCAACTTAGACGGTCCTACCCCTATCAGGTATACCCGTCGTGAGGGAATACATCTACCCTCCAGAAGATCCTGAACTTCGTCCTTACCTTTTTGGACAACCCCAAGGTGTCCTATTTCTCCAAAACAACTAGCCTTCCCCTTCACATTCTCCTTTCGTGGCCTTCTTACCACGATGAGGTTTCGTCCTTTATTTACCTAATAGCTATTTGAACCTTCCTCTCTCGTCCATCTTAAAGGTACCTATAAGCCCTCCACCTCCTTGGACTAACTTCTTAGCCTGGCAAACGTCTTAGTCCCTTGAAGGGGTTCTTCCTTCCTTCATGCGGAAGTCCTTATTTATCATAAAAAGACATCTCTACGCGGAGGGGAAATTCAAAAAGAGAAAGAGGAAGAGATTCAAAACGGAGAATCGAAGGAAGGATATATGGCTCTTGGGGATTATGTTCTTTTCTTTCAAAAACTTTTCTCTCAAAAACATGTTTTTGAAAATACTTCTTCCAAAAATGTTTTTAGAAAAATAATTTTCTAAAAGTTTTATCTGTTCTGGTAACCTTAAGCTCTGATACCACGTGTAACACCCCACACCCGCTAAGGTCACTCACAAAGGGAATGCCTTAGCTTCGGTGGAGTATTTAAGTGAATATAGAACTGAAAAATTACAACAAGACAGATATAAGTAATACTTGAAATTTAAAACATCATTTCATTGCAGCAGAAGGTAAACATGTTTGGTTACATCTCAAAAATCAACAAGAGTCAAGTACAAAATATCCATCTCGTTAAAACATAAGTACATAATCCCACTACATACTAATAGCCATAATAGAAAAGATAACCGAGCTTTTCTTCAAGAGTCCAAGCTCCAAAAGATAGATAAAGCAATCTGATCAAAGCCCACTAGTGCTAGGCCCACTCTGAGAACCTGAGGGTTGGGGAAAAAGATAAAAACAACGGGGTCAGACATAAGTCTGAGTGAGCCCTATAACCTTAACCATACAATCATTAAAGTAAGTAGGGTATGATATAAACCTGGTACGGTACGACTGGGGATAAATGACTACACTAAGTAGCCAACTAGACGTAGGATAAACTAAGGTAACGGTAAAGACGCGCCTATCCACCTAAGGATAAATACTATACTGCACCACCCCAGATCTACCCACCCAAGGGTAATTCCTACACTGCACCACACCAGATCTACCCACCCAAGGGTAATTCCTACTTAAAGGTTGATCCCACTAAGTGTACTTAGTAATTTTTAATAATAGTTTCGTGTACCCCTAGCTGACTACATAGGTGCCGTCTGCCCCTATCTCCACTAGGTGTACCCACAACTTAGTAATTTTAATAGTAGTCTCGTATACCCCTAGCTGACTACATAGGTGCCGTCTGCCCCTATCTCCACTAGGTGTACCCACTACTCCCATTCGATCGGCTTCCTAACGTAGATACCCGTGCTGGCCCCACAGTGGGGTGTATCACTCCCCAAAGTGGCAACCCGATAATCAATGGTGCACGGCTTATACCTACACGATGCAACAACGTCTTACCTACCAGCCCGGGTCCACACACGCATATGAAACCCGTTGGACTTGCGTTGCCACCGCTAACCCGTTTTGGCCTCTTATAGTCAAGCCCAGTACGCATGTCCCGTCCTCGACATGGGTCGAGCCCAATAAGAAACATATGGGTTACTGGTTGAAATGGGCCCCCACAAGCTACCACCTAAGCTTGTCATTTGTTTCTAGTGCATCCCACTTAACCCTTTTTAATAATCATGTCCACTTACATGTTTAAAGTTTGGTTAAGTCATCTAATCATATATCAATTGCCACTCAAGGCACCCACTAGATTTCCCCATGCCACCCAAGGCACTTACTTGATTTCCACATGCCACCCAAGGCACTTACTTAACCCTTTAATCATGTTTAATTACATGTTCCACTTTGGTTAAGTATTTTAATCTTATCTTCCATTGCCACCCAAGGCAACCACTAGATTTTCCCCATGCCACCCAAGGCACTTACTTAACCCTTTAATCATGTTTAATTACATGTTCCACTTTGGTTAACTATTTTAATCTTATCTTCCATTGCCACCCAAGGCAACCACTAGATTTTCCCCATGCCACCCAAGGCACTTACTTAACCCTTTAATCATGTTTAATTACATGTTCCACTTTGGTTAAGTATTTTAATCTTATCTTCCATTGCCACCCAAGGCAACCACTAGTTTTTCCCCATGCCACCCAAGGCACTTACTTAACCCTTTAATCATGTTTAATTACATGTTCCACTTCGGTTAAGTATTCTAATCGTATTTTCTATTGCCACCCAAGGCAACCACTTGATTTTTCCACATGCCACCCAAGGCACCCACTTAACCCCTCATGTCCTCTACATGCTAATATGGTTAAGTGTTTCTTAATTGATTAAGAACGTAACCGTTGTAAAGACCTCTCACATTAGACTATCTCTTATGGCAGCTGGATTTGCCGGTCGGGTCCGGGCAGCCTTACGCCATAACCGAGTCTAACCTCGTGTCTTTACACTTGTCACGTATTAAGTTTGTGCCTAAGACCTCTCACATTGGGCCAATCATTTGTAGTCGTTGGATTTGCCGGTCGGTTCCGGGCAGTCTTACGCTACAAAAGGGTCCAACCTCGTGTCTTAGTCGATTAATTACACCTAATTAATCACCCCCATATTTCAGATTAATTTTCCCTAATTAATTCCAATTTTAACGATGTACATAATTGACTCAATTATGTCCATCCACTTTATGGTATGTATAATCATACCAACTTCACACCATTTCATTAGCATGTATATTAACCCCATCGTTCCCCACGTAATTCGCCAACATGACATAAAAGGGAAGATTCATCACAAATACAATGGGTTCAAATTGCATAACATTAACATCAACATGGGTTTAAAGGTGTCAACATGCATATAGCATCAACCCAACTAGCATAAATAATCAACCCAAACTTGCATGAATCACATATGTCATAAAGAGGTTAACTTGCATAAGTTATTTATGTCATACAAAGGGGTAAACTTGCATATGTATGTATGACATACAAAGGGGTTAACTTGCATATGTATGCATATCATAATAAGGTGTAAACTTGCACATGTTACTTGCATATCATCAAACACCAAACTTGCATAACATGTCATATGTGAACATGCATATAATCAAACACCAAACTTGCATAACATATCATATATGAACTTGCATATAATCATAAACCAAACTTGCATAACATGTCATATATGAACTTGCATATAATCATACACCAAACTTGCATAATCATGGTGTCATAATGGATCAATGTTTATCATAGCAATTTGCATAACTAGCATCATGAACACATAGCCTAAAACTTGCATAACTTGCATAACATCATGATCATGTAGCACATAACTTGCATAACTTGCATAACATCATGAACATGTAGCATATGACTTGCATAACTTGCATAACATCATGAACATGTAGCATATGACTTGCATAACTTGCATAACATCATGATCACATAGCACTTGACTTGCATAACTTGCATAACATCATGAACATGTATCATATGACTTGCATAACTTGCATAACTTCATGAACATATAGCACATAACTTGCATAACTTGCATAACATCACAAACACATAGCATATGATAACATAATCTTGCATTGATCCACATTCATAGCCATAACCTCATTATATCCTATCATAATCATTTCAACAATTGGTTATTAAGGCTATAGAAAACTCACAACTTGTTGATTAGCACTCCTAAGAAGAAGATTAAGTTGCTAGAGTTGATTAGAGATTGATTTGAGAAGCTATCTTCCTCTTTAGATCGATGGAGGCTCCTTCAAGTTGCATTTTGACAGCATAATGGTGTTGTAGATATTTTTAGTATGAATTAGGGTAGTCTTAGGGTGTATTTATAGATTAGTTAGGTGCTTTAGGCCCTTAGATTAACCCTAAATCAGATTAGAGCCGTCAGATCACGTCCTAGGCACCAAAACATAGCCCAAAAGCCAAACTGATGCACCCAGGTCACCTGGGCTTGACCAGGGAGGTCGACCCCCAGGTCGACACTAGGGTTGACTCCCCAGTCGACCTGGTGGGCAGGTCGACTCCCCGGTCGACCCCCTGGGTCTGGCGGGAATTTTCCCGCCACTTCTGAAATTTGAAATTTCTGTTTTTAAATCTGTTTTTAAATTTTCTGAAACTTCTTCGGGCCATATCTGGGTCATACGGACTATGATTTTCGAAAACTCGGACTCTATTTCGCGTATTTTTTCGAGACGAACGCAATGGCTTAGCCCGTTTTCCCTGGTTCAGATTTTTAAATTTAATTCTGTCGTGTTTTATATTATAGTAAGTTTTTCAACATACGGGGTGTTACACTAAATTACGACCTAAGAAAGGCCCATCGAAACTTAGAGTCACTCTAAATGGGTCATTGGTTCATGTAAGGAATTACATTTGCACAAATAATATAAACATACAATTCGAATGGAAATCTCAAACAATGAAAAGAGAAACATAATAAAAATAAATAAGATGTACCACTTATTTAAATATCACAGAATTCCAACACAACAGTCAAGATTAAATTTGTTCCATGGTTACATCAAATAAACTCATTCTCAAATGTTTCCATAAGAATTATAACAATAACTACTAGTACTAGCATAACAACTTCGTCTTCGTATTCAGCTCCCATCATGGCTTTGTCCATGAATTCTATTCCATCTATTGACCTGTTGGATATGTTAAGGAGAGGGTTTAGAAAATAAAGTTCGTGTGACTGAAATATGGTGCTTACTTAAAGTCTACACTCTATACTTTTACCAGGTTACATATATCAAGGTATGTCTATGCAGCACAGAACATTCACAGAAACACCAAGTATCTAAGCATTGAGCACTACAACATAAATTGTCTTTTATAGTGGCATATAGCCGCTATTAATCAATTCTATAGCGGTTCGATAAACGTTATATATCGACATGTTATAAAAAACTGCTAAATATTTATAACACAAAAAGCCCGCTATAAAAGAACATGGTTTTATAGCATAACATTTGCTGCTATGTTACTTAAAGACAATTGCTCATTCTCAACGCTATTAAACATCCAAATCTCAATGAAATTTAGAATTTTTATAACATAGTATAGGCGCTATAACATATTTATTCGATAGCGGCTATATGACGCTATTAAATCAACATGTTATAGTATTGCTAAATCCTTTTACAGCTCATAACAATTTAAAGAGCAATATACGAACGAAAAAAGTATAATAACCAAAAAATATAAAGCATATTCATGATAACAAAATAAAGCATCAACTAACAAAATCTATTTCATTCCATTATTACCAAATTCAGTACATATGTTTTCAATTCCGTATACACAAAAGATAAAATATGAAGGTATATTAGGTTTTATGTGCATACAACAATTTTGTTATGAGAGCAAGTCTTAATTCCTTCAGCTCCACGTACGACGAAAGAGATGTTCCAATATCTTCGAGATGACAATGAGAAAGCGATAACTGGAAAAAAATTATGTGTGAGCATTCAATATTATAATTCTGGAATAAACTAAAAATAACAAATACTGGGAAATACTAAAAGCCATCAATACCAAGCACTTGCCTTTATGAGGGATTTTGCATTATTTAGTAATTTGAAATATCAAAAATTGGGTTTCTTGAAAGAGCTGCAAGAAGAAATGTGAAGCTAAAAAGTATATGCAATTATGTTACTTTTCAAAGTGTATTTGGTATAAGGTGAACAAACAATACATGTCTGAGAATCGATTATCATATAAAGGAAAATCCCAATTTTTGTGTGATCATGTAACAATGAAAAGATTTATGATAAAAATAATGTGCACTGTATATTGTGAAAGTACTAAAAAGGTGAAATTAGAAAATAGTGAGACTGTGTTTGTATAGATTTTAACCATTGGATCCAAATGTGTTCTTATTTGGAGATGAAATCTGAGGCAATCCAATAGTTAAGCTTCATTGTATCATCAATGAGCATGAAACTAATATTGATATACCAATGCAGGCTACTACTATGTCAAACGTACAAGCACTATAAACTCTCTTCAAAAAAGGCTAATGTAACAAATAAAGCAACATGACTAGGTTACAACAAGAATCTTGATAAAAACTAAAAATAAGCTTCACGAACATTACATGTGATGAAGTATATCAGTAAAGATTTTAAAGAACCACTAATTTTTGTAGCCATACCCAGGGTATTCAAATGCTGAAGCTGATCAAGTTTGCAGATGGATGATATGTTGTTATCTATAAATATAAATATATAATTAGTTTGCAGCATATAAAACAAAAATAAAACATATACGATAAAAATAAGCCATATCCATCTTTAAACCAGACTGGAATAACTGATATATTAGGAACGCTGATGTCTTTTATCATAGGTGATATAACGAAAGGTACAATCACCATTACCATGTAAAACTATGAAACATTATCAACCACGAACAAAATACAATGAAATATTTACAGTCAACTTACCTCCAATCTCTGACTTCTCCAACCTTTAAAAAGAAAATTAATGTCCATGGATGAACCATTAAGTGACAGAGGGTTGTCTACGTCATTAACAACAACAAATACCGGAAGAAAGAAAAGGAAAAAATGAGTAGAACTTCTCTAAACTTATGGCATACTCATCAAAACGACGCGTCGGTAGTGAGGAAGCTTCTCGAAGATAATCAGGATCTCGTGAAAGCCATTGACTACGATAGTAGAATGCCATTACACGTTGTAGCTCTTTATGGATGGATAGATGTTGCTAAATGATTGATAGAGTTTGGGGTTGATGTTAATGCTCGGTATCGCTGGAAAGACATACCACTGGCTAATGCATAAGGAGCTAAAAAACACGACATGATTGAGCTTTTGAAGTCCTGCAGAGGCTTTTCTTTTGGTCAAAACGAGAATGATTTTGAGCCAAAACCAATAGCACCACCTCTCCCTAATAAGTGTGACTAGGAAGTTGACCCGTTTGAGTTGGATTTCTCTACGTCAACTATTATCGAAAAGGGTTCGTTCGGTGAAATTCTAAGGGGCTCATGGCATGGAACTCTTGTTGTTGTTAAGCACATTCTTCCATCCTTATATGATAATAGATTAGTGACCTAGAACTTTTGGCAAGAGGTCAATTTCCTAGTGAAGTCAAGGCATCCCAATATTGTTCAATTCTTAGGTGCAGTAACAGAAAGGAAACCTTTAATGTTGATCACAGAATTTCTCTTTGGAGGTGATCTTCATCAGTTCCTCAAGGAAATGGGATCTCAGTCCTTTAACATCTATCAATTTTGCACTAGACATAGAAAGGGGTATGGCATATCTTCATAATGAGCCAAATGTCATAATTCATCATGATTTGAAACCAAGGAATGTTCTACTGGTAAACCCCAATGCTGATCATTTGAAAGTTGGGGGATTTGGATTAAGTAAACTCATTAATGATAGCTTCTCAAATCAACCTCTAATCAACTCTAGCAACTTAATCTTCTTCATAGGAGTGCTAACCAACAAGTTGTGAGTTTCTATAGCCTTAATGACCAATTGTTGAAATGATTATGGTAGGATATAATGAGGTTATGGCTATGAATGTGGATCAATGCAAGTTATGTTATCATATGCTATGTGTTAATGATGTTATGCAAGTTATGCAAGTCATATGCTATGTGATCATGATGTTATGCAAGTTATGCAAGTCATATGCTATGTGATCATGATGTTATGCAAGTCATATGCTATGTGATCATGATGTTATGCAAGTTATGCAAGTCATATGTTATGTGATCATGATGTTATGCAAGTTATGCAAGTCATATGCTATGTGATTGTGATGTTATGCAAGTTATGCAAGTTTTAGGCTATGTGTTCATGATGCTAGTTATGCAAATCACTATGATAAACATTGATCCATTATGACACCATGATTATGCAAGTTTGTTGTATGATTATATGCAAGTTCATACATGATATGTTATGCAAGTTTGGTGTTTGATTATATGCAAGTTCATATATGACATGTTATGCAAGTTTGGTGTTTGATTATTTGCAAGTAACATATGTAAGTTTACACCTTTGTATGAGATGCATACATATGCAAGTTAACCCCTTTGTATGTCATACATACATATGCAAGTTTACCCCTTTGTATGACATAAGTAACTTATGCAAGTTAACCTCTTTACGACATATGTGATTCATGCAAGTTTGGGTTGATTATTTATGCTAGTTGGGTTTGATGCTATATGCATGTTGACACCTTTAAAACCCATGTTGATGCTAATGTTATGCAAGTTGAACCCATTGTATGTGTGATGAATCTTCCCTTTTAAGTATGTCATGTTAGCGAATTACGTGGGGAACGATGGGGTTAATATTCATGTTAATGAAATAGTGTGAAGTTGGTATGATTATGCATACCATAAAGTGGATGGACATAATTGAGTCAATTATGTAAATCATTAAATTTGTAATTAATTAGGGATAATTAATACAAATTATGGGGGATTAATTAGGTGTAATTGATCGACTAAGACACGAGGTTGGACCCTTTTGTAGCATAAGACTGCCCGGAACCGACCGGCAAATCCAGCGGCTACAAATGATTGGCCCAATGTGAGAGGTCTTAGGCATAAACTAAATTCGTGAAAAGTGTAAAGACACGAGGTTAGACTCGGTTATGGCGTAAGGCTGCCCGGACCCGACCGGAAAATCCAGCTGCCATAAAAGATAGTCTAATGTGAGAGGTCTTTACAACGGTTACGTTCTTAATCAATTAAGAAACACTTAACCAGATAAGCATGTAGTGGGGGCATGAGGGGTTAAGTGGGTGCCTTAGGTGGCATGTGGAAATCAAGTAAGTGCCTTGGGTGGCATGTGGAAATCTAGTGGGTTGCCTTGGGTGGCAATAGAAAATACGATTAGAATACTTAACCAAGTGGAAACATGTAATTAAACATGATTAAAGGGTTAAGTGGGATGCACAAGAAAAAGGGACAAGCTTTGGTGGGTAGCTTGTGGGGGCCCATTTCAACCAGTAACCCATATGTATCTTATTGGGCTCGACCCGTGTCGAGGACGGGACACGCGTACTGGGCTTGACTATAAGAGGCCAAAACGGGTTAGCGGTGGCAACGCAAGTCCAACGGGTTTCATATGCGTGTGTGGACCCGGGCTGGTAGGTAAGACGTTGTTGCATCATGTAGGTATAAGCCGTGCACCATTGGTTGTATCGGGTTGCCACTTTGGGTAGTGATACACCCCACTGTGGGGCCAGCACGGGTATCTACGGCAGGGAGCCGATCGCTTGGGGAGTAGTGGGTACACCTAGTGGAGATAGGGGAAGACGGCACCTATGTAGTCAACTAGGGGTACACGAAACTACTGGGTAAATTTTCTAAGTCCTTGGGTGGGATCAACCTTTAAGTAGGAATGACTGGTGTGGTGCAGTTAGTAATTACCCTTGGGTGGGTAGATGCGTCTTTACCGTTATCTTAGTTCATCCTATGTCTAGTTGGCTACTTAGTGTAGTCATTTATCCCCCGTCATCACTGTACCAAGTTTATATCATACCCTAATTACTTTAATGATTGTGTTGTTAAAGTTATAGGGCTCACTCAGACTTATGTCTGACCCCGTTGTTTTTATCTTTTCCCCCTCAGGTCCTCAGGTTGGGCCTAGTACTAGTGAGCTTTGATCAGATCGCTTATCTATCTTTTGGAGCTTGGACCGTGATGTAAAGCCCAGCTTATCTTTTCTATTATGGCTATTAGTTACTTAGTGGGATTATGTACTTATGTTTTTATCAGGATGGATATTTGGTACTTGACTCTTTTATGGTGTTGTAACTAAACATGTTTACCTTCTGCTGCAATGAAATGATGTTTTAGATTTTCAAGTATTTATATCTGTCTTGTTGTAATTTTTCTGTTCTATATTCACTTAAAATGCTCCACCGAAGTTAAGGCATTCCCTTAGTGAGTGACCTTAGCGGGTGTGGGGTGTTACACGTGGTATTAGAGCTGAAGGTTACCGGAACAGATAAATTTTTTAGAAAACTATTTTTCTAAAAACATTTTTGGAAGAAGTATTTTCAAAAACATGTCTTTTAAGAGAAAAGTTTTTGAAAGAAAAGCATAATCCCCAATAGCCATATCTTTATCTTTCGAATTCTCCATTTTGAATCTTTCCTTTTCCGTTTCAGCATGGCTGAAGATCTTAACTTTCCGGAGGGTGTAGCGATACCAGTATGGTATAGGAGATTGATGGAGGCTAGGGCCGCCACTGCGGGTCTAACAAATGTTCCTCCACCAACAGTAGCACCCGATCTTCCTCCCCCTCCTCCTCCTCACACAGATACTTTTGCTAAGACTTGCAAGGAATTTAAGGCTATGGGAGTGAAACCTTTTCAAGGATCAGAAACTTTTGTGGAAGCTAGGGATTGGCTTAAGGAGGTGGAAGAGTTGATAGATATCTTTGAGTTGGAAGAAGGAAGGAAAGTCAAGTTAGCTGCTTGGTTAATGAAGGGAGAGGCCTCATTCTGGTGGGAGGTCACTAATGGAGAGCGCCCTGTTGACTCTTGGGCGGATTTCAGACAAAGGTTTGTGGCAAAGTTTCTCTCAAGGGCGGAGGAGAACTTGTATATGGAAAGGTTCTTGACTCTAAAGCAAGGAAACCTATCAGTGAAAGAATATGTCAACAAGTTTAATCAATTGGCAAGGTTTGGCATAGACATGGTGAATACACCGGAGAAGAAGGCTTTGAGGTTCATTAAGGGCTTAAATGAACCGATGCATGGATTGGCTATGACTCACATCCCTATGGGGGCCACCTTTGAGAAGCTAGTAGACATGGCACTCATGCATGAGGAAGAGAAGGGTCCCAATGCTAATAAGGCACCCGAGAAGAAAGGAGATCAGAAGAGACCTCAACAGCAACAACAAAACAAGGGTGGGAAAGGCAACGGTGGCAAGGGAAAGAAGAAGTGCTTCAATTGCGGGACACCAGGCCACCTAAGAAAAGATTGTCGGAAGAAGAAGATGACTGGCTGCTTCCACTGTAGCGAAGCAGGGCATCTAGTGAAGGACTTCCCTAAGAAGGGGCAAAGGACGGGATCTACCTCAGGGGGACAGGTGCAAGCTCTTATGGCACCAGGTCAGGCAAGGGGGCAAGTTCAGGCTCTCGCGGTTCCACCGATTCAGGAAAGAGGCAGAACTATTTCCGTTGAAAGTCTGGTTTTTCTGTTTGATCATTCTGTCCGTACTTTGTTTGACTCTGGCGCATCGCATTCGTTTATCTCATCATCATTAGTTGAGTCACTGCACTTAGACACCAGTCTAGTAGATGATCCCTTGGTTGTTTCAAAACCAATTGGGGGCTCCACTTATTTGTCCATGATATGTTTGGGTTTGAAGATTTCCATACTTAGCGTTGAGTTTAGATGTGATGCTTTTGTTTTGGGCTTCACGGGCTATGGGTTGATTTTGGGCATGGACTGGTTATCCAGTAATGGTGTCGTTCTTGATTGCGAAAGGAGAGTTGTTAGGCTCATGACCCGCTCGGGTAACACTCTCGAGATCTCTTGTAATCCCATGGATTCTGTTATGCTAAGTTATCTTGAATCGCTTGACGCTTCGATCGAGAGTTTGCGATCTGTTAGAGTGGTCCGGGAATACTCGGATGTGTTTGAGGAGGCGAAGGGCTTACCTCCGAAGCGGGAGATAGACTTCCGAATATATCTGGTGGACAATGCTAAACCAGTATCTTTACCAGTGCGCCACATGGCTCCTCGTGAGAGGAGGGAACTCCATAAGCAAGTAGGGGAGTTGCTTGAGAAGGGGTTCATAAGACGAAGTATATCGGAGTGGGGTGCTCCAGTAGTTTTTGCCACGAAGGCGGATGGGTCCCTCAGACTTTGTGTAGACTATAGAGAACTCAACAAGCTCACAAAGAAGAATAGACACCCATTGCCGAGGATTGATGATCTCTTTGATCAGTTGGTTGGCGCCTCAGTGTTTTCGCAGTTGGACTTGGCCACGGGGTTTCATCAGTTGAGAGTGGCTGAGGATAGCATAGACAAGACTGCCTTTAGGACTCCGGATGGTTTCTATGAGTGGCTTGTGATGCCATTTGGTTTGACGAACGCCCCTGCATACTTTGTTGATTTAATGAGTAGGGTGTTCAGGGAGTACCTTAATAAGTTCGTGGTGGTCTTTGTGGATGACATCTTAGTCTTTTCTAAGAGTGAAGAAGAGCATGCCCTACATCTTAGGGAAGTGTTGGAGACTCTTCGAACGCATAGCCTTAAGGCTAAATTCTCTAAATGTCACTTCTGGAGGAAGGAAGTGCGGTTCTTGGGGCACGTGGTCTCCAAGGAAGGGATAGCTGTGGATCCCGCCACTACACCAAAACAGGTGATTGCCAACGAGTATAACCGTTGCAAACAATTTCCGCAACGCTTATAAGTGTTGCTACGGGAACGTGGCAATGTAGTAGCAACGCTTATAAGCGTTGGTAGATTTTCTCTCCCAACGCTTATAAGCGTTGGTATATTTTCATTCGCAACGCTTATAAGCGTTGGTAGATTTTTGTTTGCAACGCTTATACATGTTACAAGATTTCTGTTTGCAACGCCTATACATGTTACAAAATTTTAATTCAAAACAAATATATATTTTAATAATAACAGAAATATGTACTAGCAACTCACATATTCTAATATTAATAGTCAATTAACAACCAATATGACGATAATATAGACGATATTTAATATGAATCAAAACTAATATTAAACTCAATGTATACCAATAGACAACATCCATAATCAAATAACGACATAGAATATCAGTTAACAACAAACAAGCACAATACATAATTAAGTTGTCAAATTCAATACATAATTAGTTTGCTAAATTCAATACATAAATGAGATTCTACAAATACCGAATACGAAAATCTGACCATATAACGAAGCCTCCATCTGAAAATTCACATTAACTTGTACATTCCATTTTGAGGACCATCATAAATTGGTGCATCCGGTTCAATATCATCTACTGCACTTTTAGAACTACCGTCCAATTTTCTCTTGTCTTCCGCTATCTCTAGAAGTGTCTGCATTCATTGAATGTCACATTAAATTGAAAATTTCAGTTCTTTGTTAAAAACAGAAAAACATGAGTTTGCATCGCACAAAATAATATTAAAAACAGAAAAACATGAGTCTAAACTGAGCCTATATCGGCTCAGTATTCCTAAGCCCAAAAAAAAAAAAAAAAAAAAAAAAAACACAGTTAGAATGGCAAACCATCATATTAACCTGTTTCTGAATTTTGCATATGAAGTAGATGGATGAATAGAAAATATTGCAATGGAAGGAAGTTTTGGTCTATGCATATTGATAATAATGTCTTATACATGGAAATTAATATTGCGTCTATGAACAGAAAATAAGCAATCTCTAAGTAAAAGGAGTGGGCCTGATAACTCACTTTGGTTTGAACCACAGGTCAGTTGCAAGTGCTTGGTTGATCTTCTAAGCTACAACATATTGCAGGCAATCAACAAATCCTGGGATTTAGTTAACCTATTTCTGGATTTGTTCATAGAACGAGCCTTGCTTTTAGAATGCAGGAAACGGATTCTCAAACCTGGGTAGAGACATATGATCAGCAAAGGTTAAAGTGCGGAAGGAATGCTCCATGAAAATATTACAGGACTCGCAAAGTGGATAAGCCAACAAACTTCTAAGAATTAAATAAGACATTCGCAAAGGGAATACTCCTTGCTGGCTCAGTTTCAAATTGGGCCTTTCCGGCTCGAAACTTAGCCGGAAAGGCTCAGTTTCTAAAAGTTGAGCCAGTTTAGGCTCAGTTTTAGAAAATGAGCCTTTTTCCGGCTCAATTTCGAACCTAAAACTGAGCCGGAAAGGATCAGTTTCGAAACTGGTCCTTTCCGGCTCAGTTTCAGGTTCGAAATTGAGCCGGAAAAAGGCTCAGTTTCTAAAACTGAGCTTGAACTGGTTCAACTTTTAGAAACTGAGCCTTTCCGGCTCGAAACTGAGCCAGATAGGCTCAGTTTCTAGATGTTGAGCCAGTTCAGGCTTAGTTTTAGAAACTTAGCCTTTTTCCGGCTCAATTTCAACCTAAAACTGAGCCGGGAAGAATCAGTTTCGAATTCGAAACGATCCTTTCCGGCTTAGTTTCAGGTTCGAAACTGAGCCGGAAAAAAGCTCAGTTTCAAATCTGAAACTGAGCCAGAAAGCTCAGTTTCAAAAACTGAGCCTGAACTGGCTCACCTTTTAGAAACTGAGCATTTCCGGCTCAGTTTCAAGCTAGAAACGGAGCCTATTCCGGCTCAGTTTCAGATTCGAAACTGATCCGGAAAGGCACAGTTGCTAAAAACTGAGCTCAGTTCGCCGTCTCAGTTTCGAATTCGAAACTGAGTTGGAAAGGCTCAGTTCGAAAATGAGCTATGCCCGAGAAATATGAATTGTAACTATATAGTTAAATATGGGCAGGACTTAAACAAAACAGTTTAACATGAAAACTGATTTCTGTTTAGAATGGAGTTCATTCATAAACATGAGTTAGCACCAACCCTTCACTCCTTCATAACTGCCCCCATTAAGTTTTTATAATCGTACATCGATGTGATATGACTCAAAATTTATCCAAATTTCGAAGACTATAATTTATACAATTATACTTCAGCTGTGTGACAGTGAAGTATATACAAATAGACCACTCTGCATATGAAAGCATAAAACAGGCATTAGCTTATTAGTGAAAAATTCGTGCCCAAACTAAAGGATTCAGTATTTACATGCAAAAATGATAACATTGATCAAACAAATCCTGACATATAAAGAAAATCTACATGATGCTTTTGTCCACGGTGTTGAATGGTTACTGCATTCTATTAAACATCATATTATGCTGATTTATTATTACATATACAGTTTAGGCACTACAAAGACAACATGAGAAAGCATCCCATTCCAAATGGATGTATTGAATGGATGCATGCCTATCAGAATGGAAATATTGCATGCCATTTTCCAGTTAAAGTCCTTCCTTTTTTTCCATTTGTAATTAGCAACATTTTGATGGTACAATCACATAGCTCGACCCATGTATATACATTACAGAGCTTCACTTTGGTTCCAGTATGAGAAATTTATGTACTCTGTATTTGTTTACAAATCTACATATTCTCGTATGTTGATAGCTGGGAGTCAGTTAGGACCGAGAAATAGGATGGTTATTTGATGCATGGTTATTTGATTGGCAATTTCATGAATATGTATCATAAATTTATTTTTTGAACATTAAATGCTTGAGGTTGCCCTTTCCGAGGGAGTTGTCCTAAACGATCGACTTGCTTTCCTAAAGTAAATTGAGATTATATATCAAATTTCCTAACCCATAATCAATACACAGTTTTGTTCACCCAAATTTCCAGATATTTGTTCTCAATTTTTCAATGGGACCCACTTTTTTCCCAAGCATACCCCATTGTGGACAAAGTGTACCCTGATTAAATTTTATATTGAAAAATCATAAACGCACATGGAATTTTAATAACAAACGAGACACATCTGAATTTTAAAGGAAAAGCTTGAACTAAGGTCATCAAATTAAAATAAACTACAGGTGATAGCTTGCTCTGTAATGAGCTTACATCCTAACTTAAACATTTAATCATAATTTGTATTTGTTATATACTGACAGTGTTCTTCAATCTCAATAACCCTAAAATGGTTAATTTTATTTGAAGATGAGATGATGACCCGTGGTCGTAGTAAAAAATGTGTCAATAAGGAAAAGGATATTGAAACTGACAAGTGACATTTTATGTTAACTATCTTGACCTTAAACATCTAACAAAAACATTTGGGCTGACTAGCATGGAACACAAAGGACAGTCAAGAGCAATTGTCAGTTAACATACGTAATGATCTACTGAGAAGAAAGGTCATAAATAAATCTTAATTCCCCAAAAAAATTCAGATGGCAAAGTATGACAGAATTTTAAAACTTTGATGTTAATGTTTTTCACCAAACCCCTATAAATGAAATCCTTTCTTTTGCAGATTCACGGTCATTGTCTATGACTGGGTTAATATGATGCAGATGCATAACGATTAGATATCATATATTGTATGGTTCTAGAAAATAAATTATGTTTTCCATTTTCATCATACTCAATAATATCCAATTAAACCAAATACATGCATAGCAATAACCAATAGAAAACTAAAAACAGTGAAATTTCACCAATCCATAGTTTCTATATTTTTTATTTTTTTAGGCTTCACTTTTCACCATATGCCATAGTTGTAAATTTCACCAAATGCATAGTGATTTGAATTTTGATATAGTTAAAAATTGAAAATACTAAGAAACTATATCATCCTGCAAATTTTTCAGAACTTGGCCGCATTTAATCGATCAAACAATCTCTAAAATGGGTAAATGAAGTCCTTATCATGTACTGTTCTGGAAACTATAAACAATTTTCTACCATATATTATTTAATAGATTATTGTAAAAGTAATCATTGACATCTTCTAAATTGATTTCAAATCCTCCTTTATCAGTAAATCAACAAATGATATATCAGAATACCTTGAATATTTAGTAATTCAATCTTCCTCCATTATTCAGTCAGAACTTTTATTTTAAAGTTCATTAATCAGATTTCTCATTTGACAGCTTCTACCAATATAAATTACCTTTCAAATGTATTTTCTTTCGAACTCTACCAGAATATGAATTTAGTTCACAACCAATATAAATGTAGCTTTAAAATACTTAAAATAATAGAGTAAATATAACATATGAATTTACCTATTTTGGAACTTGATAAGGGGAAAACGCTAATCAGCATGTTCAGACTGACCTCTACAGAGCTCACAGAGTAAACATGAATTTGTAGTCTGCATAATAGCAAAATTGAAGTATGTACTAAATTTCTGATGGTACATTATATATCAAGTAAATGATTGCTAAAATAAAGTAGGTGACAGAACTATATCAAGTAAATGAGTGAAGTGCTAGATTAGTTAATACATAGTAGCTGCCACCGTAAATAAAGAGAGAGGACTTAATAATGTACGGGTAGAAAAAAGTAAACTTAAAACAGCGCACAACTTTGGGTTGATTGATGGGCCTCACTCGTTATTTAATGAAAAGTAGGAGGCATATAGAATTGGCATACAAACAGAGTCTGATGTTCATTGACCTGTAACCAATTGCAACAGGTTGACTTCTTCTTTCATTATTCATGCTCCATTCAATGAGTTTGCGGCTCCTAAGAGACAAAAAAAGGAGCATGACCTTAATGAATTTGACAACTAAACAAACACCAAAACAATAACCCCACCTCTCTTTTCTGTTTCAAAAATTCTGCACTAATTTTTGGTTACGTCTTCACTAATTTATGCAAAAAAAATTGAAATTTTTGTTTTCTTAAATACACACTTTATACTTGGCACTTGAGTTTGAAACTAATCTTGATCCTGCACCAGCCAGAACCAAACCAAAATGGCAGAAATCATGGTTCACGACTGAAATGCTTGACCATCGATTCAAATTAAAAATTTGTTTTGTCGATTAATTTGAAAAGTGAAATCAGTGAGAGCTCTCACTAATTGATCTGTCTTGGCATCACGACATTCTATACTTCGAATTGAACAAATAATTTTTTTTGTTTGTTCACTTCAACAATTTTCTATAAAACTCAAAAAATTTAATCAACGTTGAACAGGTTTAATCAACGCTGGGTCATCGTTAAGAATAATCTCCAAGAATATAGATCCGTCTTCTACCTAGGTAGAACTCAAAACATTTATTCGCGCAACTGTAACAATATTCATGTCCAGTTTCAAATTTTAAACCACTCTCCATGTAAAAGTCATCGTATATCTGGCACAAATAATTTAAAACCAACGATGAATCAAATGATAGTACCTAAAAAAATGCAGTACAATATAACATGTCACACAACAATGGTGTAAGATTGATAAGTACTTGTGGACTGCATGGCTTAATCTTTGGAAAAAAGAAAGCAGTCTGTCAAATGTTTGGATCTAACCATAGAGGTGACATGCACAAATATTCACAAAATGCGGAGTTGCCAATACATTAATTAGAAATTTATGGAAATTGGCCTACTAAACTTCAGTCAATACGAATGAACGAGTACAGTGTTACAATGCTTGACAAGGTTGTTAATTTTACTACACTTGATCGACATCAAAAGATCTATTACCAAGATCGACAACAACATATAGTTTATGGGTTACTGAGACCGAATCGACGATAGTAAATACTCTATGGGTTATTGATTATATTAATGAAACCAATAATCAGAAATTAAAGTAGGTCAAGCAAGACGTTCACCTGAAGACAAAATCCAAGAGCTGAAATCGTAACTTGTTAACTCAACATCGAGTAACCTATTATTGGTCCACACGAATCTAAAGTCGAAGATGAGGAGTCGATTCTCTAAAGCCACAGTCAATTGCCCAGATTCGAAGAAGGGATCTGAACTCGACGTCCCCAAATTTGCAAAGCTCAAGTCGTGGAGTCTGAAGCCGATGTCAATTTCCCCGAGTTCGAAGTTGATCAGAAATGGATGGATTGAGAAATAGGATCAGAAATCGATCAATTAGTCGCTTTTTTTTCCTTTTCCAAAGAAGAAGTCGCTTTTTTCTTTTTCAAAGAAGCGGCCTTGCAAGTGAAAAGCGTTTAGAAAGGGGATGAGAGAGGGGTTAGGGTTTAGCGTGCAGAAAATAATAGGTTGTTTAGCTTTTTGCCCCTAGGACGTCGGCATAGCAATGCATATAAGTGTTGGTAATGAAAAGATTATAATTATGTATTTTTGGTGACACATAATTAATATAGCAACACTTATTATTGTGACTGCTCCACAACACAAATAAGTGTTGGCAATTGAAAAAAATAAGGGTTACCAAATGACCATTATGGTGTAGCGCGAAGGTAGTATCCATCCGAGATTGGAAGGTTCCGAAGAATGCTACCGAGGTGAGGAGTTTCTTGGGGTTGGCTGGCTACTATAGGAAGTTTATCAAGGACTTCGCGAAGATATCAGCCCCATTTACTCGCTTGACAAAGAAGAATCTGGTCTTTGCATGGGACGTAGATTGTGATGATGCGTTCCGACGGTTAAAGAGAGCTTTAACCACAGCTCCAGTCTTTGTGTTGCCAGATGGGAGCAAGCCATTTGTTGTCTATACCGATGCTTGTGGGACAGGACTGGGCGCAGTCTTAATGCAGGAGGGAAGGGTAATAGCCTACGGTGGAAGGCAGTTGAGAGTGCATGAGAAAAATTACCCTACCCATGATTTAGAGTTGGCCGCTATTGTTTTTGCACTTAAGATTTGGCGCCATTATCTTCTTGGCAAGAGGTTCGAATTGTTCACAGACCACAAATCATTGAAGTACTTGTTTTCTCAGAAGGATTTGAACTTGAGACAGCAAAGGTGGATGGAATTCTTAGCATCATATGATTTCGAGATAGCGTATACCCCTGGCAAGGGTAACATGGTGGCGGACGCCTTGAGTAGAAAAGGGTTGTCCTTGAGTCCATTGTTCGTGGAACGACGAAGCTTGGAATTTATCTCGATGTTTGATTTCAGACCTTCCGTTGACTTTATACCCGGTTTGCTAGCATCCTTAGAGGTCAGACCTACTCTTTTGGGACGGATTGGCGAGGCACAGCGGGACGACCCACAATTGGTTGAGTTGGTAGAGAGGCTCATAAGGGGGGAGTCGTCCAGCCATTTGAGTAGGTACACCCTAGACGATAGGGGGTGCTTGCGTAGAGACGGTAGACTTTGTGTACTGCAAGACGAGGGTTTGAGGAAGGCTATTCTTGATGATGCGCATCGTTCTAGGATGACCATTCATCCCGGTGGGGACAAGATGTACCAAGACATGAAGCGAGTTTTCTTCTGGGCCGGTATGAAGAAAGATGTGGCCGAGTATGTCGCTAGATGCTTGGTGTGCCAACAAGTGAAAGAGGAGCAAAAGAAACCTGGTGGATTGCTTCACCCATTGGATGTTCCGCAATGGAAGTGGGATAGCGTCTCGATGGATTTTATTGATGGGTTACCGAGATCGAGGAAGGGTAATACGGGAATTTGGGTTGTGGTAGACAGACTTACTAAGAGCGCCCATTTCATACCCGTGAAAAGCAAGAGGACTGCTCCATGGCTAGCTTCAGTTTACCTTCGAGAGATAGTTCGGTTGCATGGTGTACCCTCTAGCATAGTGAGCGATCGAGATCCCATCTTCACTAGCGAATTTTGGAAGAGTTTGCAAGAAGCAGTGGGGACTCAGTTGTGTCTGAGCACCGCATATCATCCTCAGACGGACGGCCAGACCGAGAGGGTGAATCATGTTCTAGAAGATCTTTTGAGGCTATGTATCTTAGATTTTGGAGGTACATGGGAAGAGCATCTTCCATTGGTGGAGTTCGCGTATAATAACAACTTTCAGTCCAATATTGGTATGGCTCCTTTCGAAGCTCTTTATGGAAGGCCTTGTCGATCACCTACATGTTGGTGGGAATCTACGGATAAGATCTTGCTTGGGCCTGATATGGTTAGAGAGACTTCGGAAAAGATTGATTTGATTCGAAGAAGGATGAAAGCAGCGCAAGATAGGCAGAAATCTTACGCGGATAAGAGGAGGACGGATCTGGAGTTTGATGTTGGGGACATGGTCTTTGTCAAAGTATCTCCATTACGAAATGTTGTTCGCTTTGGGTCCGTTGGGAAGTTAGCTCCAAGATTTGTAGGACCGTTTCCTATTAAGGAAAGGATTGGACGGATGGCATATAGAGTGGATTTACCCGAGAGACTTAGTGGGGTACATGACGTATTCCATGTGTCACATTTGACGAAGTGCCTACATGAGACCGCAGAGGTGGTAGAGCCGAGCTTGCTTAGAGAAGTGGAGGTAGAGCGTGATGCGACTATTCGACGAGCTCCTACCCGCATCCTAGGGTCAGAGATTAGGAAGTTGAGAAACAGAGAGGTTCGACTAGTCAAAGTGCAATGGGGAGAGGATGAGAGCAATGCTACATGGGAGACAGAACCGAAGATGCGTTCATTTTACCCATTCCTTTTTGAGGGTATGTCTTTTAACTTCTCCTTTATCGTTTGTCTAGTACTTATCTTATCTTTAGTATGTCCTCTCATTAGTATCTTTGACCTTTAGATAGGGTAAACCTATGGTTGAAACATGTGTTTGAGACATGTTATGATTGATAGATGCGTGTGGATGCAAGTGTTTGCTAGTGGTTGCTCGTGGATGCATGTACACACACTTTAGACACTAGATCGGCTTAGTCACTTCATATTGCATATTGCATATAACTGTGTGTAGGTAGCTATATTAATGGATGTATAATGGTTGTGCTATCATATGGATGATGCATCTTGGTGTATGATTGTGCACACATGTAGAAATAGTATGCGTCGATAGGGTTCTTTCGCATACATATTGGATGCATGGCACTATCATGGTTTGCATTAAGAAGGTCAGTTGAATCAGTAGACCGCCTGATTTTGCATTAGACAGGGAACATATACACACACTCTTTGCATATGTTCATACAGCATTAGAAGCTCTAAGGACAATGGATGCCAGTGTTTGATGGTTTAGTAGATGGTTGTTTGGTTGGTAGGATACGTTCTTCTTGACTTAGAGATTTCGGGGACGAAATCCTTTAAGTAGGGGAGAATGTAACACCCCGTATGTTGAATAACTTGCTATAATATAAAACAGGGCAGAATTAAATTTTAAAATCTGAATCAGGGGAAACAGGCTATGCCATTGCGTTCGTCTCGGAAAAATACGCGAAATAGAGTCCGAGTTTTCAAAAATCGGAGTCCGTATGACCCAGTTAAGGCCCGAAGAAGTTTTCAGAAATTCAAAACAGATTTAAATATAAAAATTTCACATTTCAGAAGAGGCGGGAAAATTCCCGCCAGGCAGAGGGTGTCGACCCTAGGGTCGACATGGGTGTCGACCCCCTCCCTAGGGGTCGACCCAGGGGTCGACCCCCCTGTCGGTCTGTGTGACCTGGGTGCAACCTGATGGGGTTTGGGCTATGTTTTAGGGCTAGTGACGAGCTCTGACGGCTCTAATCTGATTTAGGGTTAATCTAATGGCCTAAAACACCTAACTAATCTATAAATACACCCTAAGACTACCCTAATTCATACTAAAAATAGATACAACGTCGTTATGCCGTCAAAATGCAACTTGAAGGAGCCTCCATCAAATTAAAGGGGAAGATAGCTTCTCAAATCAACTTCTAATCAACTCTAGCAACTTAATCTTCTTCATAGGAGTGCTAATCAACAAGTTGTGAGTTTCTATAGCCTTAATGACCAATTGTTGAAATGATTATGATAGGATATAATGAGGTTATGGCTATGAATGTGGATCAATGTAAGTTATGTTATCATATGCTATGTGTTAATGATGTTATGCAAGTTATGCAAGTCATATGCTATGTGATCATGATGTTATGCAAGTTACGCAAATCATATGCTATGTGATCATGATGTTTTGCAAGTTATGCAAGTCATATGCTATGTGATCATGATGTTATGCAAGTTATGCAAGTCATATGCTCTGTGATCATGATGTTATGCAAGTTATGCAAGTTTTAGGCTATGTGTTCATGATGCTAGTTATGCAAATCACTATGATAAACATTGATCCATTATGACACCATGATTATGCAAGTTTGGTGTATGTTTATATGCAAGTTCATACCTGATATGTTATGCAAGTTTGGTGTTTGATTATATGCAAGTCAATATATGACATGTTATGCAAGTTTGGTGTTTGATTATATGCAAGTAACATGTGCAAGTTTACACCTTTGTATGAGATGCATACATACGCAAGTTAACCCCTTTGTATGTCATACATACATATGCAAGTTTACCCCTTTGTATGACATAAGTAACTTATGCAAGTTAACCTCTTTATGACATATGTGATTCATGCAAGTTTGGGTTGATTATTTATGCTAGTTGGGTTTGATGCTATATGCATGTTGACACCTTTAAAACCCATGTTGATGCTAATGTTATGCAAGTTGAACCCATTGTATGTGTGATGAATCTTCCCTTTTAAGTATGTCATGTTAGCGAATTACGTGGGGAACGATGGGGTTAATATTCATGTTAATGAAATGGTGTGAAGTTGGTATGATTATGCATACCATAAAGTGGATGGACATAATTGAGTCAATTATGTACATCGTTAAATTTGTAATTAATTAGGGATAATTAATACAAATTATGGGGGATTAATTAGGTGTAATTAATCGACTAAGACACGAGGTTGGACCCTTTTGTAGCATAAGACTGCCCGGAACCGACCGGTAAATCCAGCGGCTACAAATGATTGGCCCAATGTGAGAGGTCTTAGGCATAAACTAAATATGTGACAAGTGTAAAGACACGAGGTTAGACTCGGTTATGGCGTAAGGCTGCCCGGACCCGACCGGCAAATCCAGTTGCCATAAAAGATAGTCTAATGTGAGAGGTCTTTACAACGGTTACGTTCTTAATCAATTAAGAAACACTTAACCAGATAAGCATGTAGTGGGGCATGAGGGGTTAAGTGGGTGCCTTGGGTGGCATGTGGAAATCAAGTAAGTGCCTTGGGTGGCCTGTGGAAATCTAGTGGGTTGCCTTGGGTGGCAATAGAAAATACGATTAGAATACTTAACCAAGTGGAAACATGTAATTAAACATGATTAAAGGGTTAAGTGGGATGCACTAGAAAAAGGGACAAGCTTGGGTGGGTAGCTTGTGGGGGCCCATTTCAACCAGTAACCCATATGTATCTTATTGGGCTCGACCCATGTCGAGGACGGGACACGCGTACTAGGCTTGACTATAAGAGGCCAAAACGGGTTAGCGGTGGCAACGCAAGTCCAACGGGTTTCATATGCGTGTGTGGACCCGGGCTGGTAGGTAAGACGTTGTTGCATCGTGTAGGTATAAGCCGTGCACCATTGGTTGTATCGGGTTGCCACTTTGGGGAGTGATACACCCCACTGTGGGGCCAGCACGGGTATCTACGGTAGGGAGCCGATTGCTTGGGGAGTAGTGGGTACACCTAGTGGAGATAGGGGCAGACGGCACCTATGTTGTCAGCTAGGGGTACACGAAACTACTGGGTAAATTTTCTAAGTCCTTGGGTGGGATCAACCTTTAAGTAGGAATGACTGGCGTGGTGCAGTTAGTAATTACCCTTGGGTGGGTAGATGCGTCTTTACCGTTATCTTAGTTCATCCTATGTCTAGTTGGCTACTTAGTGTAGTCATTTATCCACAGTCATCACCGTACCAAGTTTATATCATACCCTAATTACTTTAATGATTGTGTTGTTAAAGTTATAGGGCTCACTCAGACTTATGTCTGACCCCGTTGTTTTTATCTTTTTCCCCCTCAGGTCCTCAGGTTGGGCCTAGTACTAGTGGGCTTTGATCAGATCGCTTATCTATCTTTTGGAGCTTGGACCGTGATGTAAAGCCCAGCTTATCTTTTCTATTATGGCTATTAGTTACTTAGTGGGATTATGTACTTATGTTTTTATCAGGATGGATATTTGGTACTTGACTCTTTTATGGTGTTGTAACTAAACATGTTTACCTTCTGCTGCAATGAAATGATGTTTTAGATTTTCAAGTATTTATATCTGTCTTGTTGTAATTTTTCTGTTCTATATTCACTTAAAATGCTCCACCGAAGTTAAGACATTCCCTTAGTGAGTGACCTTAGCGGGTGTGGGGTGTTACAGAACAATGTTGGGCTCATGACACGAGTCATAGGCCTTCATTTCTGGAAATTCTTAAAAAGCTTGAGAAAATAAAGAAAACTTAACCAAATATCATCACTGGAACATTTTCATTCGTTAATTGAAGAAAATGTGCTAAATATAGTGAGAATCATCCTTGTATATTTTGCTCCAGCTCACTAGTGTAACTTGCTGATTTTGATGAATATTTCACTGAAATACCATTTCTACGCTGAAAAATTCTTATTTTCCCATTCATCGATAGCAAGTTGCAATAAATTCTAATTTGTCACCAACTTTCACCAACAAATAAGTTTGTGGAATTATGATGATTTGTTAACTTTTTTCTGTAACATAAAATTGTTCCTCATTGTATTCATTTATTATTGTGGTGTGCATGCATGCGGATATTTATATACACATACATAAAAAATGTACCTATGTATATGTGCGCATGCAGGTGGATGAACAGTGCCAATGTGACGACCCAAACTTCCCCGTGAAGGAAAGCCCGACCTGAGTTGAGAACATGACAAATCACAACATAAACAGAAGAACATTTCATTGCTTATTACAACAATTCCATTAGAATACAAGAATATACAGAGTATGAAAAAATAATATACATTCGATACATATCAGAGATTTACAAGTTACAATGCAGTGGAAAATAATACAAAACACAACTGAAAAGAATATACGGATACAGAGCTTTCCGAATATCATTCCAGCTGTAAACTAGGATCCTGTGAATATAAATCTGCAAAACCAAAACTACTAGCTGCCCGTGTGGAAAATAAGGGCACCCATAGTTTTGGTTAAAACAATAAACTCCAGGTCAGTCATGTGACTGGTGTGAGAACTAAAACAGTTATTTAAATATTTACTTTAAAATAAAGTAAGTCAAGGAGCCACGCCGTATAACACGGAACGGGTTTCCTCCCAAGAATACCAGTGCATAAAACTAAAAGCGCAATGCTTTTTGGAAAAAATGAAGCTATTACAAGACCCAGGTCCCATCACACAATGCAACGCAAGCCGGAGGATAGTGTAACGGCCCGCATTCTACGCATCGCAGGATCGTAGAATATTTATTTCTTTCACATACGAAGTCGTATGGTCATGTAACTTTGGGAGACGACTATTGAAGTCATTTCCCATGTTCATGATTTTTGTCGATTTTTAAATGATCGTTTTGCCCCTAGCTGATACTGTTTTGGCCATAAATTTTGATTGGAAAGGAATTTTGACCTGAAACCACTTTCATTAGATTCGTTTGATGGTTTACAATTCCGTAGAGTGGTCGCATTAGCCAAACGGACTCACCGTTTGGGAGATATGGCTGAAACAAGTTTCAGATAGTGAAAAACAGCTTAATTGGGCTTAACCGGGTGATTAATAGCTAGGCCCAATGGGGGATTTCGGGATTAGAGGTATTTGAGGGCTGCTAGGGTTAGGATTTCGGTTTTTCACTCATTTTCTAGCCGCCACAAACTCTCTCTTCAATCTAACAATGGCCTCCATCATCTAAAAACACCCCTAATCACTTCTTAATCAAGTTTTGGCTTAAACTACATCAAATTAAGGAGAAATAGCACCAAAGCATGGTTAGAGCTGCTGAGTTGCATTGGGAACAGCGCCAAACAGAGATTCATTTCAGATTTGGTATTTTATTTGTGGCCAAGGTGAGTGATTAGCATTGTTTTGACACTAGTTACAGTTAATTAGGGTGATTATTGATAATTAACGAATTTATACATTAATAAATTCTGGAAAAATATTTATAAATTCGAAAATAATGTTTTAGACCTCTGTTAGAAATTTGGTTTGATTTGGTTAAGTTTTGTTAAACATATCATTAGTTTTGCTTAAACATGCTTAAGGGAAAATATGAGATTTTGGCTATGTTTGATCCGTTTTAACCTACCAAATTATTGTTTTGGTGTTTGTGAATGATTACACATGTTGCTAGGACTGTATAGTATGCTTTATGATTGTCTAGAAGTGATAGATTGGTCGAAAACGCCGTCGAGTGGCGTAAAATAGTCGCTGGAAAGTTGCAGGAAATGTGCAGGTTTCAAACCGGATTGGATCGGATAGGAGAACCGGGCAAGTGGAATTGATTCGGATTGGAACTTAGCATAAGGGGCTTGGCGAGAAGGAAGGCTATTTGCTTAGAGTTGGAGTTAGGCAGAGGATCAGATCGGAGAGACAAAAAGGGGGTCAGATCGGAGCTAGGGCGTGGGATCGGATCGGCTACCGAACCGAACCGGAGCTGGCATCTTCTGAGGCGTGCAAACGAAAGAGACAACAATGAAGGTTGGATCGGATCGGAACTTGACACTATAAGGAGGACCTTGGCACTTTACCATCGGACCGGACCGAGCCACATGTGAGAAGCTGAACCGAACCGCATGGAGGAGATGAACCCGAACCGACCCGAGCGTGGGTGACCGAACCGGACGTGTACTTCTATTTCTACATGACGACTCTTCCGAAGGCCAACTCCAATTCGACAAAAACCCGAGATGCAAAGGAGGTCCAAATGAGGAGCTTTGACTCAAGATCCAGATGGGAACCAATGAGTGAGCTTCGTGATTGGGCTTTGCTGCGGGACGTGTGCTAAGGGGTTGTTGATGTCTGTAACTTTGGATCACTATGTGTAGAGAGTATGTGAACGGATTCAGGGCCACAGTGGCCTAGGTATGACTAAAGAGCTATAGACCAATGAAGTGGGGTCATTTGTAAAGGATTGGTCATGACTCCATGTGGTAAGCTTGGTGGTAGCAGTGGTTGTACAAGTTGAACTCCGTCACTACTTCGATGGGTCTAGTGATCGAAGCGGTAGACATCGTATGCTTTACGCACTGAGTGAGAGATGTGAGGATGGTTGCTATGTTTGAATTGCTTGCCATCATTATAACATGCACACCCCCATCCCCGTTATCTTACACCATTTATTCAATGGCACCTTAGAGAATTTTACGGTATGTAGTGCTAACTCTTTGGTTGCAGGTCCAGGTTCAGGTATGGCTTAGTATACCTGTTATTGTTCTGTTTAGTTGCTTATCGCTCATACCAGACTTTTTGTCTGACCCAGAGTTTTATGTCTCTTCTTATTACTCTGGGTGCTCTCAAGAGTAGACTAGAGAAATGTTAGCAGGGTATGCATGGGTAGCTGATCCAGAGACGAGCAGGAGGGTTCCACGTAGGATACATATAGTATTCTCCCTGTGTTGTTAAAGATCACTGCTTGGGCATTAGTAGTGCATCTTCTACTTTAGCTTTCTTTTGTTTTAGAGACGGTAATTTGGAAAGTTGTAATAAGCTGTATTTGGATTTCTTCTGCTATGTTGGTTTAGTTTTCAGCTTATGCACTGTCTCGCCTATTTTATGTCAAGATTATGTTATTATTATATTTTGTTCCATGCGCTTTGAGACATTCTACAGGTTCCTTGTTAGTTCATTCTCTTCTTTCCTTTCTTTGGCGACCGTTCCGTGCTAGTCAGGCATGTGTACAACGCACCTTCGGAGGAAATGCAGGCTGGTGCGGGGCGGGCCATCACATGGGGTTTGCCCTTATAATAGCCAAACATGCTTCGTATGTTAAAACAAATTATTTGATACTATTATAAGTGCATAGTGTATAAAAATACTTCAAATATAATTGTATCAATCCAGTACGGCATGGGTACCATATATCATGTAGCCAATACTAGACTCTACAATCAAAATCGCAATTGTCACGTATTGGAAGTTGGACTTCCGTCTGTGAACCAAGGCAAGGGATCGTCCTTACCGCTTCAAGACAATCTAGCCCATGTCTCAGGACCCAGACAAAGGTAGGCCCTAGGATCGTCAGGGTCGGTCCACTCAATGTGGATTAAAATGCCTGAACACTACATTTCCTCACACAATGGGGCATAAATCTGGTCTGTATAAAGACCATACCGTCCATCGGCCCCGCAGTGTCGATATATCCGGGGTGCCTCGCTATCCATCATCCACACAAGTAAAACATCTGGGTGTGCAAAACCCAAACACCACTCCTAGCTTGAAGGAAACGCATGCCCTCCCTGAGGCCCTCTCCCATTTCTGGTTCACACCGGGGTACGAGGCTCGCAAATTAATGCTACACAAATCAATACTATAATAAAGCCGTGCTTTGATCATCAACCACAAGACTCTGCTTTTCAACAGAAGCCTTGATCATTTGCATCTCGGCATGCCACACAGGCAATTCACGCTATGCAACTGATGTCTATCAATCACACAGGATGAAATCCAATGTCAGACACACAGTCCATTTACAAGTTCGTTCTGGGTCTGAATGAAGCCGGAGGCACCTTATTCCTCGTTCTATATGTCCAATACAGGAGAGAGGCCCTTGCATATCCGTTGATCTCCAAGTACGTCTAGACGATCACCACTTATTTCCTTGTCTTGGGTGTACAACACAATCAAGACATCAGTAATCCTCCAAACGTTGTGAAGACCTCCGGTCTTCAACCACTGTCTTCATCGTCGACATACCGTCGAATAAGTTATCAAAATGGGTATAAACCCGGCCTTTCTGAATAACTCGCGTATATTATAAACAAGTGCTACACAAACACAACATACGCCGCTTTCCAATACATAATATTTTTTTATTCAAATATTCACATTTTTAGGGAAAGGTTCCCATTAATTTTATCAAAGATAAATTCTTTTAAATTTATTCTTTAATCTTCCTTTGGATATCAAACCAAATTAAGGTTTTCCAAACTAGTCGGGATTAGCGAACCATATTGAAGTAATCATTTATTTTATTTCCCAATCCCAACCTATTCATTTCATGGAGCAAAACTGGAAATACTCCATATCTAACATCAGGGTGTTATCGATAAATATTAATTACCATTTCACGTTACAATCTAATTTAAGATTCATTAAAACTCTAATTCAGTTTTAATCTCTAAAAATCATTTCTTAAAAGTTAAGAAATTAATCTTATCTTTAACTGGGTTAAAGAACTAATGTCATTTAAAACACAGCTCATGATAAACCCAAAATCACATTCCATTACTTATGGAATCTTCACGAAAAAACAAATCAGTATATAATCGATATCAATTTCCGTATCCGACTAATAATATAAATGGAATAACGACAAAGCCTTTTAAATTCCATATATATTAACAGTCTTCCTCCATAGAAACTCACTTCGATTATTATCAAATCGAATTCCATTCCATTCCAATATATTAAATTGGAAAATTTTATTTTGGAAAATCTCCACTAAATCTTAATAAAAAGATTTATAAGTTCCAAATCTCATTTCACTGTAAATCGGGTTAAAGAACGAATGTTGTTAAAAACACAGTTCACAATAAACCTAATTCATATTCCATTTCAAATCCAATTAAATGTTAATTAATTGGGAATTCTTCTCACATCTTAATTAAAAGATTTATTCTTTTCATACGGGGTTTAAGAACAATGTTACTGAAGACCCCATTCCATCAGTCTCTAACCGTAAATTAGTAAGAGAACAATTCCATAAGTATTAATCCCAAAGGCTAAAACCAACATCAGATCAATACCCAGGAAACCATTCAACATAGCTAATCTCTAGTTAATTTCTGATTTTCTTAAATTCATAGGGTTTAAGGACAGTATTATTAAAGATACCATTCACAACCAACCCAAAATCTCATTCTATTGTTAATCGGGTTAAAGAACAAGTGTTATTTAAAACACCGTTCACGATAAACCCAAAAACCAATTTGATATTAAATACAAGGCTCTGAATAGAAAATATATCCGCTTATATTCAATATCAAATTCTGAAATCCACAAATATCGTGTTGGAATAACGATATATATATCTTCCAAATTCCTCCCCAATGTCTGTATACTCACGGAATCCAATATCGAAATATTCCGAAGATAATTTCGATTCAAATCCATTCCAATTCATATATTGGAAATTCCGGTTATTTTTAAAACCATTTCAAATCCAATTTATTTATTTAAAAATAATTGGATTACAATTCTAGTTAAAAACTAGTTCATTTCGATAAAATGCATTTTTATCTTTTCAAATATAGAATTTTTCATCCCAATTCTTTCCAAATCATTTATTATGATTTTACACAAATTATTGCTATTTTCAATAATTTTATCAAGTCATGTACAGTCGATTTACATAAACAGTCATCGAACTGCACTTATGCCGACCTTTTCCAAATTTGATTTGGACAAAATTCCAAATCAATCAGTTAGATTTCTAATATCTAATATTCTTTGGAAAGCTCTTTTCGATACAACCCAATGGTTCCGGTTTTAGGAGAATCCGACGGTCGGATCTCCCGTAATGTCAATTCGAAGTCAATGGTTCGAAATTCGCGAACTACCGCGGCGCGGCGCGTTCTATTCAGGCCATTATATATATATATATATATAATATTATGTATATTTCGTTGATTTCCATTTCAAACGTATTTTATAAATCGTTTGAAATTTGTTTTTAAAATGATTTCAGCTTCCTATTCAATTTCAAATCAAAATTGAATATTCCATATCATCGATATATAAATGATAGTATTTTCAAAACATTAGATTTTGAAATCACTTCTTTCTCGATATTCATTATAAAAATGAATAAAATTGATATAGATATCGTTCACGTCAAAATGACGTTAATCTAATCAACACGGCTTTATACATTTAAATATATACGTGTCCATCCCAAATTGGACATCAAAATCAGATTTTGATCTTTTACTGAATATTATTTTAAAATATTCATTAATTTAAAATATTCGTTATTTTAAAATATTCATTCTTTCTGAACTGGAATCAGACACAGTCAATTACCATATAATGTTATTTATATGGATTTCATACACACGTGTACACAACAATAATCAAACACAACCAACCTTCATCCAAAGTGCATTACACAACTACATAAGCGTTAAATATAAATAATCAATGCTTACTACAGTCTGTCATCCCATCGATTGACATACAACTAAATATTGGGGTTCGTTTATGTCTAATTTCATCCCAATACCCGTGTGGGGTTTTCAAACAACAAACACTGATTATTATTTGTGCAGTTGGGTGATGCGTAAAATATATCGTCCCAATTACTACCAGTTAAATGTGTGTACAAAAACAAATCGTCCGATTTGTAAATGAATATTTATTTTATTCATATACACGTTAAAAATTATATTTTTATTGATAAAATATTTTATTTCAACACTTGAATATTTTATATAGTTCATTTATACAATAAAAATGATATTTTTATTTTTCGAATATTTTTAGAAAATTTTGGCAGCTCAACGGCGCGATACTAGAACTGGGATAAGGTCTAGCCTTATCCCTCACCTAATAATGGCTCGCACCATGTACATACCAATTCTAATCAATTCATTTCATTTCCCAAACCAAATTATATCCATTCATTCCCATCTCAAACCAATTCAACCAAATAAATCAACCAAACCAAACAGTCAAACAAGTCTTCCATGGTTTGTAGACGACGTGGAGCAGTTCATATATGTAGTTATAAAATAAACAATTGCACAAAAATTATTCTAGTGAAAAGTTCTCACCTTTGGGATCCCCTCCTCCATTCCTTATTTCTGAACGGTTTGGATTTATCCGAAATTCCAACGCATTCCTTTTCACGTTGTTCATAATAAAAATCACATTTTTAATATGACGTTTATATATAAAAAATCGAATTTTTATCGCTACTTCATATATGTAAAAATCGAATTTTTATCGCTACTTCATATATGTAAAAATTGAATTTTTATCGCTACTTCATATAAGTAAAAATTGGATTTTTATCGCTACTTCATATGTAAAAATCGAATTTTTATCGCTACTTCATATATGTAAAAATCGAATTTTTATCGCTATTTCATATATGTAAAAATCGAATTTTTATCGCTAATTCATATACGTAAAAATCGAATTTTTATCGCTACTTCATGTATGTGAAAATCGAATTTTTATCGCTACTTCATATATGTAAAAATCGGATTTTTATCGCTACTTCATATATGTAAAAATCGAATTTTTATCGCTACTTCATATATGTAAAAATCGAATTTTTTTTGCTAGTTCATATATAAAAATCATATTTTTCTTCTATAAAAAATCAAATCTTTCTTCTATTATAAATCTAAACTTTTCTCGTTTAAAAATCTAAACTTTTAGCTATCAAAAATCTCATCTTTGTGTTATGAAAAATCATTTCTTTTCATTGTTTAAAAATCATTTCTTAATTTCTAATTTATCTATAATAATAATAATAATTAAATAAATTAAAAACACTCACATTTTTTTAGAAATCCAATCTTGGTTGCTGAATATCGTCGGAATCAACGCAAGGGGTTGTGGCGCCTTCACTGGAGGCGGCCAGGGTTTCACGTGGTGGTGGATTTTGGCCTGAGGCGGCGGCTCTAGGGTTAAGGGGCATCGGGGTTTGGAAAGGGGGATGTGCGAGTTCTCTAGAACTGAAGAAGGGGGGATGCAGAGGAGATGGAGGGCCCGGTAGAGGTCACGACGGTGGTCGAAAGCCTGGGTGTCAGCGAGATCGAGAGGCGTGGTTGTTTTTTTTTTCTTTATTTTTCTTTCTGAAATGAAATCGAAGGAGGAGAGGGGGCTAAGGGAATAAATGAGTTGACCAATACATATATATAATTAATTTAATTTCTATAAAGTTACCTTTTCTTTTGAACCCTAAATCGAACCTATCGACTGTCGTTCCTAGCTAATTACCCCTATTTCGAACACAATGGGATATGTCCCATAAGCCAGTTTGACCGTTTCGATCAATTTTCATTAAATTTACATTATAAATTAATTTAACATTCAAAATTGATTCCAACGCATATTTTAATTTACCGGGGCCACATACGGACTCCAGAAATTCCAAAAAAATAAATCTGGCTATGTTTTGATGATACAGTCCTATCAAAACTAATTTCGTCGAATTTGAAGACCGTTTGAAAAATGGCCATTTTCTGGTTGATCCAAATTGACTGAAAATGTTCAAACACGTTTTTCTTTTGCCACGCTCACATATTGATTCCAAAAATTATGAATTTTGGAATCTAGTAATAATTCAACATTCCGGATCCAGCAAAAGTGCTTTCATCGAAAACGGAGGTTGTTTGCAAAATGACTATTTTTAAGGCCTATATTTCCGTAGCGACTATTCTGAATTTTCAACTGGACATAACTTTTTATTCCCGCTATGAAATTTGGATTTTTCGGATTCGTTGGAAAGATGTTTTCAAATAGATATAAATATTTCTGGTTTTGCTAAAATCCAGTTTATTTTGAATCCTGTACATTCATTTGAAATTTGAAATCGAATTTTCAAACTACCGCGTCATTTTCAATTCCTTTTATAATTAAAATAAATATTTATATTCTAACTTCGATTCAAATAAATACACACATTCCAATTCTATTCAAAATAAATTTCTAGCCGTTATTATTTAAAATAAACCATGTTAATCAAAATTCATTAAAATTGCCAAAATAAAATTTTTAAATTGGTTCTGATTTTCCGGGTTGTTACAATCTCCCCCACTTAAAATCTTTTCTTCCTCGAAAAGGAACGGAGATGAAAGTTGTTTAACTAACCAACTCAACTTTCATCCTAGCTTTGATTCTTCAACTTTTCAGTTTCTAAGAATTTTCAAATTTTTTCAAAAATTTGGCAAACACCCTATATTTTCGAAAAATTTCGCCATAACCTTCTTTGTACGGGGAGCATTAGGAAAATCCCCAAACCACCACACAGGCCCTCTCATCACAAAAGTAAAAGAAAAAGCCAAGTGGCTAGCCAATTGGCTCGTAAAATCATCAAAACCCAAGAAATATAGTAAACATGTACCTATTTGTCGGGGAGGGTAAGTAGGGAGAAGGACAAACCTTACCGAAAAATTAGGCTGAAGGACGCCAAGTTTTATTTTTAGTCTGAAGGACAAACTTTGAACCAGAACTAAGCTGAAGGAAAATGCTAAATGTAATTAGCATTATATTCCAGTTTTTACACTACACGAAAATGCTAGTTTTAACTAGCATTATTCAGTTTTGCACTGCAGAAAATGCTAATTATATTTAGCATTGTCCTTCAGCCTAAATATTTTCAAAGTTTGTCCTTCAGCCTAAAAATAAAATTTAACGTCCTTCAAACTAATTTTTTTCCAAAGTTTGTCCTTATGCTTATTTTCCACTTTGTCGGGCATACAATATTATTCCTCTTCTCTAGCCTCCTTGCTATGACCTGCTCAATATATATGCATGTACATGTACGCAATTTCAAAAATAATTCAATTCAGTTTCGTATTTGACTTGATTTTGCTACTTTTCTCTTATTGGTATTATTATTCCAACGTTTTATATCAATCAGACTAATAATCATTCAATACAACCAGCAATCAATTAGTTGATTAAATTTTCAAATGCATAACTTTAATACATAATCAAAAATCAGGTTTTTGAGGCCAAATCACAACAAATAATCCTATATAAGTTTTGGTTCTCACGCCAGTCTAATGGAAATATATATAGAAATCCCACTTTCGAAACTCGAACATAAATTCTGATGATGAGTACTCAATCATCAGAATCATCTTCGGGCTACTAAAGTGTGATTCTATATCTACCCAGTATATTTGAGGCTTCGAATACACGTTAATTACATGTATATTCAAAATCTCTACATACTCGATTGTCCAAAATCAATTTAAATAAATATTCAAATACGAATAATATGGTTTAAATTTTCAAAACAAAATTTGCTTTCATTTTTATTTTAAAAACAACACTCTTCACACTCGTTCTAGGACACTACTGACCCTAGCTCTAACGAGTCACTCTCATTGGATATTACTCATCCAATCTCTAACGAATTCTTTCATTTGGTTCTAATGTGCCTTGTTCTCGAGCTCTGTAAACCAAAGCTCCGATACCAAATGTGAAGACCCAAACTTCCCTGTGAAGGAAATCCCGGATTGAGTTGAGAACACGACAAATCATAACACAAACAGAAGAATATTTCATTGCTTATTACAACAATTCCGTCAGAAAACAAGAATATACAGAGTATGAACAAATAATATACATTCGATAAATATCAGAGATTTACAAGTTATAATGCAGCGGAAAATCATACAGAACACAACTGAAAAGAATATAAAGATACAGAGCTTTCCGAATATCATTCCAGCTATAAACAAGGATCCTATGAATATAAATCTGCAAAACCAAAACTACTAGCTGCCCGTGTGGAAAATAGGGGCACCTAGAGTTTAGGTTAAAACAATAAACTCCAGGTAAGTCATGTGACTAGTGTGAGAACTAAAACAGTTACTTAAATCTTTACTTTAAAATAAAGTAAATCAAGGGACCACGCTATATAACACGGAACGGGTTTCCTCCCGAGAATACCAGTGCATAAAACAAACAACGCACTGTTTTGGAAAAATGAAGCTATTATAAGACCCTAGTCCCATCACACAATGCAACGCAAGCCGGAGGATAGGGTTTTCCCTTATAATAGCCAAACATGCTTGGTACGTTAAAACAAATCATTTGATACTATTATAAGTGCATAGTGTATAAAACAACTTCAAATATAAATGTATCAATCCTAGACGGCATGGGTACCATATATCATGTCGCCAATACTAGGCTCTACAATCAAAACTGCAATTGTCACATATTGGAAGTTGGATTTCCATCTGGGAACCAATGCAAGGGATCGACCTTACCGCTTCGAGACAATCTAGCCCATGTCTCAAAATCCAGAAACAAGTGGGCCCTTGGATCATTAGGGCCGGTCCACTCGATGTGGATAAAATGTATGAACACAATGTTTCCCCGCCCTATGGGGCTTAAATCTGATCTGTATAAAGACAACACCATACATCGGCCGTGCAGTGCCGATATATCTGAGGCTCCTCGCTATCCATCATCCACATAAGTAAAACATCTGGACGTGCAAAACCCAGGCACCACTCCTAGTTAGAAGGAAACGCATGCCCTCCCTGAGGCTCTCTCCCATTTCTGGTTCACACTGGGGTGCGAGGCTCGCGAATTAATGCTACACAAAGTTATGCTATATTAAAGCCATGCTTTGATCATCCACCACAAGACTCTGATTTTCAACAGAAGCCTTGATCATTTGCATCTCAGCATGCCACATAGGCAATTCACGCTATGCAACTGATGTCTATCAATCACACAGAATGAAATCCAATGTCAGACACACAGTCCATTTACAAGTTAGTTTTGGGTCTTAATGAAACCAGAGGCACCTTATTCCTCATCCCATATGTCCAATACAGGCGAGAGGCCCTCGCATATCCGTTGATCCCTAAGTACGTCTGGACGATCACCACTTATTACCTCGTCTTGTGTGTACAGCCCAATCAAGACATCACTAATCCTCCAAACGATGTGAAGGCCTCCAGTCTTCAACCACCGTCTTCATCGTCGACATACCGTCGAATAAGTTATTCAAATGGGTATAAACCCTGCCTTTCCGAATAACTCGCGTATATTATAAACAAGTGCTACACAAACACAACATACACCTCATTCCAATCCAGAATATTCTTTTATTCAAATATTCACATTTTTATGGAAAGGTTCCCATTAATTTTATCAAAGATATATTCTTTTAAATTTATTCTTTAATCTTCCTTTGGATATCAAACCAAATTAAGGTTTATCCAAACTAGTCGGGATTAGCGAACCATATCGAAGTAATCATTTATTTTATTACCCAATCCCAACCAATTCATCCCCTGGAGCAAAACTGGTAATACTCCATATCTAACACCACGGTGTTATCGATAAATATTATTTACCATTTCACGTTCCAATCTAATTAAAGATTCATTAAAACACTAATTCAGTTTTAATCTCCAAAAATCATTTCTTAATGATTTTTCAAAGTTAAGAAATTAATCTTATCTTTAACTGGGTTAAAGAACTAATGTCATTTAAAACACAGCTCACTATAAATCCAAAATCACATTCCATTAATTATGGAATCTTCACGAAAGAACAAATCAATATATAATCGATATCAATTTCCGTATTCGACTAATAATATAAATGGAATAACGACAAAGCCCTTTAAATTCCATATATATTAACAATCTTCCTCCACAGAAACTCACTTCGATTATTATCAAATCGAATTCCATTCCATTCCAATATATTAAATTGGGAAACTTTACTTTGGAAAATCTCCACTAAATCTTAATAAAAAGATTTATAGGTTCCAAATCTCATTTCACTTTAAATCGGGTTAAAGAACGAATGTTGTTAAAAACACAGTTCACAATAAACCCAGTTCACATTCCATTTCAAATCCAATTAAATGTTAATTAATTGGTAATTCTTCTCTATATCTTAATTAAAAGATTTATTCTTTTCATACGGGGTTCAAGAACAGTGTTACTGAAGACCCCATCCCATCAGTCTCTAACCGTAAATTAAAAAGAGAACAATTCCCTAAGTATTAATCCCGAAGGCCGAAACCAACATCAGATCAATACACAGGAAACCATTCAACATAGCTATTCTCCGGTTAGTTTCTAATTTTCTTAACTTTATTGGGTTTAAGAACAATATTGTTAAAGATACCATTCACAACAAACCCAAAATCTCATTCCTTTGTTAATCGGGTTAAAGAACAAGTGTTATTTAAAGCACCGTTCGCGGTAAACCCAAAAACCAATTTGATATTAAATACATGGCTCTGAATAGAAAATATATCGGCTTATATTCAATATCAAATTCTGAAATCAACAAATATCGTATTGGAATAACGATATATATATATATCTTCCATATTCCTCCACAATGTCCGTATAATCACGGAATCCAATATCGAAATATTCCAAAGATAATTTCGATTCAAATCAATTCCATTTCATATACTGGAAATTCTGGTTATTTTTAAAACCATTTCAAATCCAATTTATTTATTTAAAAATAATTGGATTATAATTTTAGTTAATAACTAGTTCGTTTCGATAAAATGCATTTTTATCTATTCAAATATGGAATTTTTCATCCCAATTCTTTCCAAATCACTTATTATGATTTTACACAAATTATTGCTATTTTCTATAATTTTATCAAGGCCCATACAGTCGATTTCCATAAACGGCCATCGAACTGCACTTACAACGACCTTTTCCAAATTTGATTTGGACATAATTCCAAATCCAACCATTAGATTTCTAATATCTAATATTCGTTGGAAATCTTTTTTCGATACGAACCCAACGGTTCTAGTTTTAGGAGAATCTGACGGTCGCATTTCCCGTAACGTCAATTCGAAGTCAATGGTCGAAATTCACGAACTGCCGCGGCGCGGCGCGTTCTATTCAGGCCATTATATATAATATATATATATTATATATGTTTCATCGATTTCCATTTAAAACGTATTTTATAAATCGTTTTAAATTCGTTTTCAAAACGATTTCATCTTCCTATTCAATTTCAAATCAAAATTAAGTATTCCATATCATCGATTTATAAATGATAGTATTTTCAAAACATTAGATTTCGAAATCACTTCTTTTTCGATATTCATTATAAAAATGAATAAAATCGATATAAATGTCGTTCACGTCAAAATGGTGTTAACCTAATCAATATGGCTTTATATTTTTAAATATATACGTGTCCATCCCAAGTCGGATATCAAATTCAGATTTTTATCTTTTACTGAATATTATTTTAAAATATTCATTAATTTAAAATATTCGTTATTTTAAAATATTCATTCTTTCTGAAGTGGAAGCGGACACAGTTAATTACCATAAAATGTTATTTATATGGATTTCATGCATACGTGTACACAACAATAATCAAACACAGCCAACCTTCATCCAGAGTGCATTACACAACTGCATAAGCATTAAATATGAATAATCAATGCTTACAACAGTCTGTCAACCCATCGATTGACATACAACTAAATATTGGGGTTAGTGTACATCCAATTTCATCCCAATACCCGCGTAGGGTTTTAAAACAACAAACACTGATTATTATTTGCGTAGTTGGGCGATGTGTAAAATATATCGTTCCAATCCCTATCAGTTAAACGTGTGTACACAAACAAATCGTCCGATTTGTAAATGAATATTTATTTTATTCATATACACGTTAAAAATTAAATTTTTAACAATAAAATATTTTATTTCAACATGTGAATATTTTATACAGTTCATTTATACAATAAAAATGATATTTTTATTATTCAAATGTTATTAGAAAATTTCGGCAGCACAACGGTGCGATACTAGAACCGGGATAAGGTCTAGCCTTATCCCTCGCCTAATAATGGCTCGCGCCATGTACTTACCAATTCTAATCAATTCATTTCATTTCCCAAACCAAATTATATCCATTCATTCCCGTCCCAAACCAATTCAATCAAATAAATCAACCAAACCAAACAATCAAACAAGTCGTCCATGGTTTGTGGACGACAGGGAGCGGTTCGTATATGCAGTTATAAAATAAATAACTGTACAAAAATTATTCTAGTGAGAAGTTCTCACCTTTGGGATCCCCTCCTCCATTCCTTATTTCTGAACGGTTTGGATTTATCCGAAATTCCAATGCAGTCCTTTCCATGCTGTTCATAATAAAAATCATATTTTTAATATGATGTTTATATATAAAAAATCGAATTTTTACCGCTCTTTCATATATGTAAAAATCGAATTTTTTCGCTACTTCATATATGTAAAAATCGAATTTTTATCGCTACTTCATATATGTAAAAATCGAATTTTTATCGCTACTTCATATATGTAAAAATCGAATTTTTATCGCTACTTCATATATGTAAAAATCGAATTTTCATCGCTACTTCATATATGTAAAAATCGAATTTTTATCGCTACTTCATATATATAAAAATCGAATTTTTTTCACTAGTTCGTTTATAAAAATCATAATTTTTTTCTATAAAAATTCAAATCTTTCTTCTACTATAAATCTAAACTTTTCTCATTTAAAAATTTAAACTTTTCACCATTAAAAATCTCATCTTTGCGTTGTTAAAAATCATTTCTTTTTATAGTTTTAAAATCATTTCTTAATTTCTAATTTAGCTATAAGAATAATAATAATTAAATAAATTAAAAACACTCACATTTTGTTGTAGAAATCTAATCTTGGTTGCTGAAGATCATCGGAATCAGTGCAAGGAGGGTGGCGCCTTCATTGGCGGCGGCTAGGGTTTCGCGTGGTGGTGGATTTTGGCTTGAGGCGGCGGATCTAGGGTTAAGGGGCATCGGGGTTTGGAAAGGGGGTGGTGCGGGTTCTCTAGAACTGAAGAAGGGGGGAGGTGGAGGAGATGAAGGGCCTGGCGGCGGTCACGATGGTGGTCGGAGGCCTGGGTGTCGGCGAGATCGAGAGGCGCGGTTGTTTGTTTGTTTTCTTTATTTTTTTTCTAAAATGAAATCGACAGGGGAGAGGGAGCTAAGGGAATAAATGAGTTAACCAATATATATATATATAAGATCTAATTTCTATAAAGTTACTTTTTCTTTTGAACCCTAAATCGAACCCACCGAGTGTCGTCCCTAGCTAATTACCCCCATTACGAACACAATGGGATATGTCCCGTAAGCCAATTTGACCGTTTCGATTAGTTTTCGTTAAATTTACAATATAGATTAATTTAACGTTCAAAATTGAATTCAACGCACATTTCAATTTACCGGGGCCATGTACGGACTCTAGAAATTCCAAAAAAATAAATCTGGCTATGTTTTGATGATACGGTCCTACCAAATCTAATTTCGTCAAATTTGAAGACCGTTCGAAAAATGGTCATTTTCTGGTCGATCCAAATTGACTGAGACTGTTCAAACACGTTTTCTTTTGCCACGCTCACATATTGATTCCAAAAATTATGAATTTTGGAATCTAGCAATAATTCAACATTCCAGATCCAAAAATAGTGATTTCGTTGAAAACGGAGATCGTTTGCAAAATGGCTATTTTTAAGGGCTATATTTCCATAGCGACTATTCTAAATTTTCAACTGGATAACTTTTTATTCCCGCTATAAAATTTGGATTTTTCGAATTCTTTGGAAAGATATTTTCAAATTGATTCAAATATTTATGGTTTCGCTAAAATCCAGTTTATTTTGAATCCTGTGCATTCATTTTAAATTTGTAATTGAATTTTCAAACTACCGCACCATTTTCAATTCCTTTTATAATTAAAATAAATATTTATATTCTAACTTCAATTCAAATAAATATCTACATTCTAATTCTATTCAAAATAAATTTCTAGTCGTTATTATTTAAAATAAATCATTTTAAATATTCAAAATTCATTAAAATTGTTAAAATAAAAAATTTAAATTGGTTCTGATATTTCGGGTTTTCACAGCCAACGTATTTTACTACTTATATTTTGGTTGTGTTTGAATAGGAGCAAATATTGGTTGTATCACATGCGATTTATTCAGATATTATTGTCTAAAACAACTGTTATATTAGGAAGAATATCAGAATATGACTAGTGACCAGACACAAACACCGTTCAAAATTAATGCTCATAAACTTGTTATGGAACTAACTTCGTCAAATTTCTCATGCTTGTTCTTGCCAGCATTGAAAACCTGTATCACAAGAACCCAAAAACTGCTTTTGACGTCCTTTAATGGAACTAGATCACTATCTAGTGCCATTAGTTAGTAAAGGTTAAGATAGCTAAGCAATATAATTTATAACAATACACTTGAAATAATAATGTACCCAGATAAGCCAACTGTTATTTGCATCATCCAACATCTACAAACCTAAACTTGCTCTGTAGTATGCTATACATTAACATCATGAAGAAAAATGCTGCTCTGATTCAACTCATGAAAATTTTGAGTTAGTAAAAATCTACAGTTGAAACACATGTCTCCAATCGTTTTTTTAAAGAATGAGCCTACATTCTCTTGCATAAGCATGGAAAAGTAAAAGAACTCTATTTCCTTAGCACATAGTGAGAAATTAATGTCCTACATTGTTGTTTGGGCATAAGATTAAAAAGCTTTTCAATTCCTTTCAGAGATACAAGCATATTCCCAACCACATACAACCACTTTAAGTGGACACATGATGAAAAATCCTACATCGAATTATACAAGTACAATCGTTTATTCCAGTGAACAAAGCAATTCTCAGTTAACAAAGTAAGGGAAAATAAACAAATTTAATGCCTCGAGGGAAGAGAGGCAGTTGAAGCTAAGATAAATTTAAACTAAGACTGTTTGTATAGATAATTGTTACCCAGTGTTTCATCGAACTTACATTTTCGCATTTACCTGGCATAGAAGTAGTCTCTGCGCTTGTAATACCATTTTCCTAATGCAGTCCAAAAGACGTCAAGTTTCTTTGATGTGCTTTGTTCTTTTATATAGCTTACAAGCTAGAACTCCCTAAAGACTGATGGATCCTATAAATATTGCTTGTCCTAGAGCAAAGAAAAATCACCACACTTGCAAATACATTAATTAGCTAAATGAAGTTGGTCCACTATTGCCATTTAATCACATTAAAATAACTTTGTGTTTCATTTGTGCAATTTACAAAACTTACGTAACCACTATTAAATTTGGTATACAGTCTTGCAAAATGTTGATGAGAAGGCTTTTAGCACTGCTATTTCAAAAGAGAATAGACGACTACAAATTTAATCATTACAATAGGCGACCGCGATGAACATCACCATACAATGCGGTATTATGAACCATAATTTCTAACAAATTCAACAAAGCTGACATGCTAGTTGTTGTAACAAAAGTGAGGTGGGGAGGAGGAATTGTGAACTCAAAAATATACCATTATAAAATTGTACTTAGACATGACAATATTACATGCATATGGTGAGACGTATTCATGCAATAGTAGCTTCTTAGCCTACTATCCTTGTAAATTTTGCCCTCAACAATGGTATCAAAAGTATGAATACACAAATATCGCAAACTATGACTTCAACATTAATCCTCTATCATAGAGGTTGCATTAATGGGGGACAAAACCATAAATAATAAAACTAAAAATTCAAATTAAGATTGTATATAAAAATCGATATTTATGTTTAATTTAAGACAGAGAAATAAATTAGAATGGAAACAGCGTTTACTACATAGAATAGACAAAGTGCCTATGCTCATCAACTATTTAAGCTTTTACTTTCTGAAACACGAGACATGACTAAACTTTATATTCCCTGAAAGAAGATTTAATATTTTAGATCCCATAAATTGACCTACGCTCACTAATTAACTCAGTTTCTTTGATAATTCACATTGGCATATCGAACATAATAAATCCCCTTTAATTACTTTAATCAACATTCGATGTTGACCAAAAGTACACCTAATCCTTAAATTTGTATACATTAGTTATATACACCGCTTAAAGTGGCAAGCAAAATTGAATTGATGGAGTAACTAGCAGCTGAGAAGATTTTCAACATCAAATAATTCTTATCAAGCACAAGAATTCATTAATGGTAACATTCAAAACAATCTCTACAAAAAGGTTGGTCCATTTTATGTAGCTATAGAAGAATTTCATGATGTTCTTGATAACCGAATTAAGTGTAGTTTAGTCCATTTATATTCTAAAATATTACGTAATAAAATAAGAAATTAAAATCTATTATATTCCAAAATATTGCATTATAAAATAAAGAAAATTTAGTTCCATTAATTTGGTCTTATGCCACTATTCCAGTTCCCACCCATGCAAACAATTTTTTACCTAATTTGTAGTTGTTTCAACCTTGACTTTCTTTAATTCCTTGTCCAAATCTAGCCATTATCTAGAAAAAAAATCATCATATATACTAGTATATGTATTAACATGGCTTGGTAGCTTTTATATTCACCTCCAATCTAGTATATCCTTCATATTCTTCACCCAGCATACAAAAATTGCCAAAGACAAGAAGAAATTCACCAGATACTTCTTACAAACATGTCTACGAGATACCAAAACCTCCAAACAAATATATATTAAAAATTCTTAGTTAGTCGTTGTGGAAATTTCCAAGTTTGATCTACTCTAATCGGTAGAATATCAAATGCTTAAGTTTACTTATTTTGCCACAAATTGAATCAAATATTGCTTAAATACTCTTCAACTAAAGTTACAGTTCACTAATCTGACTAACTACAAAAAAAAGCGTAAGTTTCTTAGTCTTGTATTTCTACTTGATATGGATGAAAAAGTGGACCCGAAATGTGAGGTAGTATGTTGAATTTACAGCAAAATTTGCTTTTTCAGGATTCGACACAAACATGAATTTAGTGTTTTTTCGCAAGATGGCTGAATTTTATTTTAAAAGTGCTGATTGTTGTATATATTCTTATTACTATTTAGTTATCAGCAACTAATATAAAAGAACAAACAAAAATTTATTAGTTAATCCACCAATTACTTTGTTAGCAGATTCAAATTATACTACAAATGAATTGATAAAAGTTGTGCTATCGGAATATAATATTTCTCTCAATCAATCTTTTTTGATGTAACTAAAACAAATTATAAACTATTATGGTAAACTCAATGGGAAAAACGTAAAACTAGTTAATAAATACTGACTGATAATCGATGTAAATGTTTAGAGCTTGCAGGCAAATCAAAATAACCAGCGCAAAAGAATTGGAAAAGCAAATTATACATACAAATTCTTATAAAATTACCAGTAGATTAGGGAAAAATTACCTTTGTTTCTTTGAATAGATCTTCCTTCTGTATACCTCGGCGTATCAAAGCTCACATTTACCCAACAATTTCTGAATTTGACGATAAAAGAGTGTTATAGGGTTTTAACTGCTCTAGGAGATACTACGTTGAGGGGTTGCATATTTTGAGTAAAAATAATGACATGAATAATTAAGTGAAAGATTAAATGAATTGATTGAGCTGGTGGGTTACATAATTGGGCAAAACCCTGAGAAGCATGTGACCTCTACAGGTTGGATGCGGACATTGGAGACAAGCGAAGTTTTCTTTCTTTCAGAGAGTTTTGGAGAAAAGTTTTCCAATTTCATAGGGAGACGAATTGGTTTTCCAAATAGTAAATTGAAGAATAATTATGTTTTAGGAGGGAGACGAAATTGTTTTAGAGGGAGGCAGAAGAGGAATTTGGAGTTTTGGAGGGAGACAAAATTTCACTTAGAGTTCAACTACACATGATTGTGAAAATAATTTGACTTGAGACTTAAACAATTAAGAGTTAATAATAACGCTTCAGAATAAACCGTTATTAAATGGTGTTATTAATGACACATTTTGTTGTAGTGGAGGTGGATTTCCAAGTTAATCCCTCATTAGTGTTTTTAGGGTAAAGACCCAATGAGGTGGGCATTCTCGATCACTTATGGCCTTATTAAAGGTAGACTGTTATGATCTCTTATAACCCTGAGGTGGACCCTAGTCTCTTAAGACCCCGTCCTATTACGTCAACGTTCTTAAATCTATACCCTCAATTGTAATATGAGAAGTAGTATTGCCAACATTACTATTAAACTGATATTACAGTAGAACACCTATGTCGCTTATGACTTCCCTTAAACAGTTGGTGAGCATGCAATGGTCACATATCTTTTATATACTAATTCTGCCCCTAGATGATCCCTTACAAGCTTCTAGAGGAAGTGGTCATCCTTTGTGAACTACCTTACTCCGTTACCACTTATTCCTAACCACTTTTAGAGAAGGAGGACCCGTAGACTTACTCTGAATCTAATAAGGGTCAGTCCCCATGACTTTGGTTCCTCTCTAAGGAGAAAACCTTCTGAGGGATCCTAGTCCTAACTACTTAAGACCTAAATTAGATAAGAAGAGAGTCAGCCACTTAAGACCTTCTCAAGGTGTAGTAAACTTGCCTATTTTCACACACAATAGACTTATATATACATATAGTTATATGTATACACACTCGACCTCTCACAGGAAACCGTATACCTGTAGATGCTGGATATGTCGGTCGGTTCCAGGAAGGCTTCTACTTTGGTTTAACCTCGTGTCGTAGTGCACTAAGTTTTGAATGGCCCTTGGCACCTACACCTCTCACATTAGTTGGGCCTACTTGTGGTTGCTGCATTTGTCGGTCGGTCCCGGGCAGGCTTATACCACAAATGGCAACTAACCTCGTGTAACGACCCATATTTTTGACCGCTTAAATCAACAATAATCCTCACACGTCGATCCAAACAAATCGAAAACACATATAGTTATGGGGATTAATATAAGAAAAGAAGGAAGAAGAAACAAAATCACAGAATCTCACAGCGGAAGGATTAAATATAATAATCAAATAACAGTTCGTGAAGCTGTTAAATTATACATTCGATTTTAGAACACAACAATACATCAGAGTAATCTATCATAAATATACCAATATATGCAGCGGAACAATACTAGTACTTTACGTCTGTCGAGCTCCATCTTCATCTTCAGACAATGTAATCTTCGCTAACTAAAACTCAGGCTGACCCGAGCACCAATGAAAATTCAAAAAATACTCGGATTAGAACTAAAATATTCTCATATCAGTTAAATCAAAAATCAGGTAATAATATGAGTGTCACGGCGTCAGAGATGCTTATGGTAATTCACATCTCCTATCCAATGTGTTCGTGAGTGCAATAACTTAAGAGATGTTATGGGGATTTCCATCTCCTAAGGATCCTCCAAACTAGATACTATATAATATAATATCGCTATTATAATAGTGCCTATTCAGTAAAGTAAAAGTATTAAAATATCGTAAGAGGGATTACCATTATTACCCTTACACAGTTTATAACATCATAGTCTATACAGTACTATAAACTCCACCAAACCGGTGGGCTATCAGGGAGCACTCCATAGGTAAAACGGAAAACAAAATCGTAGTGGGTGCGATCAGGATAAATATGACAAGGCACACGAGGAATATCCAAGGTAGGAATCTACTGGTTGCATGCCCGGACTAGTGGTAACGCATAGCTGCTACTACCGCCCACCTCGGAACAACACTCCCAAATCGAGGATGCGCATCAAATAAAATCAATCACCGAGGGACTATAGTAATAAAGGAAGAAGTGTTGCTAATGGGGGTAGCTAACCCCACTTGGTCACGGTATAGCACCTGTTTTAGTCATTTTAGTATTGACCCAAAGGTCAAGGACATCTATCAACGTTCTCTTTCTTCAAATCCAGTAATCACCTCCAAATCAACCTACTTCATTCTGCTTCTCCGCCACATACACAGTTGTTAAAGTGGTTTTCGGTATTGGCAGAGAGTATGACAATATCCGATCCCGGTCTCTTTAACAACCCAACGTTTAAATTTTCCACACCGGTCGGATTTAATATTTCAAACGGTTCATACCATATCAAAATATCAGATTTTCTTTCAAGTTATTCATATTCAGAATAGGATATACTTCCCTATTAAATCTCAATTTAAACCAAGCCTTAAATCTTGAGAAAATTCCAATTTAAAAAACAGTTTGAATATTTAAAATAGTTGAAAAGCATATTAAAAATAGTTTAGATATATACTTGACATAGTTTGAAATGAATAGTTAAAAAAATAAAGGTTAATATAACGAGTTTGAATTTTTAAAAATATAGGATTTAGAAAAACTTAGTTTAATATTAAATAAGTTTATAGGATTGACAACTGATTGTTAAAATAGTTGGCTTAAAATAATGGTGGTATATATAAGCAAAATGAAATAGTTTATAAAAGAAAATTAGTTTGAAATGATTTAAAAATACTATAATTGCAATTGGAATTGTTTCCTCGGAATTTTCAAATAACATGAAGTCGTGTTCCAACTTCAAATCAAATCGGCTCAACTTCAATATTTTCACTCGATTCAACTTTAAATTTGAATTCAATTCAACTATTCTTTTCAAATATTTGAAATCGATTAGAACTCTCACTTTGAATTATTTCAATTTATAACAATCTCAAGTTCACGATTTAAATACCACTTTAAATTAATTAATTTAAAGTAAAATTTCAAAGATGTATAAACAACTCAATTTCAATAGGTTAAATCCGTATTCCATTCTAGTTTTAGCTTCAGTTTACAGTGTTAACAAATTTCTTTTAATTTCAAATTCCCAATTCCAAATTTAAAGTTTGAATTCAAAGGAAATCACAATTTATAAAACATCGTTTATATTGTCATCAAACAATATTTCAAGATTCAGGTTCAAAATAAAATTTATTTAATCAAACCAGTGTCCGTATATAATTTTCTATCCTATGGCCAAGTGATACTTAAAATTTAATTTTAGTATTTTGGGAATGGATATATATCATTTCAATCCAAATCAGGGTCATAGGTGTTTATCATTTCAACCTACATTCTTAATTCATTTTAATGACTAATCCCGGGTTTATTTGATGTCCGTACATCCAATGTAAATGGTTGGGATTAATCAATGCAACAATAATCCAATGTCAATATATCAAACAGGTTAATCCAAGACATCATCCAACAAATCCATCCAAACAGTTCAGTATCACATTTGTTTACAAGTAATTGATGTCGGGTTTAAACTAGCAACTAAATTTCAGATTTAACCTAACTGTGCAGTTTAAAATAAACAGTTAAATTAAATTGCATGATCGATGTAATCAAACAAAATAAGCAGTTTTAACAATCAAACAACAATCAAAGCAAGCATACTATACATGATTTTTAATCTAACTAACAAGCGAATATTTTAGTTAATTGTGAGTGGGTTTAACACTCACCTTTGGTTTTCAAACGAGTTCGAAATCCAAAATAAGCCCCAAAATCAACAGTCTCAGAATCCATCCAAACTAGCGCCATATTGTTAGGAATTTCGATATGAACCTAGCGGAACAAACCGCGAGTCAAACCGAGTTCTTATGCAAAAGTTATATATGTTAACGCATTTGAATTTCAAAATATGTAAATAAATAAATTTAGAAACCCCACCCCATCTTTCCACGTCATCATAACTTTCCACGTCAGCCTTCCACCCTTTCTTCTTCATCCTAATTTTTCCAAATCTGCTGTGTCATCCACTCAGCTAGAACCGTGTACCAAAACAGCAATACAATGAAAAAGAAAAACAACAAACCTCAGATCGAATGGAACAAATGAAATCCCAAAAAAACATCTGAGTCATCCCCGAATCTCCAGCTATTTCTTCCCAATACTCAAACGCATGCTACAGAATAAACCCATCCATGCCTTAAACCGCCGACTTCTCTCCTCCTCCCTTACTTCTCCGCTTCACTAAATTATCCAACCTCTTCACCATTGCTCTTCTTTTTGCAAGCTCCACCAGCCTGTCATCATCGCTTCAACTCCAACCCCCTTCAACAAAACGCGACAGTAGCAGGTCTTCAACACTGCCCTAAAGACTTGCGACATATATTTGCATCGGACTCCACCATTTCACCACCGAAGATGTCATTTCTCGCCTGGAGTCCAAATCCAAACCCGAAAATGCTTAGCTCCCCTTCCTTGAATCGAAAAATTGAACCCTAGATTAGCCTCAACTCGGTTGACAACATCGCAGGCTTCAAAACGATATTGGGGGTGAAGCCATTATCAAACCGAGTTTAACTATTTCGATTTCGTGATTTTTAGATTAGCGAAGAGGGAGATCGGATTTTTTTATTTATTTAGGAGGAGAGACCACTTTCCCTTGAACGATATATTGAAGTGGCGGCAACAGTAGAGTAAGAGAGGGAATTAGGTTTTAAGCAAAATGTATTTATAGCAAAGTGATTTCAATGATAAATTAGAGAACAAAGTACTCAATTTCCATCAATTCATTTTAATTCAAATTAAACTTTACAAATTCAATACAAACCGAAAGTAAGGCTAATAATAATAGTTATTTAAAATTACCCATTATGTAAATCCAAATTCTATTGTTAAACAATTTAAATTAAACATTTAAGTTTCAAAGTAATCAATTCGTTTCAAGTCTTTAATAATTGACTACAAATTCCCACTTTCATTACTAAACATTTTAAACCACTTTTCTTCCAGTAGAGTATCCAAATTTAAAATTCAATTCAAACTTGTTAAATTTAATCAAAATAAAATAAAATTCAAATTAACTTTGTAATTAAATACTACTTATATTAATTTCCCATTTTGGTTATTAACCAAAATTCAAATCGGAATTCAATTTTAAATGAACCAAATCCATTTCATTCAAATATTTTAATATTTAAGTTTCAATGTTAACAAATATAAATTAAATCAAAATCTTATTTGCAATCAAATTCAGATTATTATTATCATAATAACTTGAGTTTCATTATTTTAATTATAAATTTATCAACTCAGTTAAATCCAAATATTTCAATATTAAATTTTAAATCTCCATATTCGACAATACAAGCCAAATTATAATTCCATTTATAATCAAACGCAAGTTATTATGATTATAACAAGATAAATTTCATTACTAAATCAAATTAAATATGCTTACATCATAAAATCACGCAACTAAATTATTAAATTTTATTTATGACCATACAATATCCAAAATCATAATAAATTGAAAATTTTAAGTGTTCGAAAAATACGGGTTGTTACACTCTCCCCCCACTTAAAACTTTTCGTCCTCGAAAAGGAGGACGTAGTAAGGAAGTTGTCAAATAATATATTTAACCATAAAATTTTATATTCAACTTAGAACGTTCACTCATACAATAGTTTTATATACACTTGAAAACTCGAATTTTCACAAAAATTTCTAAGTCCTAAATTTACGGAAAATTTCGACAGCACCTCATTTGTACGGTTAAATCCGGAAAACCACAAATGTCACGTAGGGCCTCACTCATCCAAAAAGAAAATAAAAGCCAAGCGGCTTCCCTTATTTAGGACATAAAAAAATCACCCAATCCAATCAATGTATTTAATTGTGTACCTTTTTGTCGGGCAACAACTCTATTTATGCAATCAAAAACAACTAGCGACTTTTGCTTCCATAAACCTGTTTTACTAAAGCAACTCAAAGAGGTTATACATGAAATCAAAAATATGATGACGTATCCCACATATTCAACATGAGCCTAAGCATTTCAGTACACATAGCAAATCAACATACCAAATATAATCCAACCTATTTATGTAATTCACAATTCAAATGCTCAAAAGCTTACAGTTCAAATTTAAGCCCATACGATGCACATATGTCATTTATATGCAATATCAATTTTTGATCGCTTGCTCGATCACACAATTTCAATTCCAAACTAATATTGTTCACCCGATCACTCTAATGCAAATTCGAATTTGGTTTCTTGATTAGAAACTGTCATTCTCCTCGCGTAATCATAGTAATGCTAGGAAAATTCAGAATCTTATCAAAAACTCATATCCAACCTTCGTCGTCGAGCATCGAGTGAAATATCCTTGTCTGGAATGATATAAATGATGCACTTGAACCCGGATCAAAATCGATTTTGCAAATAATAATCGTACGTATACCGTACGTACTTATTTTAATTTGTTAATTGCCATACCACTTCTTTCATTCTCATTTATTAACAGGTTTAGTACATTTTACGCTTATACAAAATTAATCACTAATTGAGTTTTTTTTCTTTGTTTAAGTTCCCAAATTCACATGAACACCTTTTACCCTCTAAATTCAAGTCCATATTAAATTTTATTTTAAAAAAAATCCAATACAACTAAATTTATTTATTTAACCCCAAATTATAGCTTAAGATCTTAAGTATTCCAAATTTAATTTAATATTTTATTTCATAACTCAAATTCAATCACGTACAATATGTATCGAGCTCACTTAAGCTTATTATTCCAATTTAAAATATTGGAAATCATTATTTATTTATTCTATTACGAACTACCAAAATGCGACGGTTTTGAAAATTTGGTTTGGATATATCTCAAAATCTACAATACGAAAACTAAAATTTCCTCTTATTCAATTTTTTTGTGTAAACACGAATATTCAACAGTTTCAATTTACTTATGTTCATTACTATTCGTAGTTAAATAAAACTAAGAATCTATTTACCAATTTATTCCATTGATCAAATTTACCTACTTTACTTAGTTAAATTAAATTTCAATACAAATTAAGCATACATCGTTTAAAGTCATGACATATGTTTTACTTATATATACAAAACATCACTTTTTATTTCACCTTTCATTATTCCTACCAAAACTTGTATAACATCTTATTGCTTATTCCTATAACAATTTAACTTCTTATAATTTGGGTAAGTTGTAATTTATGTTATTGAAAGCTTATTATTATACAAGTTAAATAGTTTCCAATCCATTTCAAGTTCAACTATTTCAAGTTTCGAAGTGTTTCTAATTCAATTTATCTTCCTTTAGGTTCACTTTCTTATTATATAATTCTGAAGTTTCTAATATTTTTAAATTTAATTCGTTTCATCTGTGAACTTAAAAGTTCAATTTCGGGTTCATTTCCAAATCACTTTCAACATATTATGTTATATCTTTTATATTAAACTAAACTATAAAAGATTTAAATGAATTTCAATTTCTCAAAACAAGACGGAAGTTTTAAGTGGTCTACCCCACTCAGACTCTCGAAAATAAACGATGATGGTGCGTGCACTCATCACCGAAGTCGTTTTCCAGAGAAAAGAAGGGAACATACACTTTTCTTTAAACCATTTATAACCAATTTCTATATGAAACTACTTCTACAATATAATTATATTATTTCAAAACAATTTGCAAATCAATACTTCAAAACACCCGAATTTAAATCCTCAATTTCAAATTTAAATTCATTTGATTCATTATCAATTAATTTTCAATATTTCATTTTCTTAAACCATTCAATAACCAATAGTTTTAAATATTGATTAATCGAATAATAAATGATAAAAAACCTAACATTATCATCAACAAAATAAAATTCATAGATTTTCAAATAATTCTTTATATATAAAAATATAATTCATAACAATATATGTTAATAAGCCCTATTCGAGTGTTTAGAAATCCCTATCGATGTCTTGGCGTCCTAAGTACCGATCAGAATTCATAAATACTCAACGGACAAACCAACACAATACAAAATCCTTTTATATTAAAATTACTAGTACGCTTTCTCATATGCACTCAAACTCATTCCAGGGTATTACCGCCCTATCTCTAATGAGTTAATCCCAAATAGAGCCAAGGTTTTTGCTAAACCTGGCTCTGATACCAACTGTAATGACCCATATTTTTGACCGTTTAAATCGAAAATAATCCTCACATGTCGATCCAAACAAATTGAAAATACAAATAGTTATGGGGATTAATATAAGAAAAGAAGGAAGAAGAAACAAAATCACAGAATCTCACAGCGGAAGGATTAAATATAATAATCAAATAACAGTTCATGAAGCTGCTAAATTATACATTCGATTTTAGAACACAACAATACATCAGAGTAATCTATCATAAATATACCAATATATGCAGCGGAATAATACTAGTACTTTACGTCTGTGGAGCTCCATCTTCATCTTCAGACAATGTAATCTTCGCTAACTAAAACTCAGGCTGACCCGAGCACCAATGAAAATTCAAAAAATACTCGGATTAGAACTAAAATATTCTCATATCAGTTAAATCAAAAATCAGGTAATAATATGAGTGTCACGGCGTCAGAGATGCTTACGGTATTTCACATCTCATATCCAATGTGTTCGTGAGTGCAATAACTTAAGAGATGTTATGGGGATTTCCATCTCCTAAGGATCCGCCAAACTAGATACTATATAATATAATATCGCTATTATAATAGTGTCTATTCAGTAAAGTAAAAGTATCAAAATAGCGTAAGCGGGATTACCATTATTACCCTTACACAGTTTATAACATCATAGTCTATACAGTATTGTAAACTCCACGAAACCGGTGGGCAATCAGGGAGCACTCCATAGGTACAACGCAAAACAAAATCGTAGTGGGCGCGATCAGGATAAATATGACAAGGCACACGAGGAATACCCAGGGTAGGAATCTACCAGTTGCATGCCCGGACTGGTGGTAACGTATAGCTGCTTCTACCGCCCACCTCGGAATAACACTCCCAAATCGAGGATGCACATCAAATCAAATCAATCACCGGGGACTATAGTAATAAAGGAAGAAGTGTTGCCGATGGGGGTAGCTAACCCCACTTGGTCACGGTATAGCACCTGTTTTAGTCATTTTAATTATGACCCGAAGGTTAAGGACATCCATCAACGTTCTCTTTCTTCAAATCCAGTAATCGCCTCCAAATCAACCTACTTCATTCTGGTTCTTCGCCACGTACACAGTTATTAAAGTGGTTTTCGGTGTTGGCAGAGAGTATGAGAATATCCGATCCCGGTCTCTTTAACAACCCAACGTTTACATTTTCCACACCGTTCAGATTTAATATTTCAAACGGTTCATACCATATCAAAATATCAGATTTTCTTTCAAGTTATTCATATTCAGAATAGGATATACTTCCCTATTGAATCTCAATTTAAACCAAGCCTTAAATCTTGAGAAAATTCCAATTTAAAAACAGTTTGAATATTTAAAATAGTTGAAAAGCATATTAAAAGTAGTTTAGATATATACTTGACATAGTTTGAAATGAATAGTTAAAAAAAATAAAGGTTAATATAACGAGTTTGAATTTTTAAAAATATAGGATTTAGAAAAACTTAGTTTAATATTAAATAAGTTTATAGGATTGACAACTGATTGTTAAAATAGTTGGCTTAAAATAATGGTGGTATATATAAGCAAAATGAAATAGTTTATAAAAGAAAAATAGTTTGAAATGATTTAAAAATACTATAATTGCAATTGGAATTGTTTCCTCGGAATTTCCAAATAACATGAAGTTGTGTTCCAATTTCAAATCAAATCGGCTCAACTTCGATATTTTCACTCGATTCAACTTCAAATTTGAATTCAATTCAACTATTCTTTTCAAATATTTGAAATCGATTAGAACTCTCACTTTGAATTATTTCAATTTATAACAATCTCAAGTTCATGATTTAAATACCACTTTAAATTAATTAATTTAAAGTAAAATTTCAAAGATGTATAAACAACTCAATTTCAATAGTTTAAATATGTATTCCATTCTTGTTTTAACTTCAGTTTAAAGTGTTAACAAATTCCTTTTAAATTCAAATTCCAAATTTAATTTAAAGTTTGAATTCAAAGGAAATCACAATTTATAAAACATCGTTTATATTGTCATTAAACAATATTTCAAGATTCAGGTTCAAAATAAAATTTATTTAATCAAACCGGTGTCCGTATATAATTTTCTATCCTATGGCCAAGTGATACTTAAAATTTAATTTTAGTATTTTGGGAAAGCATATATATCATTTCAATCCAAATCAGGGTCATAGGTGTTTATCATTTCGACCTACGTTCTTAATTCATTTTAATGACTAATCCCGAGTTTATTTAATGTCCGTACATCCAATGTAAATGGTTGGGATTAATCAATGCAACAATAATCCAATGTCAATATATTAAACAGGTTAATCCAAGACATCATCCAACAAATCCATCCAAACAGTTCAGTATCACATTTTTTACAAGTAATTGATGTCGGGTGTAAACTAGCAACTAAATTTCAGATTTAACCTAATTGTGCAGTTTAAAATAAACAGTTAAATTAAATTGCATGATCGATGTAATCAAACAAAATAAGCAGTTTTAATAATCAAACAACAATCAAAGCAAGCATACTATACATGATTTTTAATCTAACTAACAAGCGAATATTTTAGTTAACTGTGAGTGGGTTTAACACTCGCCTTTGGTTTTCAAACGAGTTCGAAATCCAAAATAAGCCCCAAAATCAACAGTCTTAGAATCCATCCAAACTGGCGCCATATTGTTCGGAATTTCGATACGAACCTAGCGGAACAAACCACGAGTCAAACCGAGTTCTTACGCAAAAGTTATATGAGTTAACGCTTTTGAATTTCAAAATATATAAATAAATTTAGAAACCCCACCCCATCTTTCCACGTCATCATAACTTTCCACGTCAGCCTTCCACCCTTTCTTCTTCATCCTAATTTTTCCAAACCAGCTGTGTCATCCACTCAGCTAAAACCGTGTACCAAAACAGAAATACAATGAAAAAGAAAAACAACAAACCTCAGATCGAATGGAACAAATGAAATCCCCAAAAAAACAACTGAGTCATCCCCGAATCTCCAGCTATTTCTTCCCAATACTCAAACCGCTGACTTCTCTCCTCCTCCCTTACCTCTCTGCTTCACTAAATTATCCAACCTCTTCACCATTGCTCTTCTTTTTGCAAGCTCCACCAGCCTGTCATCATCGCTTCAACTCCAACCCCCTTCAACAAAAAGCGACAGTAGCAGGTCTTCAACACTGCCCTAAAGACTTGCGACATATACTTGCATTGGACTCCACCATTTCACCACCGAAGATGTCATTTCTCGCCTGGAGTACAAATCCAAACCCGAAAATGCTTAGCTCCCCTTCCTTGAATCGAAAAGTTGAACCCTAGTTTAGCCTCAACTCGGTTGACAACATCGCAGGCTTCAAAACGATATTGGGGGTGAAGCCATTATCAAACCGAGTTTAACTATATCGGTTTCGTGATTTTTAGATTAGCGAAGAGGGAGATCGGATTTTTTTATTTATTTAGGAGGAGAGACCATTTTCCCTTGAACGATATATTGAAGTGGCGGCTATAGTAGAGTAAGAGAGGGAATAAGGTTTTAAGCAAAATGTATTTATAGCAAAGTGATTTCAATGATCAATTAGAGAACAAAGTACTCAATTTCCATCAAATCATTTTAATTCAAATTAAACTTTACAAATTCAATACAAACCAAAAGTAAGGCTAATAATAATAGTTATATAAAATTACCCATTATGTAAATCCAAATTCTGTTGTTAAACAATTTATATTAAACATTTAAATTTCAAAGTAATCAATTCGTTTCAAGTCTTTAATAATTGACTACAAATTCCCACTTTCATTACTAAACATTTTAAACCACTTTTCTTCCAGTAGAGTATCCAAATTTAAAATTCAATTCAAACTTGTTAAATTTAACCAGAACAAAATAAAATTCAAAATAACTTTGTAATTCAATTCTACTTATATAAAATTCCCATTTTGGTTATTAACCAAAATTCAAATCGGAATTCAATTTTAAATGAACCAAATCCATTTCATTCAAATATTTTAATATTTAAGTTTCAATGTTCACAAATATAAATTAAATCAAAATCTTATTTGCAATCAGATTCAGATTATTATTGTCATAATAACTTGAGTTTCATTATTTTAATTATAAATTTATCAACTCATTTGAATCCAAATATTTTAATATTAAATTTCAAATCTCCATATTCGATAGTACAAGCCAAATTATAATTCCATTTATAATCAAATGCAAGTTATTATGATTATAACAAGTTAAATTTCATTACTAAATCAAATTAAATATGCTTACATCATAAAATCACGCAACTAAATTATTAAATTTTATTTATGACCATACAATATCCAAAATCATAATAAATTCAAAATTTTAAATGTTCGAAAAATACGGGTTGTTACACCTCGTGTCTTTGTGTCACTATTAATATATGTAAAGCCATTATATACGCACAAACAAGTAATCAACAATATATATATACGGGGACATTTCAAATTCGAATTCTATCCTAATCGCACTTATTACGTTAATATAACTTTAATTACGTTGATTACATTTATATAAGTATAATAATTATAATGGCTAAACAATGCAAATGTTCGTATGAACGAGAGAATGTTCTAACGATACAAAAATTGTCAACTTGTCTAAATCAAGGTATACAAGTTAATTTTTCCATATCTTTACCGCTACAATTTAGGCATGATGGCACAATAACAAATAACATATATCATTGAATGGAAAATATACATACATACAAGTTTCAACTTGCATCCTAGGATTGTTGGAATGATTTCAATACTGGATCAAGAACAGAGTATAACATACACATACATGTATGTTTATAAGTTCCACTTTATCTAATTTACCCCTTCACTACTACAAAAGTGGGCATATTCAACACTAATTTGTGTGTGTTGCATGAAAAGTGTGGCGAAAGCTATGCTTTCTTTGATCTTCTGCAAAAATAGTCATATGTTGTTGCATTAGACGTGAATGCACTGTTGCGGTGGGAATTCTAGTGTTATGACATGCAACACCAATTCAAAGCGTAGTTTTACATAAATACAATCCAGGTCAGCGATCCGTGTTGTCGGAATAAACAAATAAATGACCGTAAATGCATGATTCATCCAATGGTTCAAACCAATCTCTTCTTTCTATTTAAAACATTACCCCATCATCCAATCAGTGACAGCCACCTCATTGCATTCTTCTGCTATCTGAAATTTTGGCGCGATGTTTCCCCCCTTCGCGAAATACTAATCATTCTTCTTCTCTGACATCTTCTCTTCACTTTCCATTTTATTGAACAAAATTTAAACCTAAATTCATCAAAATTTAAACCTAAATTCTGTTGCCTTTTCACTTTCCCAATTCGATTTCATATCCTGTTCTTCTCTGACAGTGTTCCCCTCTTCTGCCTTCCCATCGTTTTTTTCTACCCTTTCTTTCCAGCTTTCGCCATGCTTGAGTGAACTAAGTTTGAGCTTTGCACAATGCCACTATTATCTCAGATCTGACCATCGATCCTTCCTTTTCCCTATATCACTACTCTTGTGATACTATAGGGGTTCTTCCTTGCACAGTTCAAGGACCTTATCTGTTTCTGATCTGAGTCGATCTTAGCCTCATACGAGATCGATTTCTAGCTGATGAAATAATGTCTATTCATGCTTGGATCTAATTTACTGGTGAAGTATTTTGTTTTACCGTGAGTTACAAAACCTACTGGTTTGCATCACCTTGAGATAAGGTATTTTGTGTTCAATTATTTGGCTGTATTTCTGTTTTCATTCGTTTATGCAGAATTTTGGCAGTTATGGTCATGCTATATCGTGGTTGCAATACCTACTTTCCTCACTTAAACAGTGATAGCTTTGCTATGGTTCTTGTAGACAGTGTTAGATATTTGATGTCATCATCACCACAATCACCTTCATCGATGTTTGGCGATCTTTCTTTGAGCAAGGGTGGTTCTGGTAAGCCTACGGCGGCTAGGCATGTGCGGCGCACACATTTAGGAAAGCTTGTGAATGTTAAAAAGGGTTAGTTTACTGATTTTCACTGAATTAGTAAACTGCTTGATAAGATATTAGAGCGAAGTATAAACTGTAGTAAAAACGAAATGGTTCTGGATATTTCATTTAGATTTAAGTGGCACAACAATTTTAGTTTAAATTTAAATCTTAGCTGACCTGGTAGAAATTTTGAACTTAATCACGTAATTGGTAATTGGAAGATGAGTAGTAAACGTAACTTCATGAACAATTACATGGCCCGGGGGTTGAAAAATGAGTTTAGTATTGGAGTAGGAGATCAAAGAGACATTGCATACTTACTGTGGTTGTGATTGCTAATGTTTAATTTTTTTATAAATGTAAATAGCTAGTTTTTTGCTCCATGGTTGCTAATTTTCTTCTCCTCTCTTCTAAGAAAATCCTAGCAGATGTTGTTCGTTTGAATCCTCTGATTGTTATAAGTCTTTTTTAATGCATTCCAGCTGAACAAAAATCATGTAAATATGGAACAAGCTGCAGGTGTAGGGTACTTCAATTTGTTTATATAGAAAAAGGGAACTAATTTTACAAAAATGGAACTAATTTTACAAAAAGGGAACTAATTTTAGAAAATATGATATATATCCTTAAACACGTATAGAGTGAATGCTGTAGAGATAGTCCAAGCTGCCATCAAAGAGCAAGGGTTCTGGAGATGGGTTTAAAACAATCATTGGTAACGGAGTAGTTGAAGCAACTAAATGCAAAAATACACTAGATGATTACATATTGCATATACTGAAGGTAATAACTAATCCTTGATCTGTTTCTTACGCCTTTTTTAAACATTTTTTTTGCAGTGCAGCACAAGTGAAACAACTAAAAACCTCTAAGACGAAACTCAGTCCAAAAGTGAAGTTCTAGTGCATTTAGAGGCAACCTAATTAACTTACGCTACAAATTGAAGGTAACTGCAACATGACGTATTTAAACTGCTTCTTGATGTTTTTATGGTATCTAAGAGGAAATATAAAGATCTCGAACCATCATTCTGTGTATAATTATTAATCTTTATTATTGTAGGTTTATTACCTAATATAACATTTGTTTGGGTTATTGTTAGTGAAAAATTAAACAGGTTGGTCCTCAGACATTGTTGAAAATTAGTTTATACCACCAAAAAGTTGACTATTCATATGTCATTGACAAATCTCATGTTGTTGCAACTTTTTAATTACAATCATTAGCCTACAAATTCAAAACTCGTTTCTCTATACCCATGAAATTCAAAAAGTTCAAAATTAATGGTTAATGCATGAAAACCTCCTTATCTTGCACTGTGTTGTGCACTTGTACGGTTAATGCATCAAATCTCATCGGGGCAGTTTTTTTTCAATTAATTGATGTTTGGCCTAGGCCAACCAGATTGCAAGGGCCGCCCCTGCTTGTTGTATCAAGAATGTTTGAATATGCTCTACTAGCTCCAGTTCATAAAGAAGTATGATTGATGTCATAATTCAATACTAATATGCTTCTATTATCATCAGCTTTCTTATCATCTGCATATGAGCATTCTTTGTTGTTTTCTGATATTCAATTCATTTATATAACATGTTTGAGCAACTGAATTTTCCCTTCCTCCGAATTAATAGTTGGGCATTCTTGTTTTGTAGAAGTATTTTATTAAGATTTCTCCGCTTATCAAGCTAGTACACTGCTGACTCGGTTTTGGTTGTAACAAACACAACATAGGTATCAATTTTGGTTTCAACTAACAACATTAGCAGTGATATTTGTCATTTTTGGTAATGTGCCATAAATGTAGAGAAAATGCAGCTTTTGATTAATTGCTTATTTATACAGGTATGGGCAAGTGATTCAGCAGCATATCATAGTTGTGATGATCATTATGTTGTGGTTGATATTCCTGTTGATTTGGGTACATGTGGATCAATGCCTGCTCGAGAGAAGTATATCAAAAGCATCAGTTGCTACATGCCATATCAGGTGCTGCATGCCACAATCATTAAGCAAATGGAAATTGTTGACTTTTTAGAAGGCATAGAGGATACTAATCTTCAAGTAAGTGATGTTTTCGTATCTACATTATTTGTCGCAAACGGCGCCATTATTTTCATCGTTGATGTCCACGGCAAGCTCGGCCTACAAGTCGCTCTTAGTATGCATATGTATTGAGGGTGGTATGTAGTATATTTGAATTATACTTTTAAATTATGTAATTTGATCGTATGTGTTGGCAATTGTGATATATTTGAAAAATTGATATGATATGTAGAATATTTTGGGTGGTTTGAATGTGATGATGAATGTATTGGATGAGTTTCTTCTATGTACAAATCTGGTATTGGAATTATTTTTAAATAAAGCGTTGTATTTTCTTTCTTCTAATGTAGCATTTGCCTTCTTCTACTGTTGCATTTGTTTTTTTCTGATGTTGCATTACATAATGCAGTGGTGTTGCATTAAATAAAGTATTATTAATTTCACATGGCACGTGGGCCCCACATGTGACGCGGCATATAACATGTGTGCAGCTGACGTGGAGAGATGATGTGGTGTGTGACATGTGGGCATCTTACGTGGAAGCTGACATGGCCCTCACATTATGACCTGGAAGCCAGGCTCTGGCTTCTTCTTAAGGCAACGTTGTATATTGTTGCATTTCGTGCAAATAGTGTTGCATAACTACTATAATGCAACACTTTTTTTCCGTGGTAGTAGATGGGAAAAAGCGTTGCCTTACAGGGCTAATGCAACGGCCGCAGATGCCATACCCTTCTGGTCTGCCTATCTGAAAAAAGGGCCTACGACAACGCTTTTTTGATCTACGGTCACATAAAACTAGTGTCGAATATGCCCACTTTTATAGTAGTTCTTTTTGGTGTTTTGCACATAAAAACATTTACATTTGATATATTTCAAGCATGAATGCATTTGGATTCAAAATAGAATCCAAACCTAATCAAATCATGGAATAACCAAATTCAAACCCTTTTAGGTTATAATCAAATGTTTACATAAGGGTGGATTATACAAAGTAGAAACAACAACAACACCACCACCCTTTTCATCCTTAATCCAATATTAAGATCAAAAATCCACAAACCCAAAAAACATATAATTCTTATGCAAATATAAAATAAAGGATTTGGGGTTTTTTTTGTATTGATGTTATCGATTTCCAAATCCTCTTAGGCATAGCTATCAACATGTTAATCTATTAAAAAAAATAGAACATGCCTAAGAACATGATATTCCACTCACATATCTAAGGAAGAGAAAATAAGATTTTTGTAGTAGATCTAGATCTGTGCTTAATCATCGCGACAAACGTGCTCCAATCCTCCTAATATATATATGTAAGAAACATCTTTAGAATCTTATATATACACACACTAAATTCCAGGATTCATAATAAAACCTATATGAATCTAGAGTAGAGAGAAGATAAGAATAAAGGTTAAAGGAATAGAATAAATTCCTAAACTTTTCTGGAATTTAGCAATGATAAAAGGATGGCATGGTGGCAGAGATAAGAGAGTGATTATGGTTTTGTTTTGAGATATGAATGCCTATATATAGTTGCCCGCGCGAGTGTAGGCCATTACATTATTCAGATTTAATCTTGGCCATATATTTATGTATATCCCTTTAGAAAAACGTAACCAAACATAGATTCATTAGGCTTCTCAGTCGCCAGGCGGTCGACCTGGGAAGTCGACACCCCTTCTAGGGGACGGTCGATCTCTTGGTCGCTGAAACGCCTATTGAATTTATGTGGCGATGAGGTGTCTAATTAAACATTACGTTTCTTTATTTTTTAATCTTTTTCCTTACTTAAAATATTCTCTGTCCCCATAATCTAATCCTTTTTTTGAATTTCAAATTCTCCCTCTTTTATTAAATATATTTTGGACATATATATATAATCTAATTATATATATATATTCTATGATTTACTTTCCAAATTCATTTGCTTGTAACTTCTTCATACATTGACTGTATTCAGCATGTTATATATGAAAACGATTCAGAATTTTTCCATAAGTCCAAATAAAAGATTTTCGTAGTCAAATTCCTATAGCTACAAAATCTCATTTTCTAGCCTTATTATTATTAAATTGTTTATTTATATTTATATTTAATATTTATGTTTTTATGGGGTGTTACATTATCCATCCCTTAAAAATAGATTTCGTCCCGTAATCTGTTTGAGGGGCGAAAAATACAACTCGCTCAAAACATTCATATTGTACATCCATATTATTTTTAATTTATTTATAAGCATCCATGACTCGTAGTGATTATGAACTACCGACCAACAAAAATGAGCTCAATCCTATCGTGTAGGTGTAATAAGTGATGCAATATGTATGCAAACAACCTAATTATGCATATATTTCTATATGAGTATGCTTGTGCAATGGTATTGCATCCATTTCCTAACATCCAATCTAGTAGTCACGGTGCATCCATAAACGTTATTTTCAGCAAAAATTACCCGAGAAATGTTAGAGTTTATGCCGTAGAGGTAATCCAGTTGATGTGATTAATAACATTATTGATGTTATTATTTTATTTGAAATAAGAATATTCTGTTATGTTATATTTATTGCGTAATATAAATATTAACAAAATGGAAGTCCTTAGAATAATAATGCAGAATTATATAGTTCGAGTAAGACTCGTACTTGAGATTATATAATATATTAAGTAAAATTATTCTTAAGTGTCCCTAGTTAAGTTTTATTGTTTATATAGGACAACAATAAAACATTGAGACTAGTATTTTGATTGACTGATGATTACATCCCATTAATAATTAATATACGTGATATTAATGTCAAGACATAAATACGTATTGGATAATAGCTTATTGGGCTGACCCAACATTAGAAAACAACATGGAATATAATTAACAATATCATAATTTATTCTCATAGTGGTAATGATGTAATGGTCCTCAGACCTGAAAGCATCATAATTTTATTTTAGGATATTTGTGTTTTGATATCATCTAAAGTTTCTTGTAACAGAGTATACGATATCGGTGATTACTGGATACATCTCGAATCGAATAAAAATTATGAATGATCTAGATAGAATTTAACCCTATAATATATTTATGGTGATATCCATGGGCCTCTTGATTGAGTCAGACTATGAAATTCATGTCCGTGCTCAAAATATTGTGTAATGACCCACATTTTCAGAGGTATTATAATTAATATATTTAATTATATAAATAGTGATGTGAATTAAATGGTGGTTTAATTAAATAATAGTGAATATTTAATTAAAATAATAATTAAATAATATATTTAATTCAGAAATAATCAAAGATAGTGGAATTTCACAATATAGTGTGAATTGGATTATTTAAAATATATATTTCAGTTTAGAGTTGAAATATATTAGCGAATATATTTAAAATACGATAGTTTGAACATAGAATTATAATATAATTAAAATCGAGCTCGAAATGGCGTGGCAGTTCGCTATTTGTCTATTCGAACTTCAACTGAATGTACAGGGTTCGTTTTAAATCGGATTTCTGTGAAACAAGAAACGTACGGAGCTGGTGGAGTATATCTTTCTAGTGGAAGAGAAAAATCGGGATTTCATCGTGTAGATTTTTGATTTATGTCCAAATCAAATATTCAGAAAAACAGCGGTATATTCGTTCGTGGCCATAACGGTTATTTAAAAATATTTGAATATCGGGTTTGAATTTAGACAAGGTTCTTTTGGGACATAACGATAAATTAATTTTTAGAATTTTATGGAAATTTTTAATTAATTAAATATGTCACTTTTTATTTGGAATATTTTGCACGCTGTAGTCAACATTTTGGGGTTTCACAATATGAGTTAACCTACCGATATTATTATATTTTTGGGATCGTACCACATCGCTTGTCACGACCGTATGATCATTTCTGTCCGTAGTGGCTCGGATATGAATGTAACTCTACATAACGCGGTACACTCAATTGTGAAAAAAAAATATATACATGTCGTGTTATCATCCTTCTAGCTACTGGAAAGGGCATGTAAGTGGTATAACTAAAGTTTGATTGTCACTTTTTACATATGAGAATAATGATAAATATAGTGGATATTTAGGGGATATATGGTCTTTAAGTAAACACGTCCCCTCTTCACTCCAATGCAAGGTGCCGGGTCTAACACGTCCCCTCTTCATTTAAGTAAAGTAAGGCCTGTCATTTTTCTTAGCATCTAAGTGTTTCTATAATTGTACATTTCTTAACAGCTTTCAACACATATATATCTGTCTCGTTCTCTTTTTCTAGCTGGAAACCTAATATCAAGAGGCCGCCACCTGAAAACTAAAAACAAACGAAATCCTCTTGTAAAAATGTATAGGACCAAACACCTTTTCCTGAAAACCGTGAACAAAGAGAAAGGCTGCTAGCTTCGATCGAGGTGTGGTTGTTGTACTCGGGTTGAGGAGGTTGAATGGTACGGTTTGCCAAAGTTTGGTGCAATGTGGTATGTTTTCATCTGTGTATTCGGGTTCATGGTATCAAATTGTGACTACATTGGATTTTCTGAGGGGGCCGCTGAGTTTTATGTCGTTGCTTTTTGAGTACATCGTATAGGGTTGTTTCTGGAGTGGTGTAGAGGAGATAACTACGAGGAAAGAAAAGGGTACAAGGAGGAAATGGATGTGTCGGTGTGGAAGTTCATAGAAAGATGAGGGAGGAAGGGAAGGGGTCACGCACGATAGAAGAATAGCCCGTTTCTTTTTGTACAGAAAGAAGAAGGATAGGCCCACGTTGATTAGTGTAGTTAATGGTTTAGGGATTTAATTAGGTGATTATGGTAATGGTGTTTGAATGTAAGTGAACGTTGAAGACAAGCGGTTCTTCTTGCTGAAGTGGTTGCGTGGTTATGGGAAGAAGATGAGGATGAGTGCGGTCATTAGCAAGTTTAAAATGAATCTGGCAGAACAAGATCTGACAGGATCGATTGGATGGACACTACCCAATGGGACTGACTGGGATTGGATTGGTGCTTGTGAAAATTTATTGCAAAATAAATTGTCCGTCTGAATCAAGCGATGGTAATCGTTATTAACGATGATCATCCAATGTGAGTAAAACTCACCAACTCTGAACAGTTATATTTTTCTAACGTATATTTAGAACCGATAATTATCTGTTGATTGATGTGTGTTAACTGTTTGGTTGAATTGCTTATGTGTTGGTTGAAATTATAGATAACGATATTTATATAAATCGTTAATCGAATATTGATTCTGTTTAACAGAATATTTCATATTGAAATGAAATCGATGTTAATGATATTGTTTAACATCTGTGGATGCAGGGAAACAGGTCGAAGGAATCCCACTGGATTCCTCAACATTTATTTTACTGTTTTTCATATATTTTGATATATGATGTGATACATAATCTGTTATGGATTTTGTGTGTTACAATGATGTTGATCATTGTTATTTGATATTTTTAATATCATAAGAAACCCAGGGATGTAAAAAGAAATATTTCAATGTATATTGAAATAAAGGAATTTTATAAAATCAACTGATTTTATAAAAGGAATTATTTTTAAAATAAAGTATTTATAAAATCATAGGATTTTATAAAGGGGAACATTTATTTAGAAAATAAATAGAATTTATAAAGGATTATTTATTTAGAAAATAAATAGAATTTATAAAGGATTATTTATTTAGAAAATAAATTGAATAAAGGATTATTTATTTAGAAAATAAATAGAATAAATGATTATTTATTTAGAAAATAAATAGAATAAAGGATTATTTATTTGGAAAATAAACAGAGGAGTTATTCGAAATAGAGTTTATCGAATATTAGTTATTCGAAACAGAGTAAAATCAAATAGAGTTAAGCAAAATTAGAAACTGACTAGAGATTAGTAAATTGAATGGTTTTCTAAGTGTCTATCTGATGTTGGTTTCAGCCTTCCGGATTAATACTTAGGGAATTGTTCTCATATTAGTTTACAGTCAGGGACTAATGGTTGTGGAATGATAAGAATATGTAAATAAACAATGGAAATGTTTTCCAGTGTTAATAATGTATATTTTCTAAACATAGAAAATAAGGAAATGTGATTATATATATATATATGTTAAATGATGATTGATCGATAAAATTTCCATCTGGAAATAATATCGTTGTTTGCATACGTGTTTTTCTTTGATAGTTAAATCACAGACTATCAAAGTTTTGACCATTTTACGTTGTTAATATGGAGAGACCGGTTGGATTATTATCCGAAGAACCACTCCGTATAGGCATATGCATTGCGAATCATATATGCCAAAGATATTGAAGACGGAGTAAAGCGCAAGGGATGTTGTATAAATCTTAGGTAAAGTTTGCCTAAGATGGTTGTAGTGAATAGTGCAGTCGGTTTGTCCACTCCCAGGACGACCTATATGGAAGAATGTCTGACAGAGTATATTTAATAGATCACGTAAGTTGATCTCTTCAAACGTATTTACGTTTGGTAGCGGGGGAATTCGTTTCTCTTAGCTGTATACCCATGGTATTTTTGGGGAAATCAATTTGTGATTTGGCGGGTATGACGATGTGACATTCAAAGTGAATAGATGTGTGATCTATCAGAGATAAGCGTGGCCTCTAGCCTCACAACCGGGAAATGACAGAAATCGGGCAGGCAACATGGCTATGTAGGTCGCACCTATTAGGGTGTATAATCACCTGATCTAGAGTTTCATTTACTTTTAAAAATCTATTGTTGATGCTGTCTCATTCGGGAAACGGTTGCTGATCCCAACCGTTGGTGATATACATTCGATACACTCAAGCGAAATGAGTGGTCGGTCATGTGTGGTCGGGTTGCAAGATGTTCTTGTTGAACCCACCGTATTCCTCTCTAGAGGTACACTAGCGAAAGGTGGTTCCATACCTTGTCATAGTTGGAAATCCATTACCCAATACGTGCTTGTGGTTTTCATTGTATACTGTATATGTAGAACGTGAGATGAAAGCGTTTCTGTTAGATTATTATTATATTGTGGTTGATAGACATTGTTATAATATCAAAAGGTTTTTGATATAAAGATATTTTGGATTCTCATAAGGGAAAAACCCGTTCCGTTATACTGCGTGGTCTTATGAGATATCGTTTACTTGTTCAATCTATTTTAAACTATTTTACTCATACCAGTCCCATGACTGATCCGGAGTTTATCTTGTTTTGTTTTATCTAAACTCTTGGGTGCCTAATTTTGTACGGGCAGTCAAGTAGTCGAGATTTACAGATATACTGGAAGAGCTTGGAGCAGGAGGCTTCAGGATTTTATAGCCATAGTTATTTCCGATGTATTGTAAGTGTTGTACTCTAATAATGTTATTGTACGCATATACTGATTTTATTTCAAGGATATGTTATCTATTATATGTTGTTCGTTCCACTGTGAGATTCGTGTTACTATGATGTTGTATCTTCTTCTTCTTCTATTCTAAGTTTCTATCTTATCTATTCTCACCCTCTAATTTCTTTCTATTAACTTTCTGGTTATTTTTTATCCTTGGATGTTCGATATGTGTTGTATATCAGATAACCAAGATCGACAAAAACTGGGTCGTTACAGTTGGTATCAGAGCATAAGGTTAAGCGATTTACCTTGGCTCTGTGGTGTGACTCAGTAGAGATGGGGTTAGTAATACCCTAGATTGAGTTGAGTGTATGCATACGAGTGCGTATTTGTTATTTGATATTAAAAAATTGTTTTATATTGTGGAGATTTATTGGCTGAGTTGTTTATGAGTTCTGGTCGATCAGTTTGATCCACTGTATCGGTAGGAGTAAATAAACACTCGAATACGATGAACCGACATGGTATGGTTTGAAACACGGTAAATGATATAATCTTATCGAAAATATATATTGATATTATTATATAGGATGTGTTGGTTGTTATTATAATCGAATGAGATTATAAATTAAAATGGTTATATAAATAACCCATTAAAATTCATATAAGAGTAATATATGAAACGAAATTAATTAAATCTGAATTTAAGTCTGAATTGGAATTAAATATAAGGAAATTTTAAGTTCCAGGGAGATTTGAAAATGTTTTTTTCAAAAGGATTGTGAAAGAGATTTTTGAAGTGATTTCAAAATGGAATGGTTTAAGAATTGGTTTTAGAAAGTAATAAGGTATTGAACTCACTTGGGTCGCTGGAAAATAACCCTGATGAGTGCGGCCGCATCATCAGTGTCATTTTCGAGTTCTAAGTGACGGATTACTACCAAAAGATGTTGTTTTTGAATTGTTTTAAGGAAACAAGTTGTTAAGGAATTCAAAGGTTTTGAATTGGTATTAGGATTTCAAATTGATTTGAAATGAGCCCAGGAATTTAAAATTCTGGAATTTAAATTTAACTTATAAAGTTAAATATATCGAGATGGTAAAAGTCGATAAAATTTAACTTGAATTAAGTTAAATAAGATCTGGATTTGATTATAGAATAATCCGGAACGGAATTGAGTTGATGAGTTAAGACTTAGAATCGAGGGTGGAACTCGAGTTAAAATGATTTGATTTAAGGATACCTTGATTGGAGTTGATTGGAATGCATGGATATATGCAGAATTGATAACATGTGAAAGTGATAAGGTTGATATGCCCGACAAAAAGGTACAAGTTTATATTTGATATAAGCGTGGGATTTATGAGCCGAATTGGAAAGCCACTTGGCTGTTTGATTTTCTTTTGGGTTGGAGATGGCCCAGAGCGGAGAGTTGGAGTCTGACCTATTGACCAATATAAAGGAGGTGCTGGCGAAATTTTTCGAAAAGTTGAGGCATTAGAAAATTTTCAGGATTTTTGAAAATTTTCGTTGATAAGAATTAATTAATATTTTAATTGAAATTATATTGGTTCAGTTGAAACTGAAGTTAAGATGTGAACAAATAAGTTCTAACCAGTTAATAGGGGTCATTTTCTACCTTAGCAATTTCGAGGACGAAATTATTTTAAGTGGGAAAGAATGTAATGACCCGCATTTTCAGAGGTATTATAATTAATTTATTTAATTATATAAATTGTGATATAGTGAATTAAATGGTGGTTTAATTAAATAATTATGAATATTTAATTAAAATAATAATTAAATAATATATTTAATTCAGAAATAATCAAAGACAGTGGAATTTCACTATATATTGTGAATTGGATTATTTAAAATATATATTTCAGTTTAGAGTTGAAATATATTAGTGAATATATTTAAAATACGACAGTTTGAACGTAGAATTATAATATAATTATAATCGAGCTCGAAATGGCGCGATAGTTAACTATTTGGCAATTCGAACTTCAACTGAATGTACAGGGTTCGTTTTAAATCGGATTTCTGTGAAACAAGAAACTTACGAAGATGGTGGAGTATATCTTTCTAGTCGAAGAGAAAAATCGGGATTTCGTCGTGTAGATTTTTTATTTATGTCCAAATCAAATATTCAGAAAAACAGCGGTATATTCGTTCGTGGCCATAACGGTTAATTAAAAATATTTGAATATCGGGTTTGAATTTAGGCAAGGTTCTTTTGGGACATAACGATAATTTAATTTTTAGAATTTTATGGACATTTTTAATTAATTAAATACGTCACTATTTATTTGGTGTATTTTGCACCCTGTAGTCAACATTTTGGGGTTTCACAATATGGGACAACCTACCGATATTATTATATTTTTGGGATTGTACCACATCGCTCGTCACGACCGTATGATCATTTCTGTCCGTAGTGGCTCGGATATGAATGTAACTCTACATAACGCGGTACACTCAATTGTGAAAAAAAATATATACATGTCGTGTTATCATCCTTCTTGCTACTGGAAAGGGCACGTAAGTGGTATAACTAAAGTTTGATTGTCACTTTTTACATATGAGAATAATGATAAATATAGTGGATATTTAGGGGATATATGGTCTTTAAGTAAACACGTCCCCTTTTCACTCCAATGCAAGGTGCCGGGTCTAACACGTCCCCTCATCATTTAAGTAAAGTAAGGCCTGTCATTTTTCTTAGCATCTAAGTGTTTCTATAATTGTACATTTCTTAACAGCTTTCAACACATATATATCTGTCTTGTTCTCTTTTTCTAGCTGGAAACCTAATATCAAGAGGCCGCCACCTGAAAACTAAAAACAAACGAAATCCTCTTGTAAAAATGTATAGGACCGAACACCTTTTCCTGAAAACCGTGAACAAAGAGAAAGGCTACTAGCTTTGATCGAGGTGTGGTTGTTGTACTCGGGTTGAGGAGGCTGAATGGTACGGTTTGCCAAAGTTTGGTGCGATGAGGTATGTTTTCATCTGTGTATTCGGGTTCATGGTATCAAATTGTGACTGCTTTGGATTTTCTGAGGGGGCCGCTGAGTTTTGTGTCGTTGCTTTTTGAGTACAGCATATACGGTTGTTTCCGGAGTGGTGTAGAGGAGATAACTGCGAGGGAAGAGAAGGGTACGGGGAGGAAATGGAGGTGTCGGTGTGGAAGTTCATAGAAAGATGAGGGAGGAAGGGAAGGGGTCACGCACGATAAAAGAACAGCCCGTTTCTTTTTGTACAGGAAGAAGAAGGATAGGCCCACGTGGATTAGGGTAGTTACTGGTTTAGGGATTTAATTAGGTGATTATGGTAATGGTGTTTGAAGGTAAGTGAACGTTGAAGGCAAGCGGTTCTTCTTGCTGAAGTGGTTGCGTGGTTAAGGGAAGAAGATGAGGATGAGTGCGGTCATGAGCAAGTTTAAAATAAATCTGGTAGAACAAGATCCGACAGGATCGTATGGACGGACACTACCCAATGGGACTGACTGGGATTGGATTGGTGCTCGTTACAATTTATTGCAAAACAAATTGTCCGTCTGAATCAAGCGATGGTTATCGTTATTAAGGATGATCGTCCAATGTGAGTAAAACTCACCAACTCTGAACAGTTATATTTTTCTAACATATATTTAGAACTGATAATTATCTGTTGATTGATGTGTGTTAACTGTTTGGTTGAATTGCTTATGTGTTTGTTGAAATTATAGATAACGATATTTATATAAATCGTTAATCGAATATTTATTCTGTTTAACAGAATATTTCATATTGAAATGAAATCGATGTTAATGATATTGTTTAACATCTGTGGATGCAAGGAAACAGGTCAGAGGAATCCAACTGGATTCCTCAACATTTATTTTACTGTTTTTCATATATTTTGATATATGATGTGATACATAATCTGTTATGGATTTTGTGTGTTAGAATGATGTTGATCATTGTTATTTGATATTTTTAATATCATAAGAAACCCTGGGATGTAAAAAGAAATATTTCAATGTATATTGAAATAAAGGAATTTTATAAAATCAACCGATTTTATAAAAGAAATATTTTGAAAATAAAGTATTTATAAAATCATAGGATTTTATGAAGAGAATATTTATTTAGAAAATAAATAGAATTTTTAAAGGATTATTTATTTAGAAAATAAATAGAATTTATAAAGGATTATTAATTCAGAAAATAAATAGAATAAAGGATTATTTATTTAGAAAATAAATAGAATAAAGGATTATTTATTTAGAAAATAAATAGAATAAAGGATTATTTATTTGGAAAATAAATAGAGGAGTTATTCGAAATAGAGTTTATCGAATATTAGTTATTCGAAACAGAGTAAATTAAATAGAGTTAAGCAAAATTAGAAACTGACTAGAGATTAGTAAATTGAATGGTTTTCTAAGTGTCTATCTGATGTTGGTTTCGGCCTTCGGGATTAATACTTAGGGAATTGTTCTCATACTAGTTTACAGTTAGGGACTGATAGTTGTGGAATGATAAGAATATGTAAATAAACAATGGAAATGTTTTCCAGTGTTAACAACGTATAATTTCTAAACATAGAAAATAAGGAAATGTGAATATATATATATATATATATATATGTTAAATGATGATTGATTGATAAAATTTCCGTTTGGAAATAATATCGTTGTTTGCATACGTGTTTTTCTTTGATAGTTAAATCACAGAGTATCAAAGTTTTGACTATTTTACGTTGTTAAAATGGAGGGACCGGTTGGATTATTATCCGAAGAACCACTCCGTATTGGCATAAGCATTGCGAATCATATATGCCAAAGATATTGAAGACGGAGTAAAGTGCAAGGGCTGTTGTATAAATCTTAGGTAAAGATTGCCTAAGATGGTTGTATTGAATAGTGCCTTCGGTTTGTCCACTCCCAGGACGACCTGTATGGAAGAATGTCTGACAGAGTATATTTAATAGATCGCGTAAGTTGATCTCTTCAAACATATTTACGTTTGGTGGCGGAGGAATTCGTTTCTCTTAGCTGTATACCTGTGGTATTTTTGGGGAAATCAATTTGTGATTTAGCGGGTATGACGATGTGACATTCAAAGTGAATAGATGTGTGATCTGTCAGAGATAAGCGTGGCCTCTAGCCTCACAACCGGGAAATGACAGAAATCGGGCAGGCAGCATGGCTATGTAGGTCGCACCTATTAGGGTGTATAATCACCTGATCTAGAGTTTCATTTACTTCTAAAAATCTATTGTTGATGCTGTCCTATTCGGGAAACGGTTGCTGATCCCAACCGTTGGTGATATACATTCGATACACTCAAGCGAAATGAGTGGTCGTTCATGTGTGGCCGGGTTGCAAGATGTTATTGTTGAACCCAGTGTATTCCTCTCTAGAGGTACACTAGCGAAAGGTGGTTTCATAACTTGTCATAGTTGGAAATCAATTACCCAATACGTGCTTGCGGTTTTGATTGTATACTATATATGTAGAACGTGAGATGAAAGCGTTTCTGTTAGATGATTATTATATTGTGGTTGATAAACATTATTATAATATCAAAAGGTTTTTGATATAAAGATATTTTGGATTCTCATAAGGGGAAAACCCGTCCCGTTATACGGCGTGGTCTTATGAGATATCGTTTACTTGTTCAATCTGTTTTAAACTGTTTTACTCATACTAGTCCCATGACTCACCCGGAGTTTATCTTGTTTTGTTTTCCCTAATCTCTTGGGTGCCTAATTTTGTACGGGCAGTCAAGTAGTCGGGATTTACAGATATACTGGAAGAGCTTGGAGCAGATGGCTTCAGGATTTTATAGCTATAGTTATTTCCGCTGTGTTGTAAGTGTTGCACTCTGATAATGTTAATGTACACATATACTGATTTTATTTCAAGGATATGTTATCTATTATATGTTGTTCGTTCCGCTATGACATTCATGTTACTCTTATGTTGTATCTTCTTCTTCTTCTTCTATTCTAAGTTTCTATCTTATCTATTCTCACCCTCTAATTTCTTTCTATTAACTTTCCGGTTATTTTCGATCCTTGGATGTTCGATATGTGCTGTATATCAGATAACCAAGATCGACAAAAACCGGGTCGTTACATATAGTCTACTCATCGATCAAGATAAAAGGATTAAATTAGAAAGAGGATGATACGATCCATGTCTCGAGTTTAATTTAGGATATATTGGTTAAAAGGATTATATTACATTGATACGCTGGTCAACAAAAATGTTGTATCGAATCGTTGATCATATTATAACTTGTGTAGCAACGACATATTTTCATATGCCAATCACTGTTTATAATTTTAAATATGATTTAAAATCATTGCCAATGTTGTAATAACCTATAAGGTCACACAATAGAACGTTATTAAAGAGAAATTATTTTGGACAAATAACCTTTCAACGAGATAGTGCTTTTTCAAATCTCTCGATTCAGAATTTCTTTCATCCCAAGCATAACTTGGAAATGAGAATTCAAGTAGGATTCCTTGCTTAGACTAGTACGGCTTCACTAAGAAAGCATACGGTGTAAAGAAGAAAAGAGAGAAGAATAGGATTCTACTAATTGCAACTTATAGGTTATAGAACAGATACTATTTGGTTGTTCGGAAAATATCAATATGTTGATATTTTATTTGAGGTTGGAATACGTATTAGGTTTGGTTCCTATTTTTTATGGTTGACCTTTATTTTATAAAGGAATATATGCTTTCTTTTATAAAAATGCGGCTAACCCTAAAAAATTAGATTAGATTAGATCAAACCAAAAACTAACCGAAATCCTTTTTCTCCAAAAACCTAAATAATTGCGGCTAGCACAAGCCTCTTTTCCCTTCCTCAATTCGATCAAAGGAGGAAACATTATCGTGGATATCTGTAGAGGATAGACATTTGGAGGGCTAAGATTTGGACAACCTAGATCTCAATTCGATCGATTAAAGAATGATGAAAGCTTCAATGAGGCATAATTCTCGATCTACAAACTAATACATGAAACCTTATGCTATTTGGATGCAATTTTAACTGTAAGTTTTAAATTCGAACCAAAGTTTCTAACAAGAAAAGCTCTAGGTGAGTCTACTTATATTATCCTTGGTCTCCCATGTGCTTTCCGCAGGATCATTTCCCCATTGTACTCGGATGAGGCAAATAGTTTTGTTGCGGAGTCTCTTGGTTCCATGCTCTACAATCCTTTCAGTGGTATGGGGAACCCTGGAATCCAACTCGAGTTTTTCAATGTACTCAATTTCATCAAGCTCGAGTCCGATAGAAGAATCATGAAGGCATTTCCTTAATTGAGATACATGAAAAACATTATGGATTCCCGATAGGCGCTCTAGAAGATACACTCGATAAGCTAAAGTTCCTATCTTCTCTATGACACAAAAAGGCCCAATAAATCTAGGAGCCAACTTCCCAGTCTTCCCAAACCGAACAGTCTTCTTGAGAGGGGTTACATTTACGAATACCAAATCTTTAACATTAAACTCAAGCTCCCTCCTTTTCTTATCGACATATGATTTCTGACGGTCTTGGACTGCCTTCATCCTTTGCCTAATCAAGGATATCTTCTCCGTGGAATCACGAACAAAGTCTTGTCCGAGTATAACCTTGTTAGTAGTTTCCCACCAACTAGTTGGCGATTTGCATGGCCTCCCATAAAGCGCTTTAAAAGTGGAAATACCAATTGTTGTTTGAAAATTATTGTTATAAGTGAATTCCACGAGCAGTAGGTGTTGCTACCAAACTCCTCCAAAGTCGATGATGCAAGCTCTAAGCAAGTCTTCCAAGATCCAATTCACTCTTTCCGTCTGGCTATCAGTCTGTGGATGATAGGTTGTTCTTAGATTGAGGGTCGCTCCCAATGCTACTTGTAGTCCTCTCCAAAATTCGCTTATGAACAAGGGGTCTCTATCACTCACAATACTCGATGGGATACCATGTAATCTGACTGTCTCTTTTGACATATAGTTGGGCTAATGAGGCTGCAGTCCTTGTCTTCTTGACTGGTATAAAATGGGCGTTTTGATTAAACGATCTACCACAACCCAAATGGCCTCATTACCCTTTTGGCTTATAGGAAGTCCATCTATAAAGTCCACGGAAATGTTTTCCCACTTTTACATAGGGATCTCTAAAGGTAGTAATAACCCTCCGAGCTTCCCTTGCTCCGCTTTTACTTTCTGGCACGTCAACTATTTGGCCACGAACTCGACTACATCTCTCTTCTTTCATTCCCAATGGAGATTCCTCTTCATATCTTTGTACATATTATCCCCACCGGGGTGTATGTCCATTTTTGATCTATGGCACTCCTCTAGAATTTCTTTCCTCAACCCTTCATCTTTAGGGACGTAAAGTCATCCATCCCCAAGTAAAATTTCATCATCTCCATTCGAATATCTAATCAAATGGGGAGATGTCTCTTTCTTTCCCACTTTCTCCTTTATACTTATTAACTCCTCTTCAAGGTCTTGTGTACCTCGAATCCTCTCTTTTAGAGTAGCTCTAATTATCATGGCTCCACGAAAACCATTAGAAGTGGTTGGCGAGGGTTGCAAATTAAAATTAGAGAGAAAATCTAATTGTTTCCATTCTGAGATCATATTCAAGGTCGCATATTTCCTACTTAAAGCATCAACCACAACATTCCCTTTTCCAGGGGTATACTGAATCACGAAATCAAATGAGGCAATATATTTCATCCACCGTTGTTGTCTCAAGTTTAGATCACGTTGAGAAAATAAATACTTTATAGATTTATAGTTGGTAAAAAGTTCAAATTTCTCCCCTAAAAGATAATGCCTCCACATCTTAAGGGCAAACACTATTGTGGCTAACTCAAGGTCATGAACTGGATATCTCTTCTCCAGATCCTCGAGTTGTCTACTAGCGTAAGAAACTACTCTTCCTTCTTTCATAAGGACCACTGCTAATCTGGTCCCATACACATTGGTGTAAACTATAAATAGTTTTGAACAATTGGGTATAATTAGGATCGGTGTAATGACCCAACTTTCGAACACATCGGAAGTCGTGCCATTAATAAGAATAAGAATAGATAGAAGATAAAATCACAGAACATCAGAATCTCACAGCGGAGTTTTTACAAAAGATGATACTTCATAATATTACACAGCGGAACAGTTTACATCAGAGCATACTGGATCTAGTAATACAAGCCCTTCATAGAACATCTTTAATTATACATATCATTGACGACTAACTTGCAGACTTAATTATACAGTAGATATGATAAGTAGATCAGCACACAGAAAGTCTCCGTCCAGCTTCTCAAGTGTTATCCAATCCTGATTCACTTTTCTATTCATAACAAGTGTTGTGAATACCCAAGAGTTTAAGGGAAACACAGAAAAATAAACTCCGGGTCAGTCAGGGGACTGGTATGAGTAAGCAGTTTTAAAACAAATTAAAAATATCTCATAAGACCACGCCGTAAATACGGAATGGGTTTTTACCTTATGAGATCAAAACACTTTGTATACTTGAAATCAGATATTATCATAGTGTCTATTTGTTTTCCCAAATAAATTAGAATCTAGAAGAATGCTTGCATCTCACCTACTCCTATATAGTATACAAATAAAAAACCGCTCAGAGCTTATGGAAATTGGATTTCCAACTATGACAAGGTATGGGACCACTTTCCGATGATGTATCTCTAGAGGCGAATACACCTGGGTTCAACAAGAACGTCTTGCAACCCGACCCACACATGACCGACCACTCATTTCTCTTGAGTGTATCGAATGTATATCACCAATGGTTGGGCTCAAATAACCGTTTCCCGAATGGGCAGAATCGATAGAGTAAGAAACAAAAGGAATTTCTCTAGATAGGTGATTATACACCCTAATGGGAGCGACCCACATAGCCATGTTGCCTGCCCGATTTTTGTCATTTCCTGGGTGTGAGGCTCGAGGCTAGACTTACCTTTTCATTATCATTGTTTATTTTCTTTGAATGCCACATCGTCAAAACTTCCCGATCACTAATTGACTTCCCCAAAAATATATTATAGGTATACAGGGAGAGAAACGAATTCCTCTGCCACCGTATAAATACGTTTGGAGAGATCAACGTACGTGATCAGTTAGATTTACTTTGTTAGATATTTGTCCATACAAGTTGTCCTGGGATTGGACAAACCGAAGGCACTATTTAAAATAGCCCTTGTATATTGCCGTCTTCAATTAAAAAATCTCTAACGCGCGGCGTATAATCAAATCAAAGTGAAATATTTATTTCGGCCTCTTTGAAATGATTAACGAACATTTTTCCTTTTTAAATCATTAATCTAACATGATTATAATCTAATCAAACTACATAGTATGTGATCATCTGGCTTATATTTGGTGTTTTGATGATCTTTTCAAATGAACAATTCCAGTGTGTGCGTCGCACACGGTTTTTCTTTCCATTTTGTTCATCAACTTTTAAAAATAAAACTTACCTTATTCTTCAGAAAATTATTTCACATTATTATTCTTTAATCTAATTATTCATAAATGAATAAAATTTATGGTTTATAATCTATATTTCAGCCTTTTACACTTTGTATTGTTTCGTTAAATTTCCCTTTAATCTCTTTTACTCGATTTACTCCTTCTTCTTTTCTTCTATATGCTAATAAAGTTTATGTTTTATTTATCAGTCTAAACATGATTAAAATATGCTTTACAGTTCTTATTTTATAAAGTACAGAACTGTACTTGCCCAGTTACTTGTATCAGAGAATTCAGACCACAGTTTGAACTGACAAATCTAGCATATGTGTTGCATACGGTTTCTCATTTCTTTTTTTGTTAAAAATCTAAATATTAGAGAATAAATTCTAAATTTAAATTATAAACTAAATTTATAATTTAACAAAATTACAACTTCTGTGTGAACTGCTTGACTTCTATCAAAATCATATCCGACCTTCTACAGTTGATCGACTTCTTTTTGTTGACTTTACAATTTGAATATTTTATTAGAAAATCATTTCTAATTATATTTATAAATTAAATTTATAATTTAATTTAAATTAAGGTTCTGTATTTAAATTCCAGTCCTTGACAAAAACTGTATTTTTATCCCGATTCACTATCTTTTTCCCCATTTGCTAATTTAAATAAAAATTCTATTTTTATTTATTTATTTATTTCCTTCCTAAGTTATATAAGTCCATTTATTTTATTATTGTTAAACCAAATGATTTGTTTTAAAAGGATGTTTATAACCAAATAAACCTTTGTAATTTAATTCCTTAATCTATTTCTCGCTGGTCCATTTATATTCTTCGGCCCATACTTATATTTTTCCTTCTTGTTTTATCATTTTATGTATTTTTCTTCATGGCCCAAAAATGCCAGCCCACATCGTTGAAGCCCATGCACCCATTAAATCTTCCCATACTTCAGCCACACGCGGCCCAAGTATTTGCCAACTCACGCACCCTTTTGATTTACCCCACGAGTCTCTCATATGCCATGAAAAGAAAACCCACGCCTAGTTAATTAAAGTAGCCAAAACCTGCTACAATTTATTTACATTTTTCATTCCTAATACTACTTCCACTTCCATTTTATGCCGCTCCAACTCCTTCTCAAATGTCTAACCGTACATGCTCCACCGTAGATCACTGTCATGCCAAATACCCACCATCTCTAGCTCTGGTGACTTGCCTTCCACGTCCACAAAATCACGCCCCTCATGCCCGAGACCTGCTACAATATAACCCCACCATTTACCCACCTTACTGATGCTCTTTCCCCCCTTCATATTTACACTTTATTTCTTTCCTTGCCGTGAATTACAAAGTACTCCACCACACATCCATCTTGGTGATCCGCCTCTCACGTTCATATTTCCAGTCCGCCGAAACCTGACATTTTACGGACCCAGTGCCCTCCTTAAGTCACATACTCATAGTTTCTCCATCTTTCAAGGCACGCTGTGTGCGATCCCTTCACGTTTTCATTTGTACATCCCAAAGCTTCCACTCCCATTTATGCCATGAACACTGCTCTTCTGCTAAACTCCAGTTTTGGCGCTCCTTATGGCTTTCCGAAGTTTACATCACCTTTTATAATAAAGGCCGAGACTTGCTGCTCATGGGTTTCTACCCTATTTTTCCCATATGTTTCTACTTTCTACCATCTTCAGTAATGCTGCCCTCTTTCCCTTACTGTTTTCCTCCCCTTCGCCTCACTACCGTGCATTTGCAATTGCTACATACCTTCGCCAATGCATTGTCGGACCTCGACTCACTACAAGTACTCGCGCCCATCCTTGCGCTATTTTGTTTAAGTGCTTCTTCATTTATTTTTTCTCAGTCCGCAAAGTGAATGTCGTGCACCACTCACTGTGCATGTGCACACACATGCCGGTCCATTCTCGTGTGTCGTCAACACTCACACACGCGCACACGACATCCAGGAACTGTTCTAACCTGTTTAAACCGCTTTCGCCTACCTGATTAGAAAAAACTTACGCCATTGATTATAAACAAAATATACCCGAACCGCTAACCAAACATGGTCTGTAGCCATTAAACGAAAGCATTTCCAGTCCTCGGCCACATTGGTGTTGGGTCGAAGACCATGCCCTCACCCCAACATCCGACCCTCGACTTGCTCATTTACAAGACACTACATGTTTCAAACTCCAAGTACTCATGTCAAACTATATCTACATAACTCATTTGTTCCCAAAAAATAAATACATTTACCACTTATGTGTTCATTCCTCTTAAGATTATTCATTTTGCTGACTTAGTTTTATATTCACAAATTTTGACAGGCCATACATTTACTTGAAGTGACCTACATGTATGATTTTTCAGTGAACTGAGATACTAAATTTTCATGAATGCATTTCATATAAAATCTACAATAGAACAAGACATGTGTCACATAAATGAAATGAAGAGTATGGGTTTACAATACATCGAGTGATAGTAAAACAGGGGTTTGTTTTAGTAGTGGTTTCTCAGTCCAGCAAGTCTCGTAACTAATACAACATACATGATTCAGACAAAGTTCTTATCAAATTCAGCCCGAAATCACAAGTTAGACATATGATTTCATCCAAGAATCAAAATCAATTATGGAAGTTTACTCACAAATAGTCAGGGTTTCGAAATGAGATTCATCATGTTCAATCAAACATTACTTAATACAGTCCACAAATATGATTCATTCGAGAAAATGTAAGTTTAATCACTCTTAAAACCTTGACACCTTTAGCTTTATTTCCCTTTACTTATCTGATTTAAGTGTTTATGTTGTGAGGGAAAAGTACGTGCTTATGTCTATTTATAGTGGTGGAAAAATATTAAAATATGGTGCATAAAAAAAAACACACACACACACAAATCAGTTTTCAGATTTTTGGTTTGACAATTGATGGACATATCAGAAAATCCTTTCCTCTTACCAAATCAAAACATCACCACCCCAAAATCACATGGCTTATCTCAGCCACCATCACCCATAGAGATCCCTTGCACATGACATCATTTTCCCTTATTGGTTACTATAAAACACCACCTCAAATGCCATGTGCAACACATGATCTTCACAAATCTTTTCCTTGGTTTAAAAAATTATAGCATCCATCTTTTGTACCATAAATGTTCAGTTTTCATATGGTTTCTAACCCAAGATCTTCTCATGACAACTGATCTAACAACAAAATATATAAATACTTTTACTTGCCTTCAAAGGTAATACAAAATCTGAAAGTTTTTGTACCATATGATCTTGGCCATGTGATGAAATAAACATGAAAACATCTTGAAAAATCTAAGTATTAGAATGGATCTAGTGTAGGTGCATCTAAGGTTTAAATACACAAGATTTGGCAAGATTTAAAGCACATGTTTTATGATCAAATGGACATAGTTTCAAAAATGCAAAAGAAAAAGGTCATTTCAGAAAATCTTGTGTAAAAAGAAAAAGATTTGAACTGAAAATACATTGATACCAAAAATGATTCGCCATGTGACAAATATTTCTTTAGATCCCCTTTACTAGCTTACTACTAGTGTAGGTTGTATCTTGAATTTGGTTCATGAAACATGTTTGCAAATGGAATGGCTCTTTCATGTTTTGGTGTATGTATAAGTGAATCATGAAATGGATTTTGACTAAAATGGTTTTGGCATGCTTAAATTCAAGTGTATAAAAGTTTTCCAATCAAGAATTTTCCAAAAACTCAAATTCTAACTCTTTTGAAAAATGAACGAAACATGTAAATTAAAAATGGCATTCTAAAACTTGCTATTAAAAAGTGTTATCATTCACACATGTATAAATAAATTTAAACAAACGCTATCTTTTACATGTTATCATATATTAAAAGAAAATGGCAATTAAACCTTTGACATGTTTGAAATAACTTAAAGTCTTGATTTTTAAATCGTATTTGTAAATACATACTTGCGATCAGTTTATACCTGTGTCTGTGATACATGTGAATACCGGGTCAATACAATCTACCCCCCTTATAAAAATTTCGTCCTAGAAATTTGTAAGCAGTAAATTAGAGTTATCGATATACATCGATAAATATTTAACACACATCAGCAATTTCCTATTCATAACCAAAAATATCTGTCAAAGTTCCCTTCTTAACTCATCAATCAATTTACTTAACTCCGTTAAGTATCACCCACAATCTTCATTCACTTAGTTAATCATATCCATTTCGGGACTCACAAATATAATTTAATTTCACAAATCGACCAGTTCACTTTCCCTGGGTTCATACTTAAGTCCAACCTTAATTTTAGGAAATCCAAATTAAAATTTTAACTCGATTTCTGGTATCAATATAATTGGATATAACTAACTTAGGTATGCCATCCAAGTTGATTTAAATTTATTTTAAATTTTATTATAAAAATACGCTCTCTCACACTCACCCAAAACCTAGGTAATCCATAACCTAACCTCTGATACCAACTGTAACGACCCAAATTTCGAACACAACGGAAGTCGTGCCATTAATAAGAATAAGAATAGATAGAAGATAAAATCACAGCACATCATAATCTCACAGCGAAATTTTTACAAAAGATGATACTTCATAATATTACACAGCGGAACATATTACATCAGAGCATACTGGATCTAGTAATACAAGCCCTTCATAGAACATCTTTAATTATACATATCATTGACGGCTAACTTGCAGACTTAATTATACAGTAGATATGATAAGTATATCCGCACACAGAAAGTCTCCGTCCAGCTTCTCATGTGTTATCCAATCATGATTCACTTGTCTATTCATAACAAGTGTTATGAATACCCAAGAGTTTAAGGGAAACACAGAAAAATAAACTCCGGGTCAGTCAGGGGACTAGTATGAGTAAGCAGTTTTAAAACAAATTAAAAATATCTCATAAAACCACATCGTAAATACGGAACGGGTTTTTACCTTATGAGATCAAAACACTTTGTATAATTGAAATCAGATATTATCATAGTGTCTATTTGTTTTCACAAATAAATTAGAATATAGAAGAATGCTTGCATCTCACCTTCTCCTATATAGTATACAAATAAAAACCGCTTGGCACTTATGGAAATTGGATTTCCAACTATGACAAGGTATGAGACCACCTTCCGATGATGTATCCCTAGAGGCGAATACACCTGGGTTCAACAAGAACGCCTTGCAATCCGGCCCACACATGACTGACCACTCATTTCTCTTGAGTGTATCAAATGTATATCACCAACGGTTGGGCTCGAACCACCGTTTCCCGAATGGGCAGAATCGATAGAGAAAGAAACAAAAGGAATTTCTCTAGATAGGTGATTATACACCCTAATGTGAGCGACCCACATAGCCATGTTGCTTGCCCGATTTTTGTCATTTCCTGGGTGTGAGGCTCGAGGCTAGACTTACCTTTTCATCGTCATTGTTTATTTTCTTTGAATGCCACATCGTCAAAACTTCCCGATCACTAATTGACTTCCCCAAAAATATATTATAGGTATATAGCGAGAGAAACAAATTCCTCTGCCACCGTATAAATACGTTTGGAGAGATCAACGTACGTGATCAGTTAGATTTGTTTTTTCAGACATTCGTCCATACAAGTTGTCCTGGGATTGGACAAACCGAAGGCACTATTTAAAATAGTCCTTGTATATCGTCGTCTTCAATTCAAAAATCTCTGACGCGCGGCATATAATCAAATCAAAGTGAATTATTTATTTCGGCCTCTTTGAAATGATTAATGAACATTTTTCCTTTTTAAATCATTAATCTAACATGATTATAATCTAATCAAACTACACAGTATATGATCATCTGGCTTATATCTGGTGTTTTGATAATCTCTTCAAATGAACAATTCCAGTGTGTGCGTCGCACACGGTTTTTCATTCCATTTTGTTCATCAACTTTTAATAATAAAACTTACCTTATTCTTCAGAAAATTATTTCTCATCCTTATTCTTTAATCTAATTATTCATAAATGAATAAAATTTATGGTTTATAATCTATATTTCAGCCTTTTACACTTTGTATTGTTTCGTCAAATTTCCCTTTAATCTCTTTTACTCGATTTACTCCTTCTTCTTTTCTTCTATATGCTAATAAAGTTTCTCTTTTTATTTATCAGTTTAAACACGATTAAAATATGCTTTACAGTTCTTATTTTATAAAGTACAGAACTGTACTTGCCCAGTAACTTGTATCAGAGAATTCAGACCACAGTTTGAACTGACAAATCTAGCGTATGTGTTGCATACGGTTTCTCATTTCTTTGTTTGTTAAAAAACTAAATATTAGAGAATAAAGTCGAAATTTAAATTATAAACTGAATTTATAATTTAACAAAATTACAACTTCTGTGTAAACTGCTTGACTTCTGTCAAAATCATATCCGACCTTCTACAGTTGATCGACTTCTTTTTGTTGACTTTACAGTTTGAATATTTTATTAGAAAATCATTTCTAATTATATTTATAAATTAAATTTATAAATTAATTTAAATTACATTTCTGTATTTAAATTCCAGTCCTTGACAAAAACTTTAATTTTATCCTGATTCACTCTCTTTTTCCCCATTTGCTAATTTAAATAAAAGTTCTATTTTTATTTATTTATTTCCTTCCTAAGTTATATAAGTCCATTTATTTTATTATTGTTAAACCAAATGATTTGTTTTAAAAGGATGTTTATAACTAAATAAACCTTTGTAATTTAATTCCTTAATCTATTTCTCGCTGGTCCATTTATATTCTTTGGCCCATACTTATATTTTTCCTTCTTGTTTTATCATTTTATGTATTTTTCTTCATGGCCCAGAAATGCCAGCCCACATCGTTGAAGCCCACGCACCCATTAAATCTTCCCATACTTCATCCACACGCGGCCTAGGTATTTGCCAACTCACGCACCCTTTTGATTTACCCCACGTGTTTCTCATATGCCATGAAAAAAAACCCACACCTAGTTAATTAAAGTTGCCGAAACCTGCTACAATTTATTTACATTTTTCATTCCTAATACTACTTCCACTTCCATGTTATGCCGCTCCAACTCCTTCTCAAATGTCTTACCGTACATGCTCCACCGTAGACCACTGTCATGCCAACTACCCACCGGCTCCAGCTCTGGTGACTTGCCTTCCACGTCCACAAAATCACGCCCCTCATGCCCGAGACCTGCTACAATATAACCCCACCATTTACCCACCTTACTGATGCTCTTTCCCCCTGTCATATTTACACTTTATTTCTTTCCTTCCCGTTAATTACAAAGTACTCTACCACACATCCATCTTGGTGATCCGCCTCTCACGTTCATGTTTCCAGTCCGCCGAAACCTGACATTTTACGGACCCAGTGCCCTCCTTAAGTCACATACTCATAGTGTCTCCATCTTTCAAGGCACGCTGTGTGCGATCCCTTCACGTTTTCATTTGTTCATCCCAAAGCTTCCACTCTCATTTATGCCTTGAACACTGCTCTTCTGCCAAACTCCAGTTCCGGCACACCTCATGGTTTTCCGAAGTTTACGTCTCCTTTTATAATAAAGGCCGAGACTTGCTGCTCATGGGTTTCTACCCTATTTTTCCCATATGCTTCTACTTCGTACCGTCTTCAGTAATGCTGCCCTCTTTCCCTTACTGTTTTCCTCTCCTTCGCCTCACTACCGTGCATTTGCAATTGCTACACACCTTCGCCAATGCATTGTCGGACCTCGACTCACTACAAGTACTCGCGCCCATCCTTGCACTATTTTGTTTAAGTGCTTCTTCATTTATTTTTTCTCAGTCTGCAAAGCGAATGTCGTGCACCACTCACTGTGCACGTGCACACACATGCCGATCCATTCTTGTGTGTCGTCAATACTCACACACGTGCACACGACACCTAGGAACTGTTCTAACCTGTTTAAACCGCTTTCGCCTACCTGATTAGAAAACACTTACGCCATTGATTATAAACAAAATATACCCGAACCGCTAACCAAACATGGTCTGTAGCCATTAACCAAAAGCATTTCCAGTCCTTGGCCACATTGGTGTTGGGTCCAAGACCATGCCCTCACCCCAACATCCGACCCTCGACTTGCTCATTTACAAGACCCAGCATGTTTCAAACTCCAAGTACTCATGTCAAATTGTATTTACATAACTCATTTGTTCCAAAATAAATAAATACATTTACCACTAATGTGTTCATTCCTCTTAAGATTATTCATTTGGCTGACTTAGTTTTATGTTCATAAATTTTGACTAGCCATACATTTACTTGAAGTGACCTACATGTATGATTTTTCCGTGAACTGAGATACTAAATTTTCATGAATGCATTTCATATAAAATCTACAACAGAACAAGACATGTGTCACATAAGTGAAATGAAGAGTATGGGTTTACAATACATCGGATGACAGTAAAACAGGGGTTTGTTTTAGTAGTGGTTTCTCGGTCCAGCAAGTCTCCTAACTAATACAACATACATGATTCAGACAAAGTTCTTATCAAATTCAGCTCGAAATCACAAGTTAGACATATGATTTCATCCAAGAATCAAAATCAATTATGGAAGTTTACTCACAAATAGTCAGAGTTTCAAAATGAGCTTCATCATGTTCAATCAAACATTACTTAATACAGTCCACAAATATGATTCATTCGAGAAAATGTAAGTTTACTCACTCTTAAAAGCTTGACGTCTTTAGCTTTATTTCCCTTTACTGATCTGATTTCAGTGTTTTTGTTGTGAGGGAAAAGTACGTGCTTATGTCTATTTATTGTGGTGGAAAAATATTAAAATATGGTGCATAAAAAAACATGAAAATCAGTTTCCAGATTTTTGGTTTGACAATTGATGGACATATCAGAAAATCCTTTCCTCTTACCAAATCAAAACATCACCACCTCAAAATCACATGGCTTATCTCAGCCACCATCACCCATAGAGATCCCTTGCACATGACATCCTTTTCCCTTATTGGTTACTATAAAACACCACCTCAAATGCCATGTGCAACACATGATCTTCACAAATCTTTTCCTTGGTTTAACAAATTATAGCATCCATCTTTTGTACCATAAATGTTCGGTTTTCATAAGGTTTCTATTCCAAGATCTTCTCATGATAAATTGATCTAACAACAAAATATATAAATACTTTTACTTGCCTTCAAAGGCAATACAAAAATCTGAAAGCTTTTGTACCATCCATGTGTTGAAATAGACATGAAAACATCTTGAAAAATCTAAGTATTAGAATGGATCAAGTTAGGTGCATCTAAGGTTTAAATACACAAGATTTGGCAAGATTTAAAGCACATGTTTTATGATCAAATGGACATGGTTTTAAAAATGCAAAAGAAAAAGGTCATTTCAGAAAATCTTGTGTAAAAAGAAAAAGATTTGAACTGAAAATACATTGATACAAAAAATGATTTGCCATGTGACAAATATTTCTTTAGATCCCCTTTACTATCTTACTACTAGTGTAGGTTGTATCTTGAATTTGGTTCATGAAACATGTTTGCAAATGGAATGGCTCTTTCATGTTTTGGTCTATGTATAAGTGAATCATGAAATGGCTTTTGACTAAGATGGTTTTGGCATGCTTAAATTCAAGTGTTTAAAAGTTTTCCAATCAAGAATTTACCAAAAACTCAAATTCTAACTCTTTTGAAAAATGAACAAAACATGTAAATTAAAAATGGCATTCTAAAACTTGCTATTAAAAAGTGTTATCATTCATACATGTATAAATAAATTTAAACAAACGCTATCTTTTACATGCTATCATATATTAAAAGAAAATGGAAATTAAACCTTTGACATGTTTGAAATAACTTAAAGTCTTGATTTTTAAATCGTATTTGTAAATACATACTTACGATCAGTTAATACCTATGTCCGTGATACGTGTGAATACTGGGTCATTACAATCGGCGCGCTAGTTAATACTTCCTTTAATTTCTTAAAGGCTATATCACATTTATTACTCCAAGAAAACACCAAATTCTACTTTGTTAGTTGGGTTAAGGAAGTAGCAATCTTTGCAAAGTCCTTAATGAATTTCCGATAATATCTGGCCAATCCAAGGAAGCTTCTCACTTCCATAGCATTTTGAGGTATCCTCCATTCGTTGATTACATCGATCTGCGGGGTCTATGGCCAAGCCTTCACTTGACACAATATGTCCTAAAAATCTATCTTCTTCCCTCCAAAAATGGCACTTCGAGAATTTTACTTTCAATTTGTTCTTCCTTAATATCCCTAGAACTAGTCTTAAGTGATCTTCATGTTCTTTATGATCTTTTGAAAATATAAGGATATCATCTACGTAGAATACCACAATTTTATTTAGAATGCCTCTAAACACAACACTCATGAGGTCAATAAAGAAGGCGGGTGCATTCGTCAATCTGAAGGGCATAACTTCCCATTGGAATAAGTGTCCTAAATGCAGTTTTGTCCTTGTTGTCCTCAGCAATTCTTAACTAGTGGAATCCAGTAGCAAGGTCTAATTTTGAAAATACTCGAGCTCCTTCCAAGTGGTCAAAAAGGTCATCGATTCTAGGTAAAGGGTAACTATTCTTGTTGGTCAACTTATTATGTTCCCTATAATCCACACAAAGTCTTAAGGATCCGTCCGCTTTGGTGACAAACACCACAGGTGCACCCCATTCTGAGGTATTTCGTCGAATGAAATCTTTTTGTAATAATTTTGAAATCTGCTTATCCAACTCCCTTCTTTCTTTAGGTGCCATATGCCTCAAGGATAGTGCTATAGGTCTAGCGTCCTTCTCTAGGTCAATACGAAAAAAGATTTCCTTGTGGAGTGGAAATCCCGTGACTTCGTCAAAAACATCGAAGTACTCACAAATTATAGGGACCGAAGATGGTCCTTCAGAACTAGGAGATAAGGAATATAATACGGCTTTATCCTTGTTCTCAACATTACAAGGAATGTTTAGGCTACATTCTCCTTGGCTCCTAAGGCGAACGATTCCCTTGTTGCAATCTAGGATGGCCTCATAAAATGATAGCCAGTACATACCTAGGATAAGGTCATACCCCATAAATTCCAACGCATTTGCTTTGCAAGGGAACTCGACATTGTCGACCTCCAATACTAGATCTTTACAAAACAGTTCAAGATACTTAGATCCTCCAATAGGGTTAGCCACCTTTATCGGACTATCGAAGATAGACATGGGAAGGTTCAACAAATTAACTAGTCTCTTAGAGATAAAATAATGAGTCACTCCAGACTTAAGCAAGGTGTATACAGAATTTCCTAAATCTGAAGTTATACCTTCAAGTGCGGGTTGCTCTTAGTCTTTCGGCGGTCGTCTTTGAATCGGTGCTGCCTCTATTGCATAATTCTGGCCACTTTTGATAACTTTAGGCTTTGGGGATTCCTTATATATGTGTCCTTCTTCATTGCAATTGTAACACTTTCCTTTGAATTCCTTCTTTTCCAACGAGGTCCTACAATCCTTGGCCTCGTGGCCCTTGTGGTTACACCTTGTACAAGTCTTTGCTTCCTTTTTGAATTTGCCCCCTTTCTTCTTGTTCTTTCACCATTCCTTTTTCTTATTTTTGTTGTAACTTCCTTCTCCTTTCTCACATTCTTTATCCTCCTTGGAGCCTTTCGCCATGCATAAGATAGCTGTCTCTTCCAGGGTTTCAAAAGATGCCCTAAATGCTACTTGGGCTAATAAAGTTCCTACAGCGGGGAGTTTAACCCTTTATCGAACCTCAACGTTTTGTTCATGGGGGTGTACACCAAACCTATCCCAAAATTACATAATTCGGTAAATTTGGTTACATACTCTTGTAAGCTCAAGCTTCCTTGCTTGACGTAGATGAATTACTCCAACAGGATAGTCATTTCTGCCCATGGCAAAAACCTTGCTTCGAAATAGGTTTTGAATCCGTCCCAGGTAAATATCCGGCACTCGTTTTCTATAGACACTAAGTTCCACCGTTCAAGGGCCTCATCTTTCGAGTGCCAAGCCGCAACTCTCCTTTTCACTTCATCAGGCCATCCTGTAGCTTCGAAAATTCTTTCACAGTCCATTATCCAAGATTGGGTATTAGTAAAACTTTCCTTTCCAGAGAACGGTTCCCTCCAAGGATTGCGAAGGTCTTGCAAAAACGAGAAAAGTCAAAGGTTACATCAGCGGTAGGAACTGCAGGCGCCGCTGGGGCAGGATTAGCAAGAAGGACCTGATCCATAGTATGGAGATATTGTTGGAACCATTCTGGCAAGTATCGGGGCCTTTCCTGGTTACCCTGCATAGTAGGACTATCAAGCATTCTACTATGTGGAAAGAGAAAGAAGAATCCTTTAGTGGATACTCCTGAGATAGTATTCAAGCTGTAAAGGGAAGAAAACGATAAGGTTTCCAAGTACAAATGCGTATGCTTATTGGGGTGTATATATATATATATATTATATATCTAAAGTTTGAAAAATATTTTTCAAATTACAAGTATGCCTCTCATACGTATAATTCCCTTATAATCGGGTAACCTATGCTCTGATACCAAATGTAACAACGTGCCCAAAATAGGCCTAAATTTTGACCTAGAAAAGGCCCACCGAAACTTAGAGCCAATCTAAACGGGTCGTTGGTTCCTGTAACGAATTACATTTGCACAGATAATATAAACATACACTTCGAATGGAAATCTCACATAGCGGAAAGAGAAAATATAATACTGAAATAAGCTGTACTGCTTATTTAAATATCAAAAAATTCCAACACAACAGTCTAGATTACATATATTCCATGGGTACATCAAATAAACTCATTCCCAAATGTTTTCATAAGAAGTACAACAATAACTACTAAAAATAACATAACTACTTCGTCTTCGTCTTCAGCTCTCATCATGGCTTTGTCCATGAAATCTATTCCATCTACTGACCTGTTGGATATGTTAAGGAGAGGGATCAGAACATAAAGTTCTGTGTGGCTGAAATATGGTGTTTACTTAAAGTCCGTACCCTATATTTTTAGCAGGTTACATATGTCAATGTATGTCTACACAGCACACAACGTTCACACAAACACCAAGTATCTAATCAATGAGGTGAATTTCCAAGTCAATCGCTCATTAGTGTTTTCAAGGTAAAGACCCAACGAGGTGGGCATTCTCAGACACTTATGGCCATATTAAAGGTGGATTCTTGTGATCTATTACAACCGTGAGGCGGACCCTAGCCTCTTAAGACCCCATCCTATTACGTCGATGTTCTTAAATCTATACTCTCAATTGTAATATGAGAAGTAGTATTGCGAACGTTACTACTTTACTGTTATTACGGTAGAACACATATGTCGCTTAAGACTTCCCTTAAATAGTTGGTGAGCATGCAACTGCCACATATCTTTTATATACCAATTATGTCCCTAGTTGAGCCCTTACAAGCTTCTAAAGGAAGTGGACATCCCCCGTGAACTTCCGTACTCCGTTACCTCTTATGCCTAACCACTTTTAGAGAAGGAGGACCCATAGAGTTGCTCTGAATCTAATAAGGGCGAGTCCCATGACTTTGGTTCCTCACCAAGGAGTAATCCTATGGAGGGATCCTAGTCCTAACTATTTAAGACCCAAATTAGATAATAAGAGAGTTAGCCACTTAAGACCTTCTCAACGTGTAGTAATCCTACCTATTTTCACACAAAGTAGACTTATATATATATATATATAGTTATATATACACACTAAACCTCTCACATTAAACTGTATAGCTGTAGATGCTAGATATGCCGGTCGGTTCCGGCCAGGCTTCTACTACAAATTGGTTTAACCTCGTGGCATAGTGTACTAAGTTTTGAATGGCGCATGGCACCCAGATCTCTCACATTAGTTGGGCCTACTTATGGTTGCAGCATTTGTCGGTCGGTCCCGGGAAGGCTTATACCACAAATGGCAACTAACCTCGTGACTTTGTATGTCACTATTAATATATGTAAAGCCATTCTATATGCACACTCAAGCAATCAATATATATATATATATATACCGGGACATTTCAAATTTGAATTCTATCCCGCACTTATTACATTATTATAACATTAATTACATTGATTACATTTACATAAGTATAATAATTATAATGGCTAAATAACGCTAATGTTCGTATGAACGAGAAAACGTTCTAACGATACAAAAATTGACAACTTGTCTAAATCAAGGTATACAAGTTGATTTTTCCATATCTTTACCGCTATAATTTAGGCATGATGGCATAATAACAAATAACCGATAGCAATGAATAAAAAAAAATACATACATACAAATTTCAACTTTTAACCTAGGCTTGTTGGATTGATTTCAATACTAGATCAAGAATAGAGTATAACATACACATATAATTTGCACATGAATGTTATAAGTTCCAGCTTATCTAATCCACCCTTTTTTGGTGTTTTGCACATAAAAACGTTTACATTTGATATATTTCAAATGAATGCATTTGGATTCAAAATAGAATCCAAACCTAATTAAATTATGGAATAACCAAATTTAAACCCTTTTAGGTTACAATCTAATATTTACATAAGGGTGGATTACAAAAAGTTGGAACAACAACAATACCCTTTTCATCCTTAATCCAACATTAAGATCAAAAGTCCACAAACCCAAATAACATGACAATTCTAATCCAGGTATAAAATAGAGGATTTGGGGGGTATTGTATTGATTTTATCGATTTCCAAATCCTCTTAGGCGTAGCTATCAAACATGTTAATCTATTAAAAAAATAGAATATGCCTAAGAACACAATATTCCACTCACATATCTGAGGAAGAGAAAATAGGATTTATGTTGTAGATCTAGATCTATGCTTAATCTTCTTGACAAACGTGCTCCAATCCTTCACTCACACAATATTTCATTTGTTTGTAACTTATTCATATATTGACCATTTTCAGCATATTATATATGAAAACGATTCAGAATTTCGCCATGAAACTGAATAAAAGATTTTCATAGCCAAATTTCTAAAGCTACAAAATATCGTTTTCCAGCCTTATTATTATTAAATTGTTTATTTATATTTATATTTAATATTTATGTCTTTTATGGGATGTTACAAGATATAGCATACAATGTTAGCAAAGTGTGTCAATTTATGCATAAGCCACTTGATACTCACTGGAAATCAGTAACAAGGATTCTGAGATATTTAAAGACTACTCTGCATAATAAAGCTAATAGCAACTTCAATATCACTGGATTTGTTGATGCTGATTGGGTTTCGGATCCAGATGACAGGAAATCAACTAGTGGCTACTACATGTACATTGGAGACAACATTGTTTCATGGTGCTCAAGAAAACAATCTACCATTTCAACATCAAGTACATAAGCAAAGTATAAGAGTATAGCAAATGCTACTAAAGAAATGATGTGGCTAAAATCACTACTCATTGAACTCAACATACAGACAAGCAAATCAATGTTTTGGTGTGACAATAAGAGTGCAGTTTATAAGTCACCTAACCCTATTTTACATTCCATAACTAAACATATCGAAATCGACTTGTATTTTTTCAGAGAACAAGTAATGAAAGGAAATATGGAGGTTAGACCCAATGGGTTGACACACTTACTAAATCTCTGTCATCTCCAAATTTTCTGAAACTTAGAGATGAACTCAAAGTCACGAAGACTGGTGAAGCGGATCCTTTTCCAAGAATCATAAAGCCAAATCGAGGCTTCAGTAGCCTGAAGAAACTCGAAGCAATAAAGATCTAAGGAAAAGTTCAATTGTCAAGCTGTCTGACAAAGGTTGTCAATTAAACTTGATGCAAATCATCAGATTTGAAGCTGTGAATGGATGTGGTGAAGAAAACAAAGTAATTTCATATTCTAATTTGAAGGATCGACAAGCAGTGACAAAGAAGACAGCGGTTTCCTCCATGGAAACCCTAACCCTAGCTTCGATTTGAAGGGGGAAATTAAAGTGAGAAAAACACATGTGTTGATCGGTATTATATTTCTCAATCCTCATCATATCACGTGGCCATTCATCCACTGTCCATTATTTCAATCCGCATTCCTCATTTCTAGCCAATACCGCTGAAGCCCAAAGTCCAAGAGTTTAGCCTGTTGTAAATACTATAAATACATGACTTTGTAACACATTTTAATATCAATTCGGTTGTAATAACAAATCAGAGAATATTTTCCTATATTCAAATACTACTCTATTCCTCAATAAAGCAGTATTTCCTCTCATTTCTTTATAAGAAGATTTGTCTAAATGCGTTAACATGGTTGGGATTCTTACGTTTAGGAATTAGGGTAATATTAGTATTATTAGTATAACAAGTTTAGACCTGTTTTAGAAATATTTACAGGAATAGGCCTGTTTTGGCCAGGTACCCATTGGCGAAGTTTGAAAATTCGCCAACACGTTTGCTCCTATAGAGGTTGTTTACAACACATTATAAACAAGTTTACACATAACAGACCAACATTGTTCACTACTCGGTAATTTATAAATAACAAAAAGTTGTAACACTATGTTGACTAATCCTTTTTTTTATTAAAAACGATGTTCAATTTATATTATAAACCCTTTTTCTTTATTTAATAAATCATTATGGTTTATAAACGATTCCAAAGCGACTTTCTGAAAATTTGACTTGGACATAACTCAAAATCTATAACATGAAATCTACATTTTCTCTTCTATTAGAAACATATAGTTCGATAGACTCGAACGTTTCTTGTTTCAAAGAAATCCGACTTATAACGAATCACATATATTTAATTAAAGTTCAAAAAATTAAACTACGAACTACCACGACGTTATGAGCTCGTTTTTAATTAAATTATAAATTATACATCCAAATAGCATCCAAAGCCCAACCAAACAACATAAACTTAATGACACATCCAAATATCTGAACATTAGAGACATATATAGTCCAATACACAAAAGACAATGTTCAAAACATAAAAGTTACAAATACACTAAATTCAACAAAACGAAATCTCATCAACACACATACATCTCCATTTTAGATTACCTAAGTACACCACTTTTTGTTATGGCCCTGCGATACACATTTGTTGCACCTATTTCTTTTAGGTGTTTGATGCTCGTCCGTAACATTTTTTTGTTCTCATAGATTTAGGTTGCTCGGGTTGTCGTCTTGTAGGTGGAGGCAATATATGTGGACCATTGTACGATGCCCAGTATTTCTTATCATGTATGGGATGAAACTCTTGCATATAGGAAGCTTCATAACTTTGGACAGAGTTCCACTTAGAAACAAAATCATGATGTGCTCTATTTATACCATAATCCTGTGTTGAACAAGCCGCCATTACATGGGCACACGATATCTTCTACAAAAGTGGGATGTTGCATGTAAAGGATCAGTGAGAACCATCGATCCTAACTTTATATTCATATCTGTGACAACGAATCACTTGCCATTCTATTCGACCAAATTGAACAAGTCTACAACGACGTGCTTCAATTTTAGCTTCCCATGTTGGAGTAAGGTGTGTTTTTAGAGCCTCCCCTTTTTCCCACCTCTTATAGAATATTTAACAGATCGAAAGAACGTCATTGCAATCAACGCCTTTATAGGTAAAAATCTGGCGCCTTTTAGTACACCATTAAAACTTTTAGATGCATTGGTTGTCATAACATGGAAACATCCACCATTATCTATGCAAAGTGCTCAATTTTCTTCAAAATTGCCTAGGCTTCGTTTAATCCAGTCATGTGCCAGCGGATTAGTTGCCTTGATTTCCTCTCTTATTTTAGTGTGCTCAGCTACTTTTGAAGCACATGCAGTAGTGTAAATCAAGCCTGTCAGTCTCTTCTCTCAATACTCCACAACTTGAAAATTGGGTTTAAAATGTCTTGCACAGAATCTATGTTTATGTGGTTCTTGCCATCTTTCCTGCAAATCTTTTGGGATCACTTTCATTCTATTAGATATAAAAGTAATGTGATGATTTTTCATACACTATGAATGAACCCACACATGCATGAAAAGAACCAGGCCCAACTATCATATGACTCGGATTGAACAACTGCATATGCTAATGGAAAAAGACAGTCGTCGACATAACAACAGTAGCAACAAGCAGTTTCCCTTTGTATTTACTAGTACAAATGTGTCCCGTCAATACATAGCAAAGGACAACAATGTAGAAAACCTGCAATAGAAGGAGCAAAATCCCAAAAAGCACGATAAAATATCGTAACATCATCATATGTTATATGTCTAACCTGGATTGCTTCTCTTTACTTCTTTAAAATATTGTGGCAAATTCATATATGATTGACCCAAACACCATAAATTTTTTCCAATGTTTTATTTAACGTTCGCCAAACTTTCATATAACTGATTTTGATGAAGAGTTGGTTATCGGCAAGCACTTGTACCATACCAACTGAGATATCCAAATCGTCCTTGACAAAAGACATGATTTTAGAGACAAAAAAATTCAGAAGTGGCTTGCTTGTGGTTGGAATTAATCGTAAGATTGACACAGCTATGTTCATGAGGCCGCTTTCTGATTTCCCACTATCCAGTTTGAGATTTCTTAGACACTATAGCATGTATTCTCCATAGAAAGGTAGCGTTAACATTATATATAGCAGTATATATTGTTCTATTCGACTTACTTGGCTTGTAAAAAACTCCGTGTAGAATAGACCATTCTGTTAGTTGGCGTAGAAACTTTTCTTTACTTTCGAATACCATCCCAACAACAAAACCATTATGTATGCAAGCAGTAGAGATTTTTTCACCTGAAAAATCCAGATTAGCAACTACTGATCTGGCCATCATTTATGTCGTAAAGATATCATCAACCAATGGTGCTTCCATTTGAACCTCAGCACCATCATCTTCATGATTAGAAAGTCAAAGTCCAGCGGATCAATGGTGACTTGCATTTGTTGAATCCAACATGTATCATCAGTAGTTCTCGTGGCAACCACTATGCTATTAATAGGGTCATTTACTTCCATATCTGTTGGATCATTTGTCTGCTCTAAAGGTCCGACACCCCGGTCTAATTCAGTTTCTTCATTTAATCTTTTAAAAAATGCATTTCAGTCACATCTTAATGTAGGATCTAAATTAACCCTAGAGGGGGGGGTGAATAAGGTTTATCGCAGATTTTCACAGAGTAATTAAATAATCACAGCACAGATAATAATCAGAGTAAATGCGGAAAATAAATAACACACAGATATACCCAGCTTCGGCAAAACCCTGCCTACTGCTGCATTCCCCAAGGTTTCTACTAGGAGTTAAAACAATCTCTACGCTTACAATCCCCTGTAAACTCGCGACACTCGCTCCCAGCTGTTCTTAACCCTACGCTCAAAACCCTGCACTGGTTTCTATCCCCGAAACCAGATTTCCCCGAATTTCAATTCCCGTAATTCGTCTTCCCTAGATTTTACAGATCTAGAAACTGTTTGTTTGTTTTTACGAATTAAACAAAAACAATTGTAAAATAAAATAGAAAAACCCTTAGGAGTTAAAATAAATGGATTATCCCTTTTAAAAAAGCTTGGCCGGCCTCTTCTATTTGCCCTAGCCCCTTTATTCTTTGACCCGATCTCCTTTTTCTTAAAAATGGCGGCGGTTCTTGAGAAATTCCTAGGGTTTCTTCAAATCCCTAAATTGCGATTGTATGATTAATTCTATGATGCTCGAGTCTGTTTGGCTTCGATCTCTGGAGGCTAGCGCTTTTTCTAGGGTTTGTGCTTCTCGTTAAACTCGACTTCGACGGCTCTAGGGTTTCGATTCTATTCAACTTGAGGTCGCTACTTTCTCGTGTGATGATTTCGAGTAATTCAGTGGCTATCCTCTTCTTCGTTGATGAGTGTTGAACTGGATCCAAGTAATCTCCTTTTTACTGGTATGAATTTAATTCGGATTTTTGCTTTTTGCTTGTTCGAACTTGGATGATTTTTAAAAAGCCAGTGATGTTTGGTGTATTTATAGGATTAAAATCCTGAATATTCGCTCTGATTTCGTATTAGAATTGGTCATTGATATATACGAAAATATTTGGGGCTTTTTAAAATAGCTTTCTTGTAGCTGATCTGGAACTTTTGATTGAGTCTTCCTTGACTTCGAATTCCTTTATTTGAACTTGTGATTAATATATATTTTGCGTGATGAATTCTTCCTTGCCTCGTATGCTTCTGGAACTTTGAATTGGTCTTGAAATAAATTTAAATCCTGCTTTTAAAAAATTCTTTGAACCATCCTAAAACAAAACCATTTTTCCTGTCTTTAAATCTGATATGAACAGTTGCTTCTTTAAAAAAAACTGGACAGATGCTTCGCTTGACTTCCTTGACTTTGAATTTGTGTTTTTCTTTGATAAGAGCCTTGATCTTGTTAAGAACTGATATTATGCTTGATCACTATGGTAACTCTTTATTGATCAGAAATGGGTACTGCTTTTGATCTTTCTTTGAACAGAATCAACACTTGAACTTGCCAAACTTTTTAATTGATGTCGCACTTGATATTTGCTTTTTAACAAAACTTGATTACTGAATTTGATTTAATACTTGACTGTTTTTGAACTAATAAGAACAGCTGCTATCTTATTGAACAGATTTGCACTTGAACTTGCTTTGTTGAGAACAAAGAACTGATGCTATACTTGATCATACAAATGCTCTTCTAACTTGGTTGAATGCCATTTTCATTTTGCTGTTATTGAAACATGCATGCTTGAATTTGCTCCCTTTATACTTGCTTTTGGACTGATAAACACAAATGCTAGAATTCTTGAACCTGCTCAGTTCTTTAGCTTGAACATGAATCATTTGCTTGGACTGTTGGATTCTTTCTAGCTGACAAACTTGAGCAAATATTATACTTTATTTGCCACACTGCTTGAATTTCATTTTCATGATATTTCTGTTGATGTTCAAACTTGTATACACCATCTGTTTGACTCTGAATCGACCATTTTAAACCTTCCAGCAATCTTTTGTACTGAAGATATATATATATATATATATATATATTTGCTGATTAAAAACTGACAGATGTTATACTTGATTTGCCCAAGCTTTAACAGAACTACCCATTCATTTTTATATTGCCAAAACTTGTATTGTTTGTACCCTGAGCAGACTTGTGTTCGAGCTATTTGTTTTGTTGTTGTGACCTTCTGCTTGTGCATGCTTTCACTTGTTCACTGTTATGTCTCCACCTGACTTTGAGTAATGCTTTTCACTTCATATTGCTCTGTCCATGTTTTTACCTTGATGAATTGGCCATGCTATCTTGAGTTGTCTTGGCTTGTTTGTTTATGCCATGTACCCTTGCTCATGAACTTCTCGGCCTAAATATTATATCAGTTCCACTGTCTTGTTTGCGCCTTGTCTTTGTATTACTTACTTTTTCCCATGATTTCATTGTCAATTTGTGGCACCCTTGACTCTTATATTACTTTCACCTCTTGACATATTATCTTGATGTTGGCACCTTAAATAAACTCTTATGTTGACCTCATTGAGTTCATGTGATCTGACCATTTAGCTGTAGCTTTTGCACCATGTTTTCTTGCACCATGCTTCAAGTTTGAATGACTGTAATCTGCTCATTTAAAAGTTTTGTCATGTTTTGTTTGTAGCTCCATTCTGGCTTGTGATTATGTTGCACTGACTTCTTGCATGTATCACCATATTTCTGTTTTGCTCCTTGGTTAATATTTTCTTTTTCTTTTTCTTTTAATGTCCACTGAGTCGAGACGGTCCTTGTGACTACTCCTCAGTCGCGACACTGGATTGGCGTGGCAGTGCACACGTGCATACACATGTGTATATGCAGCCATCCAGACGAGTTTTTCAGTCCCTGCATATCAGACCAAGTCTAGAAAAATGATGAGAAACACACCGTAATTCTGAGGCAAATAAAATTTAAAAAATAAATTTTTATTTGCTTTTATTTTATTTTTGTTGCAGTCTACTGTGTGTGTTCTTTTGTATGAACAGGTATGAAGATGACTGAATTGACTGTGGAATGCTGTGAAGTCAAGAAGACTGAAGACGATGATATTCATATGTGTCGGTATATACGAGTGAACTGTATAGAAATGTAGTATATATGAAAGTGTAAGTGTTGTAAAGAGGAGCTAAGTACGAAATTGAATATATTGAAATGTATATTAGTGATGTATGTACAAATAGTGGAGTTGTAAATCTGTACTGTTTAAATACCGAAATAAAATATTCTTATTCAAATAAAATACTGTGTGAATATTTAAATTTCTGTATAGTTGTATTTTATTTAAATAGAAATGTTGTATTCCTGTCTGATGTGTAGTATAACAGTACAGTTACAAACACATTCAATAATAAAATATATTTGGTTGTTATCATCAAACAAAAATCATATAATTGTGTATACAACACTGTTATATACAACAATCTCCCCCTTTTGATGATGACAAACAAATAAAAGATTTTGAATGTGTTTTGAACGTGAAATATATTACTCCCCCTATTTGTATGCTCCCCCTACAACTGAACTCCCCCTATATATATGGAAAAATATGAATGATGAAATCCAATTGACCAATCTCCCCCTAGATATTTAATTTCCAATATTAAAATATTTTTGAATTAAATACTCATCAATCAAAATCTTGACCATTATTTCTCCCCCTTTTGTTATCATCAAAATGATAATAGAAATTGAAATAGTGATGAATATTGACTATAAATATAAATTCAAATTAAGAGAGAGAATATATATCGCAAATCCCATTTAATCAAACAAAAATCATAATAATCTTTAAATCAGAAGCAAATTTCACTTTCAGAATGAATGGATTTACGATGGATTTTATCGAATGAGGAGAGTTCAATAAAAATTGAATATTTGAATATGAATTTTAAAGATTTTAAATATGCTAAAAAAGTGTTAAGCACTTTCTAACCACGCATAGCCCAAAGGTCTTTTAAATGGGGTTAGTAGTAACTTAACTTTATCCTCTCTAATGAGTTCCATCCATGCACAGCCCGAAGGTCTTTTAAGTGAGAATGGAAGCACATAGAAATTAAGGTAATTCACCCACGCATAACCGCGAGGATTTTTAAATGGGAGTGAATACCAAGGATAAATTATTATTTTTTATTTTTTTTAATTTCAAGAATAATTAGAACTCCCCAAATTAAATAAACCATGATGAATGACAGAAATATGGTAGATATAGAAGATGGTAGTGAAATAAGCTCTAATTCAAAGATATTATAAAATCTGTTTAATCATCATGAGATTTAAAATAATATCTCTTCTAGTTATGAATTATACCATAGTCGCAACTCATCACAGTTTCATAAATCTATCAATAATTTTGATGAGTCCCAAAACGGTTCAAATTAATCAATAATTTCAATTTTTGAATAAATAATCAAAAATAATTTTAAAATTGAAAATATCAATTTTAAGAGGAGTTTTTGAAAAATGCAAGTTGAAAATCAACTTAAAAAAATCAATCAGTTAAAAAATGAAATTTTCTAATATTTTTAATACTGATTGTTCCTAGACAATTTTTTTTTTTAAACTATTTATATATTAATTTGATTCAAATTGCCTATCAATTTCCTTATCAGAGCAGCACAAGATCATTTTCAAAGCAAGAATCACAAGTGACATCCTCAGAGAATTTTTAAACTCAAGAAACAGTCAACTTATCAAATCTGAAGATAATTGTTTGAAATCACCAAAAAAAATTTTTTATATAATCAAAGAATTTCAATAATCCATAATGAATGATTTCAAAAATAGCCAAGTAAAAATAAACTAAAAGGAATAAAAGTACGAATTTAGAGATCATACCTGACTTACCATAATCAACGTGATGCAATGAATCTCCAACTCTGAATCTATGGCTAAGGAACTCCAAATAATTCGATATATGAATCAACTTGAATTTTATCTTACTTAAGCACAGTTGTTCCTCAGCCTCCCACAGTACCTAAATGTTTATATGATCGAGTGGTCTAACAAAAGTTGTTTTACCACTCTTATCTTCGTTTACACGTTTTGGTACCCAAACCCGTTTATATAACAATCCATTACTATTCACTAGCGTACCCTTTGGAACCCAAATTTGTTTAGATTTGCTTAAATTTATTTTGTTAATTTTTGGAATCCAGACAGATTTAAATGAATTGTTTTTAAACGAGTTATCAGTTTGTTTATGATTTAAAAAACCTTTGAAATTATTAAATTTCAAAAATTCAATTTTATCGTTTTCAAAGCCAATTAAAGGATTTTTAAAATCATTAAAATTTTGTTTTTCAACTTGATCAGATTCAAATCCAAGTCCCTTTTTATTCTGAACAAAAAATTGATTTTTTAACAACATATTCAACGATTTCTCTCCTTTAGAAAATTTAGTCAAAGCTGACTCAAGTCGTTGAATTTTAAATTTAAGATCGCTATTTTCTTTCATTAAATTTGAACAACGATTAATAGCGATTTTCCTTTTTTCAGCATCAGTTTGTTTTAAAATCAAATTTTCGTTTTCAAGTGCTTTGATTCTAGCATTGGACTTGAAAATTTCAATTTCAAATTGTTCTCGCTTTTCAAAATCAAGTTTTTCAGATTCTCTAAACTTTTCAATTACCTTTTCAAAATTAAGATTTTCATTTTTCAAATTCATGTTTTCACTTTTAAGTAACTCAAGATCAGTTTTTAATTTCAAAAAATCGTTACTCAAAAATTGACATTTTTCACATTCTGAAAGCGGTGAATTCTTAACTTTTTCAAGTTTTGTTTCTAAACTGTTATTTTCTTGAACTAGTTTTGACCTATCAGATTTTAATTTCTTAACTTTTAGTTCAAGAGAATCAACGGTTTTTGTGAGATCATGACAAATTAAAATTAAATCTTTATAAGTAAAACTCGATACCTCACTTGAATCCTCTTCACTACTTTCTGTATCAGAATGAGCCAAAAGACACAAATTAGCTTCCTCTTCTTCACTTTCAGAAACTTCTTCTCCTTCTTCGTCATCCCATGTAGCAGCAAAGGCTTTCTTCTGAACTTCTTTTTCTTTTCATTTTTAAGATGTGGGCAATTTGGTTTGATATGTCCGGGTTTCTTGCAATTGTAGCAAAACACTTCATCGTTTGAACTATCTGAACTTTCAGACTTGTCGGTTTTTGAATTCTTCTTTCGTGGTTTGTATTTTCCTTTAGCCCACTTTTTCAAAACCATGGCTAGCTCTTCAACGGGATTATCATCATTACTTTCAACAGAATTATTTAGAGCGATCGTCTTTTTCTTTGATTCAGAATCCTTTCGTTCTTCTCTTGCTTTTAACTCCATCTCGTAAGTTATCAGATTTCCGATCAACTCTTCCATGCTTACTTTATTCAGATCTTTTGATTCTTGAATCGCCGTCACCTTTGCTTCAAAATTCATCGGTAGCACTCTCAGTATCTTTCTGATCAATTCCACTTCGGGTATAGGTTTTGCCAAGAGCTTTTGCATTGTAGACCAGTGATGAGAAGCGTCCATACATCTCTTTTATATCTTCGTCTTTTTGCATAGAGAAATTTTCATATTCGTTGCTGAGTAGAGCGAGACGAGATTCCTTTACTTGAGATGTCCCTTCGTGTGTGACCTCCAACGTATGCCATATTTCCTGTGCTGTCTCACAATGAGAAATTCGATTAAATTCAGTTTTATCAAGAGCACAAATTAAAGCATTCATTGCTTTGGCATTAGTTGAAAATAATTTTTTATCATTAGCATCCCACCTATCTTTTGATTTAGGAATTTCAACACCACTAACAATAACAGTGAGAGATCTATAACCCGTTTCAATAATATCCCATACATCATAATCGACTGAACTCAAATAAATTTTCATCCTAGCTTTCCAATATGCATAATCAGTTCCATTAAACATTGGTGGCCAAGCTATGGACTGACCCTTAGAAAACGCGTTATTAGACAGATTCATGACTCTAGAGTTAAAATAAAATAAAAAATACCTGCTCTGATACCACTTGTAGGATCTAAATTAACCCTAGAGGGGGGGTGAATAGGGTTTATCGCAGATTTTCACAGAGTAATTAAATAATCACAGCACAGATAATAATCAGAGTAAATGCGGAAAATAAATAACACACAGATATACCCAGCTTCGGCAAAACCCAGCCTACTGTTGCATTCCCCAAGGTTTCTACTAGGAGTTAAAACAATCTCTACACTTACAATCCCCTGTAAACTCGCGACACTCGCTCCCAACTGTTCTTAACCCTACGCTCAAAACCCTGCACTGGTTTCTATCCCCGAAACCAGATTTCCCCGAATTTCAATTCCCGTAATTCGTCTTCCCTAGATTTTACAGATCTAGAAACTGTTTGTTTGTTTTTACGAATTAAACAAAAACAATTGTAAAATAAAATAGAAATACCCTTAGGAGTTAAAATAAATGGATTATCCCTTTTAAAAAAGCTTGGCCGGCCTCTTCTATTTGCCCTAGCCCCTTTATTCTTTGACCCGATCTCCGTTTTCTTAAAAATGGCGGCGGTTCTTGAGAAATTCCTAGGGTTTCTTCAAACCCCTAAATTGCGATTGTATGATTAATTCTATGATGCTCGAGTCTGTTTGGCTTCGATCTCTGGAGGCTAGCGCTTTTTCTAGGGTTTGTCCTTCTCGTTAAACTCGACTTCGACGGCTCTAGGGTTTCGATTCTATTCAACTTGAGGTCGCTACTTTCTCGTGTGATGATTTCGAGTAATTCAGTGGCTATCCTCTTCTTCGTTGATGAGTGTTGAACTGGATCCAAGTAATCTCCTTTTTACTGGTATGAATTTAATTCGGATTTTTGCTTTTTGCTTGTTCGAACTTGGATGATTTTTAAAAAGCCAGTGATGTTTGGTGTATTTATAGGATTAAAATCCTGAATATTCGGTCTGATTTCGTATTGGAATTGGTCATTGATATATACGAAAATATTTGGGGCTTTTTAAAATAGCTTTCTTGTGGCTGATCTGGAACTTTTGATTGAGTCTTCCTTGACTTCGAATTCCTTGATTCGAACTTGTGATTAATATATATTTTGCGTGATGAATTCTTCCTTGCCTCGTATGCTTCTGGAACTTTGAATTGGTCTTGAAATAAATTTAAATCCTGCTTTTAAAAAATTCTTTGAACCATCCTAAAACAAAACCATTTTTCCTGTCTTTAAATCTGATATAAACAGTTGCTTCTTTAAAAAAAAACTGGACAGATGCTTCGCTTGACTTCCTTGACTTTGAATTTGTGTTTTTCTTTGATAAGAGCCTTGATCTTGTTAAGAACTGATATTATGCTTGATCATTATGATAACTCTTTATTGATCAGAAATGGGTACTGCTTTTGATCTTTCTTTGAACAGAATCAACACTTGAACTTGCCAAACTTTTTAGTTGATGTCGCACTTGATATTTGCTTTTTAACAAAACTTGATTACTGAATTTGATTTAATACTTGACTGTTTTTGAACTAATAAGAACAGCTGCTATCTTATTGAACAGATTTGCACTTGAACTGGCTTTGCTGAGAACTAAGAACTGATGCTATACTTGATCATACAAATGCTCTTCTAACTTGGTTGAATGCCATTTTCATTTTGCTGTTATTGAAACATGCATGCTTGAATTTGCTCCCTTTATACTTGCTTTTGGACTGATAAACACAAATGCTAGAATTCTTGAACCTGCTCAGTTCTTTAGCTTGAACATGAATCATTTGCTTGGACTGTTGGATTCTTTCTAGCTGACAAACTTGAGCAAATATTATACTTTATTTGCCACACTGCTTGAATTTCATTTTCATGATATTTCTGTTGATGTTCAAACTTGTATACACCATCTATTTGACTCTGAATCGACCATTTTAAACCTTCCAACAATCTTTTGTACTGAATATATATATATATATATATATATATATTTGCTGATTAAAAACTGACAGATGTTATACTTGATTTGCCCAAGCTTTAACAGAACTACCCATTCATTTTTATATTGCCAAAACTTGTATTGTTTGTACCCTGAGCAGACTTGTGTTCGAGCTATTTGTTTTGTTGCTGTGACCTTCTGCTTGTGCATGCTTTCACTTGTTCACTGTTATGTCTCCACCTGACTTTGAGTAATGCTTTTCACTTCATATTGCTCTGTCCATGTTTGTACCTTGATGAATTGGCCATGCTATCTTGAGTTGTCTTGGCTTGTTTGTTTATGCCATGTACCCTTGCTCGTGAACTTCTCGGCCTAAATATTATATCAGTTCCACTGTCTTGTTTGCGCCTTGTCTTTGTATTACTTACTTTTTCCCATGATTTCATTGTCAATTTGTGGCACCCTTGACTCTTATATTACTTTCACCTCTTGACATATTATCTTGATGTTGGCACCTTAAATAAACTCTTATGTTGACCTCATTGAGTTCATGTGATCTGACCATTTAGCTGTAGCTTTTGCACCATGTTTTCTTGCACCATGCTTCAAGTTTGAATGACTGTAATCTGCTCATTTAAAAGTTTTGTCATGTTTTGTTTGTAGCTCCATTCTGGCTTGTGATTATGTTGCACTGACTTCTTGCATGTATCACCATATTTCTGTTTTGCTCCTTGGTTAATATTTTTTTTTCTTTTAATGTCCACTGAGTCGAGACGGTCCTTGTGACTACTCCTCAGTCGCGACACTGGATTGGCGTGGCAGTGCACACGTGTGTATATGCAGCCATCCAGACGAGTTTTTCAGTCCCTGCATATCAGACCAAGTCTAGAAAAATGATGAGAAACACACCGTAATTCTGAGGCAAATAAAATTTAAAAAATAAATTTTTATTTGCTTTTATTTAATTTTATTTTTGTTGCAGTCTACTGTGTGTGTTCTTTTGTATGAACAGGTATGAAGATGACTGAATTGACTGTGGAATGCTGTGAAGTCAAGAAGACTGAAGACGATGATATTCATATGTGTCGGTATATACGAGTGAACTATATAGAAATGTAGTATATATGAAAGTGTAAGTGTTGTAAAGAGGAGCTAAGTACGAAATTGAATATATTGAAATGTATATTAGTGATGTATGTACAAATAGTGGAGTTGTAAATCTGTACTTTTTAAATACCGAAATAAAATATTCTTATTCAAATAAAATACTGTGTGAATATTTAAATTTCTGTATAGTTGTATTTTATTTAAATAGAAATGTTATATTCCTGTCTGATGTGTAGTATAACAGTACAGTTACAAACACATTCAATAATAAAATATATTTGGTTGTTATCATCAAACAAAAATCATATAATTGTGTATACAACACTGTTATATACAACACTTAAATTTCTTTGAGTAGTTAGCAAAAAATATTGTGCAACACATATCTTTGGCTCATATCGTACAGTTCTGACTGAGAAGGAAACATGGCATGTTGCAAATGTTTCCCATGAACATTTACTTAAAAAGTTTAGTATATTTCTCATGAACATTTGGTTAAAAAGTTTGTTATTGTTGATGTTGCTCGTCCACATTCGGATGAAAATAGGGATTGGTATACATAGGAGAACTAAAGATGAGTGAAGGATCATGAGTTTGCAACATTTCCCTAAAATACCCTAAACCCGTACTTATGATGGAAGGGGGGATGATTTCTTCCACGCTTTGTTTTGGTATTTTTCCAATATAGAGCTCAATCGATTTGGTAACTGTAGAAAACATTACTTCTACATCTTCATCATTAGAGAGTAATACTGCTCTCGACCTTGAATCAGTAGGTCAGTTGATCAACAACTCAATATCATATTCGAGAGGGTTAATTTTTGTTGCTTTGAAGACAAATTCTTTCAAAGCATCAAATGTGCAACCCTTATGAACACTCCCTTGTTTGCAAAATCCTCCAACGTATTTTCCATTTTGCTGCTCGTCCACGACTAATTCACAATTGTAGTAGCAAAGTGTAGGAATAAGATTTCTAGCCATTGTTGAATGAGTAAATTAGTTTTGAAGATATTTGAAGTAGGTATAGAAGAGTTTCTTAAATGAAAAATAATGTGTTATAGAGATTTGAAATAGGCAAACATCTCTCAGCAATGTCATTGTCAAGTCTGCTTTAATCATTTCAGAAATGTCAAGTAAATTCGTATTGTTTGGAACAGCTTTGGCACAGCTTTGGAACAACTTTACTTAGTGTGGTCATTTCGAACTATTTGTACTATTTGGCACAACTTTGGAACAACTTTAATCAATGTGATCATTTCGTACTATTTGTAACAGCTTTAATCAATGAATGGTCATTTCATATTTCACTCATCCAAAGTGTTTTTGGTAGAGCATGGTCTATTCTTCACACAACCAATTTTAATCAATGAGTTGTCATTTCATCTTCCATCAACCAAAGTGTTTTTGGTTATAGACATTGATATTAATCAATATTAACATACTAACGGTTTAGTGTTTAGTCCAATGATATAAGCATATAAATTTAATAAACAAACCCATTTTCTAATACATAAACAAAAATACAATACTTCATACTCATCTTCCAAGTTCTACAATCATAAAAACACACTAACAATAATTCAAACTTATATTCGAAATACTACTACAATAACAATTAATAGGATCCCTAGTGGTTATGATTAAACTGCAAGTTTTCAAGGAGTTGTTCTAGGTGTTTAATTTCTTTTTCCAGCTCATTTGCATATGTTCTGCCCCTTGAACATAGAGGTTCAACAAACCATTCTACAAAATTGCAACCTTTAGGATAAAAGGACAAAGAAGTATTCGACGACCAATATTTTTGCCATTAGCTCTTACAACAACATCATCCATATATCCACAGTGGTAGCAAATTGGGTAAGAGTCAACCTCTTGTTATGTTGAGGGTTGCAAAACTTGTACCTGCTCAACCTCTTAATCTTGATGTGGTTGGTAAACTAACTGTTCGTTCATTGATTGGATAACGACATGTTCATTCGATTCCGGTTGAAGTGTGAGTGCATCAAGATCTGGGTATTCAAGAGAAACGTCCTTGTAATGTTGTTCTTGATAGTTTATATTCCAATTTACATCAGTGTGATCACTGGAACGAAGTGGTAGGAGATGCCAAAATCAGAGTCAAGAGATGATGGCCATGAAGGCACTGTTAAGAGAAATAGATTAATGGAGATTTAGTGGAATATGGAATCAAATTAATGAATGAAGAAGTTGTGAAGAAGTAGGGGAGCATTTATAGAATTGTAAAATGCATTGGCAAAGTTTCGGAATTCGCCCACAGGTGAAGTTTCAAAATTTTCTCACTCTGGTACCTTTACAAAACAGGTCTATATTTGTAAATATTTCCAAAACAAGGCTAAACATGGTATAATCTCTACAAATCAACCTAAAATGGTTAATTTTCATCATTCTGGCCTTCTTGAAAAAGTGTTTGAAAGCTTCATAGACATCGACCTGGACAATAAGCCAGCAGATGATGTAAAAGAAGTCGTTAAATCCATCCAGCAGTCACACCAGCCTTTATTAAGAGTGAACATAGCCTCTTTAATCTCAGCATCTTGTGCACCCTCAAAAAGGTACTGATTATCCTGAGCGTTAAACATTAGCGAAATATTCTAAATGATGCCATCAAAATCAGGTTTGAAGTTTGAGGCATTGCCAAAGTGGTCGGTGAAGTAGGAAATGAACGCATTTTCAACACTACTAGGGGATCTTTGTTGTATATTACAGTGGTCAGGATTGTTGTTACATTTTCATGAGTTTGTTTAGCCTTGAGCCAGGGACGTACGCAGGAATTTAACTTAGTGGGGGCGGAAGATCAAATTCTAATTTTCTTGCATATATTTAGTGGTAGAATTTGAAGATCTATTAAGGAGATAGATATTATAATTTACTATACATATATGTATAAGCATATTCAAAATCATCATATAACATTTTTTTTTTAAGAATATCAATGATAGACATTACTTTGTTAAATATTACCATTTAACATGATTGTCTATAAGAAAAATGTATGTAAATCACAAAATAAGCATTCACCTTTTTGGCTTGTAAATATGTAATGGAGTTTGAAGTATGTTAACCTGAAAACATAAATATCGATATTTTGATTTTATAAAATTACTTTCCCTATCAGAATACAAGTTAAAAGTGGATATACATCGATCCTCCATGACTTTCGAAGCAAGCGCAATTCTCGGTGTCCTAACAAACACTGAATGGCCTGCCTCAGGGGTTTTCAGTTAACTACAGAACTGAGTCCTAAAATAGTAAATATGAGGCTGATTCTGATCGTGAATCAATATGCGACCACAAAACCTTTAGTCATCAACCCAAACAAATACATATACCACGAAACAAAATAATGCAAATGTTTACCTCCTAGAAAGAAAAGGAGTTGCAGGAATTGCCATAATCTTCACCCTCCTAGAACCTTCTCAACATGATCATTCGAGCAGATGCAGCGAACCTCATTCAAAGATCCGACTTTTTGTTGATTACTCAAATTTGAATAAACAGGAGCAGCAAAAAATGCTAACTCCAAATCTTTAATATAACCAAATGCGGGGCCTTCTCACAAAAATAACACCTTAATCATTTTCTGAGCTTCCTATTATTGATACTTTTGACTGAAACGCAAAAAAAGAGTGATGGATTCTGCAGTGGGAAAAAAGGATTGAGAAGGTGGGGATAAAATTACTTTGTTAGGAGGCTGTTGCGGTGCCAAATCTCGTTGTTTTCCCCGAATTGCGTCATTTCTTCCATCACAACTCTGTATCTTATTTGAATTATGCTAATACGTTTGTTGTGACTGAATTCATGACTTTGAAGAGACAGCGCAGCTAGGGTTCAGATGCATCGAAGCTCGATTGGGGTGATTCCCGCAGCTTTCATTAATTGGACAGGTTTCTCCACCCGCCACTGATTTCATGTATTTCTTCTTCACCGTCAAGCCAGCGGAGGTGGTGCCGGTCGCTACCTTCGTTTTTTGAGTAGGGCAGTTTTTGTGAAGCAAGACAAGTGGAAATCCGTCATCTTCAGCAGGTTTCGTCATTGTTAATTTTTTTTTTTTTTTTTAAATGAGTAGGGGCGACAGCCCCCACTGGGCCTATACTAGGTCCGTCATTGGCTTGAGCGCAGCATGAAAAAAGGTTAATTTACGATCACATAGTTATCTTAAGTAACATATAAAATTTTTGTGTCATGGGAATTTGTTTAGGGTTATATATTTTCGACAATGCTAAATTTGTATTATGGATCAATATGACAATATGATTATTTGGAGTGAAAAAAAAATATTTGGCCATTCCAGATATTAGTCCATGTTGACCTTGACTGGTTGGTACTTGATCATTATATATTCAGATTTTAAGCATCCAAAATATACAATATTCATAATTGGCGGATATTTCTTGTGCAATATATATTACTATGTTTTTGAAAATACAATGTTTTAATGTATTGAATATCTTTTCAAGTTAGATTAGTATTTTATAGCATCAAAAAGTCAACTGATGTGAATGATATGATATTTCTTATTTAAGCTTAGTTTGAATCACTATTTCACATAGAGTATGGCTTCTTTATGGTAGATATGGAACAACATTAATAGGTGGAAAATGCGTGTACTTATATTTGTTTCTGAATTAGATGTGCCCATACCATACTTATTCATCTCTTAGCTTAATAGGAAGTGAAAATTAGGGAGGCATCTCTATTATATTTTCATATTGTAAAGTCGGTCCAAGTCAAAGTTTCATTGTAAATCTAGTCCATATTTTCTAGAAATAAATAAAATTATTGCTAATATGTCAGCAAGTTTTATAAATAATTTCTGATATGTTAGCAACTTTCGCTGGTAAAGTTTCATTGTAAATCCGGTCTCCGTTTTCCAGAAACAAAGGAAAATTTATTGCTGAAATGTCAGCAACTTTTATAAATAATTGCTGATATGTCAGCAACTTTTATACAATGTACAAAAAAGTGAAAAATTATTGTTAAAATGTCAGCAACTTTTGTAAATAATTGTTGATATGTCAGCAAATTTTATACCGTATACAGAAAAGTTGTTGATATATTAACAACTTTTATGAAATGTTGCTGATATGTCTGGAACAATCGTGGATAACAAAAGATCTAATTACGCTGAAATTTAATGGAGGACTTTTCGTGTATTTTAAACCTTAATAAGAACCTGTTCCAAAAGTACCCTAATAGGAATGCACGCTCAGTAATATTATTCTTACCAGCGTATAATTGATGGTTGATGTTATTTACTTATCTACATCTATTCTTTCAAAAAGGTTGTTATACTTTGATGGTTTTGAGATTAAATAAGAAACTAATCTGCAAAATGCATGTTTATACTGGTCAATGAAAGATTAATCAAAAGAAATATGATTCATGAACATACAACTTCATCATCATATAACTATAAAGGAAAAAAAAAAGGTTAAAAGAAAATCATATAGTGAATCCATGTGTGGATGGCAGGTTCACACTAGTAATGACATTATGAAATTCACATTTGTTCGATACACTGTTAATATTCTTCCAAGTAAAAATATAACTTTTACTTCTGATCCTTTTTATTTATTAAATTTAGTCTTGTATATTGAGTCAGTTCCCATAGTCTACGTCATTTAGATAACTTGGATGCCCCCACATTACCAACAAAGTCTTCCACGCCAATTCGGCGTTTACAACGTTCAGTGCACATGCATTTACGCTGTACGCCTTCACACTTTCCGCTTTCGTAATGTTCGGCTTGACATACGGTAGCACAGTTGGAACTACTAAAGCACATTCCGCTGAATTTCCCACTTGGATACTTGCATTCTAGTGCATCTGCCAACATTGAATAATCTGATCCTGTATTACTCAGAAAAGAAGGATAAAACATTAAAGAAAGATCAATCGCAAATACACAAGTTATGAGAAGAATGAAATGGGCTAGAAATAAATTGTAATACCAATATATGAAAGGACAAAAAGGATAAAAAAGGAAGAAACCATGCTTCTAAAGATAGACATTGTTTCGTCTTCAAAATAATGCAAATGTTATAGAGAGTTCTCTTGCAAGGTACCAAATTTTTGTAGCTTATATATAATGGTAGTTATGGTTAATTTGAGAAACTAGTTTTCTTTATACCAAAACAATATTTTGCTTTGGTGGATGAACTAAAAATGATTTTGTTCGTGTACCTGTTAATTGCAAGCATTATTTATACTGCATAAATAACAGGTGAAAATCTAAACTTAATCCTGGATATAAAATGGTGCTAATATAAGTAAATTGATGAAATGGTTGGATTCTTATCATTAATTAACTAATTTAATGTATCATAAGTCTTTAGACATATCAACAACATTTAATAAAAGTTGCTGACATTTCAGCAATAATTTTTCCTTTTATTCTAGAAAATAAGGACCGGGTTAACAATGAAACTTTACCGGCGAAATTTGCTGACATATCAGCAATTATTTATAAAAGTTGCTGATATATTAATAATAATAATTTTTTATTTCTAAAAAACAGGAATTGAATTTACAATGAAACTTTGACAGAGACCAGTTTTACAATATGAAAGTATAATATGAGTGCCTCACTAATTTTCACTTAAAATAAAGCAATATAAAATATAATATTAAATAAGTCCTTAACTATATATTGATAATTCCGGGTCAAGTGTCTTTAAGTACTCTCTCTCGTATCCTGTACCTAACCAGTGGGTTGTTTGAGGAGGTAGTCTGTTCATGTTTAGGTAAATTATATGGAGGCAGGTCGAGAGCACCCTAAACAGTGCACACCCCAAACGCCCTCCAATCTCCACCAAGTATTTTCCGTTCTCTCTTCTTCCAATCACTATTTCACTTTCCACTCACATTCTTTAATATAAACGGATGGTGAAAATCAAGGAACATTTAGGGTGCTTCATTTTTGAAATGCAAATGAATGCTTGCCTTTATAAATAAGCTACATAAACAGATTTTTCATCATTTTTTATACTAGGTTTATTAATATCATTCAAACCTCATAACCGCGCATATCGCTCCCATCTACGACCAAGTGAAATCTAACATAATATATAATAATCATGTATACATGTAAATGTACCCCCTTACGTCACCTTGGTCCTGACTCCTATATACCATCCATGGTATCTTTCGTGATCATTTCATTGGGATCCCATCATTTTGCCATGTGAATGTAAAAGCTATATCCATAATAGATGATGGTATGCCTATATTACGATTGTGCACGTCATCGTTCTATCATAAGTCTACCTAAATCCCAGTTACAGGACACTCCATTACCCACGCTGCACAAGAATCCAATCCAGGATTTAAGCCAGTGGTCTGTCTTTTCTATCTCTAACCAGCTCCACACAATTACTACCAATTATAATTTGGAAGGTATCTCCTTATATGGTTTAATAGCCATGGACCTAAGTACAAAACCTAAATAAACCATATGGCGTTGCATATCCTCTTCCCAAGCATCCAAATAGTGAATGATCACCTAAACCAGGAAGCATAACCCATGTCGTTCCCTGTTCTCGTCATCTGATCTGTGATGTCCCAATAATCCTATAACTACTATCCATTTGGTTTACTCCGCGAGCGCTAGCCTGTGTATCGCACAATTACCTAGTCATCCACTGACCTTTTAGACTATCTAAAGCAGTCAAGGAAATACACTCTTGATATTCCTTTTTCTACCAAACTTAACTCTGATGGATCTTTGAAAAGAAACAAATTCAAACAGAAAATGAACAAGAAAACGAAATCGCCATTCTCAGGTCCCAAATCGAAAGAGAAAGTAAAGTTACATTATGTTTCACTGTTTCAATACGCTACACCCACTTTTTTATATGCCTCTGGGCCTTTAGCCCAACAACCAAAAATAAAGAAAACAAAAATACAAAATACAATAAAAGCCCAACCGTCCAAACAACAAGAAGATACAAAATACAAACAAAACCAAAACCGAAAATACTCATCTCAACAGCCTCCCCTCAAGATTGACTTGTCTTCAAACAGCAAGGCCAATCTTGAACTGGAAATTGATTCATCAAACCAACATTTGACACCAAAAACTTGTGCTGATCTGCTCCTAAAGCTTTAGTCATAATGTCAGCCACCTGCAAAGAAGATTTTACATGCTTGCATAAAATGAAACCTGATTGCACATTCTCTCTAACATAATGAACATCCAATTTCTGATGTTTCCCTCTCATATGCTTTGTTTTCTCATGAAAAACAGGATTCTCTGCAATGTGTTGAGCTGACACATTATCACAGTTCAAAACAATAGGAGTAGGTATCTTTACACCTAATTCAGTCAACAATCCTTCAAGCCAAACAATCTCACTGGTTGTATAACTCATACTTCTATATTCAGATTCTGTACTACTCTTAGAAACAGTGTTTTGCTTCTTTGTTTTCCAAGATATCAATGAATCACCAAGAAAAATACAATAACCACTCAAAGATCTACCTGAATCTGGACATGTACCCCAACCAGCATCACTGTATGCTGTTAATTTCAGCTCTGAAGTAACAGAGAAAAACAGACCCAAATTCAAAGTTCCCTTCAAATATTTTAAAATATGTAAAGCTGCAGAAAAATGTGTAACCCTTGGAGCATTCAAAAATTGGCTTAATTGTTGCACTGCAAAAGATATATCATGCCTAGTAAGATTAAGGTAAAGAAATTTACCAATTATCCTTCTATATACCTCAGGATCATCCAATAAATCACCATCAGTCAAGCTAAGCTTCAACCCTTTCTGCATGGGAAACAAAGCTGGTTTACATGCTTCTAGCTTATGTTCTCTCAACATATCCAAAATGTACTTCCTCTGGTTCAACAGAATGCCAGAATTTGTTCTTGAAACTTCAATACCAAGAAAGTACTTCAAAGTACCTAAATCTTTGATAGTAAAAGCTCTATGCAAATCATTTTTCAAATCAGTAATAACTGAAGAATCATTGCCAGTCAACAATAAATCATCCACATATGTAACTATGATTGTAAAAGATGCACCTCTAGTAAGAAGAAACAAAGAATAGTCTTGTTTAGATTGAGTAAAACCCCATTCAACTAAGAATTTTGTCAATTCTTTATTCCAACATCTACTGGCCTGTTTTAATCCATATATTGATCTTTTTAGCTTACAAACTTGACCTGGTTGTGCCTTTGTGTAGCCTAAAGGAGGAATCATATACACATCTTCATCAATATGACCATGCAAAAAAGCATTATTTATATCAAGCTGTTGTATATCCCAGTTTTTTATAGCTGCTAAAGCAATTATTACTCTCACTGTAGTTAATTTAGCCACAGGACTGAAAGTATGTTTATAATCCTTTCCTGAGATTTGTTTATCTCCCCTAGCAACCACCCTTCCTTTACATCTCTCAATTTCCCCATTTGGTTTAAACTTGGTTTTATAAACCCATTTAGAACCAATTGGTTTAACACCAGAAGGTAAATTAGTCAATTCCCATGTACCATTATCTTCTAAAGCTTGTAATTCTTTATTCATAGCATCTACCCACTCAGGATGACATTTAGCTTGATTATAAGAAAAAGGTTCAAAAGCTGTCATCACATTATTCAAACCATGCAAATATTCCTCACTTAAATATAGTAAAGATGGTTCAAAGAAAACATTAAAAGATGCAGACTCGCTATGATTTGCTCTTGCAACAGGCTTTGCCATTATAAAATCATCAAATTTCCTAGGCAATCTTGTTGTTCTAGAAGAAGTTCTAACATTTGGTTGTAAACCATTTTCTGAATCAGGCACTTCATTAGTAGAAGAAGTAATATTTGGATTTTGATTATCTGAAATAAGATCAACTTGAGATAACAGAACATTATCATGAAGATTATGTGAACCATTTTGATCTTGACATTGACTAAGAACAGGCACATTTGTAGATTGATGAAACTGTTGCATATCAAATGCAGGATTAACTAAAGGATATTGGTGAGTAGGAACATCAAGAATGGTTGAAGGTAAATTCACTGATTTGTCTTTAAAAGGAAAACAATTTTCCACAAAGAACACATCTCTACTAAGAAAAATTTTATGAGTATCAAGATCATATAGCTTATAACCCTTTTGAGCATATGGATATCCCAACAAAATACATTTTTTTGATCTAGGAGCAAACTTATCATGTGTCTTTTGAGCAGAAAAACACAAGCAACCAATTACCCTTAAGAAGCTATAATCAGGTTTCTTCTTCATTAACAATTCATAAGGAGTTTTCCATTGTAAAACTGAACTAGGCAACAGATTGATAATATGAGTAGCAGCCAATAAACAATCACCCCAAAACTTGTAAGGCAAACCAGCATGAATCCTTATAGTCCTAGTTGTTTCAAGTAAGTGCTTATGTTTTCTCTCTTCTCTACCATTCTGTTGTGGATTTCCTGGTATACTTCTTTGATGAACTATTCCTTTACTTGCAAACAAAACTCTACAAGACTCTTGAATAATTTCTGTTCCATTATCACTTCTAATCATCTTGACCTTTTTATCAAATTGAGTTTGAACATATTCCAGAAAACTCATAATCACATTATAAACTTGAGTTTTTGAAGAAATCAGATGAGTCCAGGTGGTTCTTGTATGATCATCTAAAATTGTCAAAAAATATTTGCACCCAGACAAGGAAGGTCTTGCATATGGTCCCCATAAATCAACATGTATCAAATCAAACATATCATTAGCATATGACAAAGATTTATGAAATGGCATCTTATGATGTTTACCCAAAACACATGCTTCACAACTAAAATCACAACTATTTGTATTGATATTGTTGCCTGAAATGGATACTACTAAATGTTTCATATGACTAGCAGAAATATGACCCAACCTAGCATGAAAGACCTCAATACTAGGATTTACATTTGCAGTAATGCTATTATTAACAAAAGAAAAGGAAGCATTAATAACAGCAGGTTCAGAAAGACTGACAGAACTGCATGAAAGCAGATTTGAATATTTGGAGAATTTGTATAGACCAAAATGTCTTGATCCAACAGCATAATCTTGCTTAGTTGAAGGATCCTGAAAATGACATGCATTCTTAGTAAAATTTGCAATCAGATTATTATCATCTAATAATCTTCCAACAGAAAGCAAATTATGTTTGAATTCAGGAATGTAGAATACATTGTTGAGAGTTATTTGAGGATTCAATTTAATAGTGCCAACATATTTAACCAATTTAATAGATCCATCAGGCAAAGATATCTTAACTGGATGAATTAGTTGTGATAATGAAGCAAAATGTGTCAATTTAGATGCCATATGATCTGTGGCACCTGTATCTATAATCCAACTATCTCTATCAAAACCGTTTATCAAATAATCTGAATTTGAAGAGGAAAATATACCTGCAAAATTCACTGCAGTATATAATGGATTATCCTCAGAAATAGTGGACTTTGAATTCTGCTGAATCATCTTAAGAACTTCATTATAAAGAGCTGAAGCCATGGTAGGATCCACCTGCTTATTTGATGTACTTGATTCACCTTTTTCTTGTGGTGTTTTGCCCAGAATTCCTTCAGAATTAACTTGAACATTTCCAGCCATTTTTGTATTCTTTTTCACTTTCAAAATTTCCCACCAATCTGGATAACCAACAAGCTTGAAGCATTGATCAATACCATGCCCTTTTCTTTTACAGTGTTCACAGGTCTGCTCACTTTTTTGCCTTTTAGCATCCTTCCTCATAGTTTGATACACTGGTTTAGGAAAAGTCTTCATAGCCTGCACTTGCAAAGCACTCATCTCACTATCAATTACAACATTACTAAGCTTGCTTTGTTGCTCAACTTGCTGCAAAGTGTAGTATGCCTTATGAACATTTGGCAAAGGATCAGCACTAAGAATATTAGTCTTGACTTGATCATATTCTTTATTTAATCCAGATAAAAACTGCATCAATTTAATTCTCTGATCCCTTTCCAAAAGTTTCTTAAAAATTCCACAAATACAACTGTTTATTGCATCACAAGTGCACTCAGGAAAACCTTCTAATATTTGTAACTGATCCCATACACTTTTCAATTTACCATAGTATTCAGCAATAGAACTTTCATTTTGCTGTGTTGATATCAAAGTTTTGTGCAAATCATAAATTTGTGGTGCTGTAGTCTGTCCATACCTTTCATTCAATTCTTTCCATAGTTGTCTAGAAGAATTTACGAACATAAAACTTTCAGCCAGTACCTTTTCCATCGAATTCAAGATCCAAGACATCACCATGTAGTCGTTCCTGATCCACTTTTGAAAATCAACAGTAGCTGCAGCAGGCATCTGAAGCGTACCATCAACAAATTGATACTTGTTTCGAGCAATTAACGCCATCTTCACCGTTCTACTCCAATTCAAGAAATTCGGTCCAGTAAGAACATGATTTCCCAATTGCATCCCTGGATGATCTGAATTAGACAAATAATACGGATCATTGAAGTTAACTCCTGAAGAATTTGGCGCAATCGAATCATCTTGAGATGTAATTTCATCATCGTTTTCCATTTCTAGGGTTTAGGAAAATTAGGGTTGAGGATTAAGAAGATCGAGAGTCGATTGAAGAAGATAGAATAACCTGGAAGCTCCGATACCATGAAAAGAAACAAATTCAAACGGAAAATGAACAAGAAAACGAAATCGCTATTCTCAGATCTCAAATCGAAAGAGAAAGTAAAGTTACATTATGTCTCACTGTTTTAATACGCTACACCCACTTTTTTATATGCCTCTAGGCCTTTAGCCCAACAACCAAAAATAAAGAAAACAAAAATACAAAATACAATAAAAGCCCAACCGTCCAAACAACAAGAAGATACAAAATACAAACAAAACCAAAACCGAAAATACTCATCTCAACAATCTTACCCATGATATACCCTTTAAAAGTTAAAGGCAAGCTCTTTGCATCTCATGCAATCGTATGTCCAGAAAACGTAGCTTAAAGTTACGACTAAGTAACTAATATCAGTTCACTTGCACATTTCTTTCATCATTCAAATAAAAAGAGTACTCTAGCTCTCTTTTAGTTAAAGGTGGGAATGAACCATGTTGTCATCTTACTATATAACAAGTCTACCACTAGCTTCGAATGGTTATTTTTACTTTGATTTTCTTCTATTTATTTTATTCCTTCATCATAAAAATAAAACGCTCAAATTCTTTTGGTTGTTGCTCATTCTATTTCATCTCATTCTTTTCCATCTCTCTTCTTTTTGATGACCATCTTCATGATCTTCATTCGTTTCTGTTTTCGCTTCTTTGGTTTCACGTTTTTCCAAACGATAATATGTTTAGTTTTGTGCCTTAGAAGCTAGGTTCGTTTCCACTTGATATTCAACTAACTAAACATTCTTTGCATCATTTACGAATTCTTATTTTTTTTAAATTAAATAAATACACAGTTATAAACTGGAATATTATGATTTATTTTTTTCAATTAATTGTGTTGAACTAAGAGGAACTAAATGGGTTAAGGTATGTGAAGGAGGCCGTGAAGCAGTAGCATTAACTTCTTTTTTTAAATTGAGCTTTTAGTGGAAATAAAAGACTGCACAATGATGATTGTTGAGAAGAAAATAATACTAACTTTTTTGGAATTGAGTTTAATGATTAGAAACATGAGTCAATTTGCGTAAATGAAAAAGGACACTTTATTTTTGTATTAGAAGAAACATTCTATTATTATACATGGATTATCTCGCTATGATCCTATTAATGGCCTTAATGAAGATTTACTATTGAACATATTTTTCTTCTAATCTTTCGTCTGTAAGTAACATGAAATGGCGAAAAAGATGTTCTTAAAGGGTTGATTCTTATCACTTATCTCATAATTTATTTTCCGTTACAGAATGATGCAATAAAAGCTTCATTTAAGGTAAACATTAAATTAAATTTTAAAGCAAATTCAATCATAAATTCTATCAGCTTCTCTTTTATTTATTAGATGGTTTCCGGGGTTTTTATCATTTATTTACTGAAGTTTCTATAAATGGTTAACTAATGGTAGAATGTATATTGCTTCAAATTTTCATTCATTAAGTAAACTTTCTCTATAACTTTTTTTGCTAAAAAAAATTAAATTACATCAATAAATTTCAACAAAAAAATAGTTCTATTTGTTCCTTTTTCAAGAAAAATAAATAAATTGTCTTAACTAGATAGAAAAGGCTTCTATTTGTTTCTATTTATGCAATATTCATTATACTATAAATTACATATCAAAGTTAAGTGTTAAGGCTGCTCTTTTTTCGTACATAATAGTCATTTCATGCAGTTTCCTATTTGTTCAGGAAGCATGAAATACAAATTGATTGTGAATTTTATTTCTACTACGACCCGTATTTTACATATCGGATGATCGTAAAATAATTTTATTTAATTGCCGAGTTGTTGTGTCATTCTCACATTTCAATATGTTGTTCATGGGGATGTGATATATGTCCAAGATTTTCACCGAATCGTTTTATGATCGTTTTTCTCCTATTACTTACTGTTTTAGCTATAACTTTTGTTAAGAACCGAATTAAGTGTTCTAACCGGCCTCAATCGATCGAGAAATGGTGATTAGTCATTCTATAGAGTGGTCAAATTAAAGATTTAGCTAAACGGCTAAGGAGAAATCGTTGTTTTAAGTTTTCATTTCTTAGGACGGATCAATTAGCAACTAGTGGCCTGGTTAGTGGGCCCATTATGCTAATGCCTTGTACCTATAAATAGCCGGTGTGAGGAGCGAATTAGAACTTTTCTCCATATTATTGACATTAGATTGGGCATTCATGAATCTCTACTTCAACCTAAATCCTAATCTCTTTCTTCTTCGAACCATTCTAAATCATATTTAGAGGCAAGATCTACTGGACCTCGTCATTTTGCATCATACTCAAAGGATTTCTTTACTGTCCAGATTTTATTGCATGAGATATAAGTTTGGTGAGTGGTAGAGATCTTTTACATAGCTACTATGTATTATATGTGTTAATTTTGTGAATTAAACACCTTATATGCTGATTTTACCGTAAACGGATCATTTATGTTTATTTCAGGTCTAGACGTCCAAGGATAATTGTAACACCCCACATCCGTTAAGGTCACTCACAAAGAGAATGCCATAATTTCAATGGAGCATTATGGGTACTGGAACAGAAATTTTACAAGACAGACATATATAAAACAGCGGAAAGTGAAGTAGAAGTACTTCAAATCATTTATTAAATAGAATTGTTTACAATAAAAGCCCATCAACTTCCAATACCCAAATACATAGCTAAAATATCTGTCTTGCTCAAAAACAAAGAAGCATAAAAATAAACTGTAGCATTCCCCAATAAAGCAAAGCAAGCCATAGCCAAGAGAAATTCAAGTCGTACATGAAAGAGCCTTGGAGCTTGGTAAGATCCGAATTAAGTTGTATTCCCACCCTGTGAACCTGGTGGGGGGGGGGGGAACGGAGGAAAAAGAGGCGAAACAAACCGGGTCAGTCATAAAGACTGAGTAAGTCCTACTGACTTTCAGCATAAAAACAGGTAAAGATAACATGGCATGAATAAACTAAAAGTAAACATAAGCATTATGGCAAGATAAGCTATAGGCATGATAACTAAGAACAACATCATAGAATTTCTGTCATGTATAACATTGCAAGGTTCCCATTCAAGATGAACTAAGTATAGTTTCGCAAGATTTCTATCAAGCATCGCAAGATTTCTCTGTTTCACCACTAAAATGATATCTATTTTCTCTGCACTACCTAACTAGTGTCCCAACTAGTAATCTATATAAAATGATAGAATCATAACGTGATCCCAATCCCCGAAAATTAAGGTTACTTTCACATGTACATCTATTATTTATTACCTAGATCTAATCTAGGGTTTTCTATCGAGCGCTTCCTAGATTCAACCAGGATTTATGCCACCTAGGTCCAACCTAGGTATTATGCTACCTGTTGAACACTTCTCGGATTTTGGGTTTATGCCACCTAGGTCCAACCTAAGGATTATGCTACCTACGTGTGTCATACGGCCCCCAATGATTGTAGATACGTATGCTGGTCCCACCATGGGTTGTATCAAGACCCATGGTGGCGGCCCGACGCAATTCTAGAAGGCATAGGTTATACTACTGGTGTCCCCATTGCCCTGGTTGTCTGCTCCGGAGTGTGTGCACTCCCGAACCCCATTAGACCTACACTGTGCACCCACCGCCGTCGTTAGACCGCTTGCAATCAGCCCAGTAATCGTGCCCCACCCTGCCTAGTTTCAGGGTACCGTTGATACCTGATTTGGGTTACTGCTGAAATGGGTCCCCGTTACTAGGGTTTCCTACTGGTTAAGTGTGTGGGCCTATATATACAGATATTACCCACCTTCCCGTGATGTACTTAACCCACCTATTCAAGCGTGCTTATTAATGGTTAATTTTGTGGGCCTATATTTACTAATATTACTCACCAACCCGATATGTACTTAACCCTCTCCGTCCATTACGTTAAATTGGTTAAGTGTTTCATCTTGTTTTACTTAACCCTATCACACATCATGTTATATCGGTTAAGTGTTGTTCCTTGTGTTACTTAACCCGACCGCAAGCCTTGTTATACTGGCTAAGTGTTCTACCTTGTGTTAACTTAACCCCACCGCATGTCATGTCATATTGGTTAAGTGTACATTGACGTAGCCCACCTACTTATCATGTTGTGACGGTTAAGTGTTACCCTCTGTTGTTACTTAACCTTACCACGCATCACGTTATATTGGTTAAGTGCATGTTAACTTAACCCCATCCACCAGTCATATTATAATGGTTAAGTGTTACCCTCGTGTGTTTACTTAACCCTACCACGCATCAGGTTATATCGATTGGGTGTTATTAACCTATTCAAGTTAGCCCAACCCATCCGCTAGTCATGTTATAACGGTCAAGTGTCATTAGCCTAGCTATGTTACTTAACCTACCCCTTAGTCTGATCAACAGTTATGTTGGTTAAGCCCACATTTATAAGTTTTACATGTTCTTAACTCATACCGGTTAGGTCCATATTCACATGTCAAATTTCCATGTCATCCCACCTAACCCTCTAACCATACCCACGTCTTATTATGGTTAGTATTCCTTAATTCATTCATTATGACGAACGAATCATGACCTCTCACATTAGACCGTGCATTTTGTGGCCACTGGATTTTCCGGGCGGTTCCATGTAGATTTACACCACAAACTGGGTCTAACCTCGTGTCATAAGTCGTTACGCCTACAATTCGACCTTCGACCTCTCACATTAGACTGACACTTTGTGGCTACTGGATTTGCTGGGCGGTTCCGGGAAGATTTACACCACAAACCGAGTCTAACCTTGTGTCAAAAGTTCATGGTCGTATTCCACCCAAAACCCCAATATCAGTTCATGTGTTTAACATATAGAAATGTTCATTATTCATGTTTTTGCCCCAAAACGTATTCCCAAATTATTATCATAATTCACTCTAAGGTTATGCCAAGTTATAGCCTTTTATTTACAATACATGCCAATTACCCAAAACCCAACTTAGGCGCATTCATATTAAAGCTCTACTAAGTCATAAATTATCATATATGTTTCAACTCCAAATTTTACATAATTAACATATGCCCAAGTTCTAGATTACATGTAAATTTTACATATGCCCAATTCATACCAAATTTACGTATGTTCAATTTAAGCCGTTTTACATGTATGCCAATTTACACATATACCAAGTTTCATGCCGCTTTACATATGTCAAGATTCATGATTTACATGTTTACAAAGCTATGCTCAATTTACATAGATCACGTTTTATACCCAAAATTACATGTATACTACGTTTACACCAATTTACTCATACCAAGTTCTAGCCAAACTACATATATCAAGATCCATGTCAAATTATATATATATATATATATATATATATATATATATCAAGATCCATATCAAATTATATATGCCAATCCCCATTCTTGCAATTACCATTATAATGACAATACCCAAATATCAAGTTTCATGTTAATGGTAAATTATCGCCAAACATCAAATTTTCATATTATGCCTTCGATTCCACCAAACACATATATTCCACTAGGAAATATTCCAATATTTCCCCCGTATACCATCGCAAGTATATCGTAGTTTAGGCCTAGGTCCGAAATTGACCTAGGTTCATCAAAAATAAATAAATAAATAAGGGGAGGTAGAAGTTGCAATAAAAACAAGATCAGAGAGAAAACGACATAAAAGCATCATCTCAGGCATAAAGAATAGATCTTGATAATAATATCAACATGAACCAAGAAAAATTGATTTACAACATGCTGAATAGACCATAAACTTGTCATGCAAACAAAGATATAAAAGTTCTCAAGATCGAGATCCAAGAAGAAACAAGAATTGAATCAAAAGTCCAATTTCATTTCATCACATGTCCATATTAAATTTAATTATTTTAATCTGAAAATAACTAGAACTTACAGGGCACGGCTGGTGAATTAAGAACTACAATTGTTGTAGAACGTTGCAGAGACATTGATTTATCTTCTTGAATTGTTGTAGAATTGCTGTAGAAGCTTTAATCTCTAGTTTGAATCTAGTTTGGAGGCTAAGAGAAAAGTTTAGAGAGCGGCGGCCATGATCAGGAGGAAGTCCAGCAGCATAATAGTGTAAGAATGATTTGGTATGAATTAGGTTAGGTCTAAGGGTGTTTTTATAGGTGTAGCAACTAGTTTAGGCCCTTAGATTAACCCTAGAATCAATCCGGACCATCAAAACACGTCTCAGGCTTCAAAAATGAGTTCTGGGTCAAACCAGGCCAACCAGGTCGACCTGTAAGGTGGGGGGTCGACACTATGGTCGACCTGGGGGGTAGGTCGACCCTATTATCGACCGGGGGGGGGGGGGTAGGTCAACCGCCTTGTCCAGTCTGCCTGAAAACTGCTGAAACATGCACAGGCCATAACTTCTTCATCCAGACTCCGATTTTCGAAAACTCGGACTCTATTTCATGTAAAATTTCAAGACGAACGCAATGGCATAACCCGTTTCCCTTGATTCTGATTTTAAAATTTAATTCTACCTTGATTTCTTGTTTTAACATGTTATAAAAATACGGTTTGTTACAATAATCAAGTTTGATCATATATCACGTAGTTTGTTAGATCCATCATGTTAAATATGTAATTAGTGTCAAATTATGTTTTATTTATGATTATTATGATACAAATCATGTTTGTATATTTTTTAATAATTGTACATGTTTGAAATTTGATGAGTTATTATTGTATAATTGAATTGTATGTTATGCTTGTTTATCCATTTATAATTGTGTGTCACAGGACTTAGAAATAAAGATTAGACCGAATCGGAGGTTTAATTGATTAGATCCAAATTAAATTGTCTGAGGAGCTCTAGAAGACACTAGGAGGCACGAAAAAAAGTTAAATCAAAAATTGTCTAGGGCTATGGATCGGTACCCGTCGAGAGGAGATGGACCTCCTGATGGTCCAATCCATGGGGGGATGGACCTTCCAATGTCCATAAAAAATCATCATATTTGAGTGTATCTTGAAGGATAGGCTTTGAAACACATGAAGAGGACGCTAACAATGTTTAAGCCAAAAAGAGCCTAAGTCCATGGACTTTCTGGAGGTCCATGTAGGATGGACGTCTTGAGGGTCCAGCCTATAGGGGATTGGCCTCCTAGGGGTCTACCAAGATTCATCGGATTCAGGCGAAACTTGACGGAGGAGGTCTAGAGCATGTCCAGAGGATGTCTAAGAATTTTCACTTGAAAATTCATTAATTACATGGACCAGTACTGGTCTATAGCCTACGGATCGGTGTCGGTCCATCAAATCAACATAGATGGACCTGATTTTTGGTGTTTGGCATCTAGGACTTCGAGAAACAGTTGAATAAATTTTGAGCCCAAAATAATCTAAGACTATGAACCAGTACATGTCCATATATAAGTGACGGACACTTGGAGGGTCTCGTCCATAGTTTGTGGACCTCTTGGACGTCTATGACATTTTCTCATATTGAAATGAAATTTTGGTTATAGCAAGATTGAATCCTAAGAAGACTATGGTGAAATTGTATTGGATTTGGAAAGGAAGAGTACTTGCAACTTGATGGAATGTCTAAGTGTATGTATTGTACATGGCCTATAGGGGATGGACCTCCTAGAGTCCATCATATGTGAGTGCTGGGACATGAGGCCATGATGGAAGAAACTAGGGACTTTGGAATAATGTTGGAGGTCTTGGTTCGATATCATATACTGGGCGGAGGTTATTATCAAAATAATGTTGGTTCTTCGATTGTTAACTCAAACGAGAGTGCTCGAAGATGAATGTGATAGACAGCTCAAGGTGGTATGAGCGTGGGAGATAATGTACCGACTCGAGTGGGATTCGAGCTAAAAGATGTAGTTGTGGATATCTTATGTGATTATAAGTTCCAGTGAATCTTTAATGATTCTAAGGATTCTAGTAGGCTCAAAACAAGGCTATCTTGTGGACGCCTATTAGGATCAGGGAGATCGAGTACACTGGGTAGCTCCGCTGTAGTACCTAGCTGTTAGACGCTTGGTTCCTAAAGCCAAATGTGTGTTATGCAAACACTATAATCTGAATAGATCTGAGACTTTCATTAGCCCTTATCATATACCAATGGCCGGTAATTCTGATATCAACGTATTCTCGGCTTAGTCGGTGATAGAGAGGTTATAGCTTGTTATGAAAGCTACAGTTGATTATGTATTCTCTTCTATTTCTCTATATACGTTATCACTGTATGGTACTGAAGGGAAGTGGAGATTTGGAATCCTATTCTGACTTGTATCAAACTTTGTTGTTCTTACCTAAGTAACATATTATTATGTGATGCTAACTCTGTGGTTGCAGCGATAGGTTAGGTGAGACTTGAACTGTACCATATTATCTTATGTAGCTATTTTTAGTTTTTTATCGCTCACTTTGGGCTATTTTCTGACTCAAGGTTTTATGCCTCTTCTTATTACCTTGAGGTGATCAACAATGATGTTGTTAAGTAGACTAAGTAGTAGGTGGTCGGTTTGGTGATGATGCTTCTGTGTGATGGCGAGCTAGAGGCTGATGTATTACTATTCTTCGATTACATAAATATTTAGATGATTTCCACTGTTTTTTTGTTATAAACTTTGATGAGAGATGTAGTAAGGCTTGATGTATTCAGATATTGAGATTTGTTGCACATAATTTTAAAAAAAAATTGGCGATAGAATTTCTTGCTTTATTATGTTTTGCTACCATATCATGTTGTATATTTTATTATTAAATATTATTCATGCGCTCCGATTTATACAATAGGTTCTGTTTCTATATATTTTCTTTGGTGATCGTCCCATATCGATCTAGCATGTCATGCAATGCACTTTTCCTAGCCTTGCTGCAGGAGGTGTAGGGCGGCCATCACACTTGGCATCATAGCTTTGGTTAGTTGATTTTACTCAAAGTCCAAAAGCATAAAAACATATGAGAAACATATTTGTAATTTGATTTGGATGATAACTATATTAAATGATATATACTATAGTAGATTAGTATGCACTTGAGCATCATTGTGGCTTTTCTCTGATGTGGACTGATCATTCTTGTTTTAGATAAAGAATGAGTCCTCAGAATATGAGGAATGTTGTTAGGCACGAGCCTCCTTCTAAACGGGTAGGAGAAGATAGTCGATCGAGCATCACCACATTTGATTATCTAGCTATGTTTGAGGTCGTAATGCCATCGATCATGAGGAGGATACGTACTCCAGATGTGGCAATAGATGGTGGTGTTTATGTGCAAGAACTTAGGGTTTATTTTGCTAACCGGGATGAGGAATATTTTTCTGAGGATAACGTGGATACATTAAGGACGAAATTTCTCTGAAGAAACTTTAGTGTCGTGTTAAAATTCGAGAGGAAGAGATTATCAATGTTGCTCTAAAGAAGGCTTTAAGACAAGGGAAACATATCTGTTAAGGAGACTACTACCATTAATGCTACAAAGCATCCTAAGCCTTAAAAGTAGTGGAAGCAAGAAGAATCATAGAAAAAGAAGAAACCAGAATCAGTGAAAGAGAAAAATGGGAACCCAAGCTAGTTTGTTCTACATGTAAGAATATGGGATGTTTGATAGAAAACTAAAAGATTTATAAGAAGATGAAGTGCTTAAGTTGTGATAAGCTTGGACATGTAGAGAAGGACTGTCTAGATTTTCCTAAGGATAAAAAATTGATGAAGGCATATGTTTTGGAAGTTGTTCCAATTTTTTATCACTGAAAGCTAGGCAAGATACCTATGTCTTAAGTCTTAGAACTTGAGGTTGCTGATAGGTCATTGGCTATGATAAATTGTTATGGGGATCTTCTAGTCTTTTCATGCTTTGTCATGGTCTAGTCTAATCGATTCATGGTTTCTCTTTTATTTGTGACTTCTTTGTTTCGAGCTTCACTGGGTTTGGGATTATTTAGGGTATAGAATGGCTTAAGAGATACACAACTACCATAGACCGCAAGAAGCTCATGGTGACAATTGGGAATGTGGAGAAAAAAAAGGTTGTGATACACTTCCTACCCGAGGATGGGGTCCAAGTAACCTTTTTATATTCGCTTTTGATTCCTAGGACGGTTAGACATGTGTGCCAATCTTTTGAGTGTTTTACTGTGCCATTAAAAGGTTAAAGGACTACTATCACAAAGGGAAATTAAGTTTCAAATTGGTCTGGCGGATGGGGCTTGACGTACTATTATTCCTCATTGGTGACACTTAGAGAACTGCGAGAGTTAGAGGTGCAAGCGAAAGATCTTTTAAGTATCGTATTCATTCGGAGAAGCGTATCAGAATGAGGTTCATCAATTTTTTTTTGTGACCAAGGCTGATGGACCTTTAAGATTATGTTGATTATCGTAAGTGGAATAAGGTAACCAAGAAGAATAAGTATCCACTCCCGAGGACCGATGACTTGTTTGGATAGATTCACGGGGCCAAGGTGTTTCCCAAACGGATTTGGCACCGAGATTTCACCAATTGAGAGTGGCTAAGGATAGTGTGTCGGAGACTTCTTTTAGGATGATATTCGAATTTTATGAGTGGTTGGTGATGTCGTTTGGATTGACCAATGTTATCATATTTTGTAGATCTTGTGGATCGGGTTTTTAGAGATCAGTTGAATAAGTTTGTGTTTGTGTTTGCAGATGATATATTAGTTTGCTCTAGAACCGAGTAAGAACACAGGATGCATTTGAGAATTGTTTTGGAAATCGTGTAAAAACATCGGCTAAGAGCTTAGTTTTTGAAGCGTCACTTCCGCAAGGAAGAAGTGAGATTCTTGTGTTATGTCATATCAGGATAGAAATATAACCTTCCAATAAGGTCGTGGAAATCCATGATTGTGGTCGACCTAAGAATGTTGCGGATGTCATAAGCTTCCTTGGTTTAGCTAGATATTATTGATGATTTATCAATGATTTTTTGAAGTTAGCTGCACCATTGCCTGGATTGATAAAGAAGAATCAGGCTAGCACATGGATGCATGTTCTGAGCATGCTTTTATGGTCTTGAAAGAGCGATTATAAGTGCACCAGTATTTCTTTTTCCAAGTAGAAATGAGTAGATGGTTGTGTATACTGATGTATGTGGTATTGGACTAGAAGCATTGATAATGCAAAAAGAGAAAGTTGTGGCTTAATCAAGTCGACAACTAAAGCCAAACCAAAAAAATTCCCAACTCACGACTTAGTGTTAGTGGCGATCGTGTTTTCTCTAAAGATGTGGACACATTATCTTTTGGGAGTTAGATTTGAGTTATTTATATATCATAAGTAATCGAGGTATTTTTTTTCTCCTAAAAGGACTTGAATCTTCAACATTAACAGTGATTAAAGTATCTAGCATCTTATGATCTTGGTAGTACCTATACTCCATGGAAAGTTAATGCAGTGGCTGATGCGTTAAGTAAAAGACATGCGAATTTGGGAGTCATGTTTACCAAGTTGAAGCACCTAGAGTATTTGGATGGATTTGATTTCAGGCCTTATTGTGAGTTGGAGCCTGAGATATTGGCAAGCTTGTCAATTAAACCTACTCTTATCGAAACGATTGGCAAAAGCCAAAAGCAACATGTCAAGCTTGTAGAGATCATCAAGAGATGAGAGTTGACTCGGAGGATAAAAAGATTTATTAAGTTGACCGAGATGATTAGCTTCGCAAGGATGAAAGATTGGTTGTTCCCAACATAGATGGATTGAGAAATGAAATTCTAGGATAAATTTTTTATTCTAGATTTACTCTTCATCCTAGTGGTAACAAGAAGTATCATGATATGAAAAGAGTTTACTACTAGGAAGTTATGAAAAGGGATGTTCGAAGATACATTTCAGAGTGTATTAATTATTAATTGGTTCAAGATAAGCAGAAGAAGCCGAGCAGACAATTGCAACCGTTAGAGGTTCCTACATGGAAGTGGAAGCAATTATCAATGAATTTCATTAATGGATTGAGGAGGAGTAGGGCATGATATAATGGTATACAAGTTACCATGGACCGCTTGACCAGAAGCGCAAGGTTTATTGTTGTTAAATCTACTAGGTCGGCATCCAAGTTGGTTGAGTTGGGCATTAAATGGATTGGTTGATTCCATGGAATACCTACGAGTATAGTAGGTGATTGGCATCCTTTATTTATAGTGGAATATGGAAGAGTTTGCAAGAGGCATTGGGAACCGAGATATGCATGAGTACAGCTTATCATCCCTAGACTAACGGTTAGACTGAGAGATTCAATAGTGCATTGGTAGATTTTCTAAGAGCTTGCGTATTTGGCTTTAGAGGATTATGGGAAGAACATCTTCATCTTGTTGAGCTTACGCACAATAATAGCTACCCGTTGAGTATTGAAATGGCAGCATATGATGCGTTGTACAGTAGACCATGTAACTCGCCCTCTTGCTAGTTAGAGACTAGAGTGAAATTGGTTCTTGAGTTGGAAATTATATAATAAGGGACATATAATTTGATATCATTCGACAACAAATGAATGCAGTCCAAGATCGTCAGAAGAGTTATGCCAATATGAGAAGAAAGGATTCATAATTCTAGGTAGGAGACTTGGTGTTCATGAAGGTTTCACTTCTAAGGAAAATTGTTTGCTTTGGAAGGGATGGTAAGCTAGCATCGAGCTTCGTTGGGTCATTTCCAATTATAGAACGCATTGGGAAGCTCTCTTATGACATAAAATTGTTTGCACATTTAGCTTATGTTATGTATTACACTTACAACATAGACTTATGATGCCGCATGTAGTCTAGTACTTATTTCTCTCTTGGATAAATAAGTGAAGCACAAGAAAGAGAGTCTAAGAAAAAAATCTTTAATTTCCAAAGTTTCAAAATTTGAAAGGCAATGCTTTCTTAGAGATTTACAAAAAATTCACAAGAAACTTTCAAAATTCAGGTTTGACTTCTAGGGTAATAAGGGAGAAGAATGGCTCAGTGAGGCCCGAAATTTCCATGTGAACTATTATGCAAACATGGTACCCCTCGTTCCAAAGGGATAGGATTTCCTCCTGTCCACACTCCTTAAGGAATAAAAGTATCTTTTGACATCTTAGCCAATTTATCCTCTAGTACTTTTAGCAATGTAAAGCATAGTGTCTTGAAGTTTTAATGGAGTTTATATATGTGATATATCCATTAATAAAGCATTTCGTTTGTCTTTGAAATCGGTTACTTATTATTTTAAAATTTTTGTAGGTAGATCAACTGTCTTCAGTAGTCGTTGGGTTAAATATTCTTGTTAAAGATTGAGATGTTTATGATGGTTTGATGACAACAACCTTGTTTCAACTTTATTTCAATGACTATTGTTAAATTATATATACGAACATTATTATCTAGAATATATATATATATAAATATATGTATGTATGTATATACAGGAAATGATTATTGAAGATTTTAAAATTCAGAGAATCAAGACTTCAAAGCAGAATAATTCAAGATTCAAGACTCATGAGTATCAAGAATTCAAGAGTTAAGAATATAGAATAATTGTGTCTAGTTATCTTGTTAAACATTGTTTAGCACTGAATTCTGATTTTAAGTTCCCTTTCAAATGGTATTAAAATTACTTCCTTGTTTTTAAATCTATTTTCAAATGATTTCATAATTACTTCCTTATATTAAAACTATACTTACTTATTTTTAGAAATATTTTAACTTCTGGAATTTATTTTAACTCTTGTTTTTTAAATTATACTTAATATATTTTAACTCCCAACTCAAATTAGTTTTACTTACAAATTTATTACATTTTATTATTACCTATGTTTTCAATTTCCTTATTGATATTCAGCTTATAATAAATTTATAGATTTATATTTATACTTTTATATCATTTTATATTTGGATTTTAATCATTTTTTAAAAGTCATTTATTATATGTTTTCAATATATTTTTACTTAATAAACTCTACTTCAATAGAAAGGAAAATAGTTTATTTTAACTTAGGAATTTCCATAATTTATTTAAAATTTATTTGATTTAGTTTAAAATTTTATTTTTTGAATTGTTATGAAGGGATGTTGACATACTAGTTTATGTATGTCGACATAAGAGCCGTTAATTGGTCTTATAAATTTTAAAAAGTTCTGTCTTTTGAATTCAAATCTTTCTGAAAGGATATGGCTCTTGGAAAACTATATAAAGGCTTTAGAATTAGAAAATTTTAAGCACTTTTCATCTTCTTCTTCCTCTCTAATCATTCCATCAGTATTCTTCTTAAATTCTTAACTTTCTGCACTTATACTCTGCCGATTTCCATAGAAAATATATCATTCTTCTTCTCTTTCAATTCTAAATCAAACTCTCTCTGAAATTCAAGTGCTACTCAAGAATTATAGGCTATTTTAATCAAAGATATCAAGATCAAGTCTGTCAGGTTAATACTACAAAAACTGATAAGAAAAGGGTGTGGTGGTGTCCCGTATAAATCTATTGGGTGCGATTGTGTCTCGGAAATCGACTGGGAGTAAAGTTATGGCTCGGAAATCAACTAAGTCTCACTATACTTGGAATCAGTTGGGATGTGCCCTTGTGGCCCTGAAATCAAGGATTGCGATTGGATTTGTTGAATAGAAATCTGTATCAACCTAGTGTTGTTGGGACTAGATGTAGGAGAGTTTCGAACCAGTATAAAATCACTATGTGTACTTCCCTTCTACTGCTTTTTACTTTATTTTCTACATCTAGGTTTGATTTTGCGATTTGTGATATCTGCGATTTTCATCATTCTGTTTAATTTCTAAATGAATTCAAGAAATTTATTAAAATCTATAAAACACTATTCATCCCCCTATAATGTTTAATTTGTCTTAAGATTTTTAATCGGCATCCCAAACGATTGGTATCAGAGCACTAATTTTCTAAGTTTTCATGATCTGGATTTTTTGAAAAGTTTGAATGGCAAAAATGGAATTGTCAATCATAACAGGTACTTTATAAAGGGTCAGTCCATTGTTTGACCACCATTATTCAATGGTAGTAATTATGTTTATTGGACTTGTGGAATGAAATTTTATTTACAATCTGTAGGATTAGACACTTGGAATATCACACAAACCGAACATGTTGAACCTACTGTTAATTTTGCGCAATGTTCTAATGATCAAAAAATCCACTGCATAAAATAATTCTAAGGCTATGAATATTATATTATGTTCATTAGCTAGGAATGAATTTAATAGGGTATCTATGTGTAAATCTGCATAGGAAATCTAGAAAATCTTGCAAGTGACTCATGAAGAAACAAGCAAAGTTAAAGAGACCAAAATATCCATGTTAACAATCAGTTTGAATTATTAAAAATGAATCAGAATGAGTCTATCTATGATATGTACCACAGGTTTCAAGAAATCGTGTATTCACAAATGGCATTGGGAAAAACATGTTCTGAGGATGATCAAGTCAGAAAAATCCTGAATTCATTGACTTTAGATTAGGATCAGAAGACACTTGGAATTGAAGAGTCCAATGTTATCAATACAATGAAAATTAAGGAATCAATCGGTAATCTAATGTCGTTTTAAGTTCAAATGCAACGAAGAAAAGAAAATAGATTATCGGAAAAGAATTCGATAGAATTAAAACATAAAAAGAAGATTCTGACTCAGATCGTGATGATGATGAAGAACAACCATAATGACAAGAAATTTTAGAAAATTCCCAAGATACAGAAAAAGAAATAATTTCAAGAGGAATGAGCAAAGAAATGCTGTGAGAAAGAATGAGATTTCGAATAATATCAGTTGTTATAACTGCGACAAATTAGGCAGTCTAAAAGATTTTTTCCATATCCAAGGAAACAAATCAACCGATAAATGATAATTCATCAAAGAAGAGGAAAAGAGTGTATGCAACAACTTTGGATGATTTTGGTTCATCATCCAGTGATGAAAAACAAGAAATGAAATATGTGCTTCATAGTAATTCACGAATTAGAAGAAATCGAAAAACGGATCTAGAAATAGGTATGCCTTTATAACAATTTTAAATTTTTATTTGAATTGTTATTTGCTTGTTTGCTTTATTTGAAAATTTGAAATTTAAAATAGTACATATTTAATAATATATTAATAAAATAATATAAAATTATTTTTATAATAATAATTATCTCAAAAATTAATTAAATGAGAAATATAGGATATAAATAAATAAAAAATCAAAACATCTCTTTAAAAACCAAAAGGCATGTCGACATTCCCATTTGTGAATGTCGACATATGTGCATTTTAAAATTCAAAATTCAAATTTCAAATTCTTTAAATTTCCCTCCAACCTATCACCTTCTTCAATGTACTGAAAAGGTATCTCTGTACTAGTAGACATGTCATTGGATTCCTTATTTATTTACCTATTCCTATCATCAAGGGGTGGGTGCAGTTCGGTCTGGTGCGGTTTGGAGTTCAAACAGCTTACACACCGCATCAAAGGGTTGATCAAAAATGCAAACCATTATGTTAACAATTCAAACGGTCTGGTTTAGGTTTGGTTCTGATATAATACAGTTCGGTTTTGGTTTTGTCTAGTTTGAACCCGTATTAATTAGGAATAAGAGAGTTACTTCCATCGACAATCAATTTATGATTATGCGATGTTGTGTCACTAAAGGTTAAAAACACAGTATTATACTAAACTGAAAGATTACTTTCTAACTGTATGAATACCTCAATTTCACAATTAATGAAAAGTGAAATTGTCTTAATACATTAACCGAACATTAACATTAATAATGCATAAACATTAAGTAAGATAACTCAAATAAGATTATAATTAGCATTATCTAAAAAATGATATGGAAATTAATACACTAAGACTATAATTTTTCCTTTGTAATAACTAATATAACAACATCATATATTGAAAATAGAATATATATAATTAAAATATAAAATTAGATAGGAACTATTTATATATCTTATCATAATATTACCAGTGTAGGTATGCGGTTCAGTCTGGTTTAATGCAGTTGGGTAAGTAATCCAAACCACAATCAACCCATAAGATTGCGAGTTGTTAGGGTATTTCCTTTACAGAGAGAATTCAGTTCGGTTTTCCACACTGCTTTTACGGTCTGGTTTGGGCGATATCCGCATTGTGGTGCGGTTTATTCCCACATCCCACTTCTGCTATCATCTTTTTCTACCTTTATCTCAGAATTCAAACTATTCTTCATATTCCTATAACTCTTCAAAACTATTTTGTAATGGTTTCCTCAAGTACTCCAAATGCAGTGAGGCTGACCTAGGCAACCAAAGCCTTCCTCTACAATAACTCGGATTCTATCAAAGATTAAATTAGCTATCTAAAATTTGGTAAAGTCGAAATGGGAAATTTTTCTATTTTTGATGATTTTGTTACTTATGATCTTGAATATCTTTTTCGTAGAAATAAATTTTTAAGTCTTGCTGATTCTCGGGAAAAAAGTTGAAGTTTGCTATCCAAATCTTGTTAAGATGCTTTATGCAAACTTGAACCATAATTTTTATCAAGGAAATGTAAACGAAACTTAGAGTAGCATTAAAGGCACTCAAATTATTTTGAATTGTGAAGTTTTAAGTGCTATTTTGGGTTTCAAGAATTCAGGAATGAATCTTGCAGATTTTAAAATAAATGAAAGTGATTTAGGAATATTTTATCATATCTTTGAAAATGATGAAAATATGGAATTCAAAATTTGTTTTTATCATTCAAAAGCAAAAATTGTTAACTTACTTCTTCAATATAGCATCACCCCTCATTCCGGAAATTTCAATAACCCTACCATGAAAGTTAATAAAGCTCTCTTTACTATTTTTTGGAATTATGAAGTCAATTGGACTCAGGTAATTTTAAGTGAGTTTCTTCTAAAGGATATTTCATCAAAAGAAAATACGTTATACCATGGAGTTTATCTTACACGTATTTTCAAATATTTTGGTGTTAATTTTAAAGGATAAGAGTTTATTTCTAGAAAAGTTTTCAATATAGAAATATTTCTCTTATGAAGATTCCACTAGTATTTATGAAACATATGCGGAAAAACGAGCAAGATTGGAACAAAAAGAAGAAACCGATCATATATATCAAAGAAGAAGAAGAAGGAATAGAGTATTGAATTTCCCACTAACCCTTCGAAGAAAACCCTTCTCAAAAATAATATTCCAAAATTCAAGATTAAAAACAATTTTTATTTAACTAACCGGTGTCCGTAAATAATTTTTGTAACAACCCGGATTCCGACAGACCGATTTTTTTTTCTTTTCAAAAACCCAATCTATCGAAACCCGAGTTGGGCGCTCTGGTATCCTGCAGAAAAAGACCGATATAAAGAAAACATGTCATAATTCGTAAGCATCTTACAACGGAAGGAATTCAAAGTATAATATACCTTAAATACAGCTTTACCTTATAAAACATACGGCCTAACCAGTATCCAAAGCTTATACCATCTCTGTCATAAACCTAACCTGGAAGTATGTAATGAGGAGGGGGTCTGAACATAAGTTCTGTGTGAGTGGACTTAGAATAAACTTCTATATAATCCTACATATAACGTTCAGTTATATTATCTTGCTTATTAGGTTATTCGTGATATTAGCTCTCTAGGCTATACTTATGTCCCACTAGTAGATTAACCTAATACAACATATATGTAGATACCCCCAACTCGTATAATCCTTTCCATGTATATATACAGCCCCTTGTTGTATGTCGTACGGGCTTCATCATGTAAATCTATACTACTTTAGTGTAGTGCCACCATTCTCGAAATCGTTTGGACTACCACTCTTGATCTTGCTAGATTCCGTTTATTACCTAGATCTAATCTAGGGTTTTCTATCTAGCACTTCCTAGATTCAACCAGGGTTTTACGTTACTCAGGGCCACTGGGGTTTATGCTACCTATTGAACACTTTCTAGATCCGACCAGGGTTTATGCTACCTAAGGCCACTTGGGTTTATGCTACCTATCGAACAATGCCCCTTAGTCTAGGACACACTACTCAGAGCAATATATGTTCCTAGACACTACATCCCAATTGTGTTGTTAAACGTGCAAGATATCTAGTTCCACATGTCCTCTATATGTGTGGCCCAAGTCCCGTGGCAGGGCTAATCAAGAAATACGGAACTCGGTCGGGAGCTTTAATTTATCTGCCGATGCAGATGCTAAGGTCTGTTTTATCTGTATGTGGCTATGGTCCCATTGGACCCCTCCCTTAACTAATGAAAGGCACCCAAGAAAATCAAGAATGAGAACTGTAAGCAGGCCCTCTATGCCCCCACAAAACTATTGGCCACCCTCACCCATAACTAGATAGTAAAGTATATGCTCTTTTGGAGTTCTCCACCTTTCCGCTTGCGTATCACGATTGTCTCAAGATGGTTGGTAGACGATGACTTGCTATCACAGGGCTAAACAAGATATCGCTGCCTAACGCTGACCCATCCTAGTCTCTAGGTTATTATATTATATCCAAGGCATAGCCTTGGCTCTTCTAACGCAGACCTTAACCTCTATGAGCCCAGGAGGATCATCTGTAACCTCACAGAGGGATACCAAGAGTACCCTCACGTCCCCTCGAAGGCGCGTACTTCATAACCCAATTCGTTGGAGCCTTCTTCATGATCAGATGGACGTTCGCTCCTCCTCGTGTTCTACTTGGATTTCCTGACCAAGGTTTACTACTTAGTTCTCTTAACTAAGGTTTACTACTTAGTTTCCTGAATCATTAGCTTTCTTAACTAAGGATAACTACTTAGTTTCCTGAATCGTTAGCTTTCTTAACTATGGTTTACTACTTAGTCCTTTTAAATAAGGTTTACTACTGAATTCAAGCAGAACTTAAATTCTCTTTATCAAATGTTAGCGTACATGTGTTTTCCCACATTTCCAGCTTAGATTAACTTATTTCATGGTACAAGTTGTAACAACCCAAATTTTAATAGCATGTTGAAACTAGAAATTAGGGTATAATTAAATTTTAAATTGAGAATCATGGGAAACGGGTTGTGTCATTGCGTTCGTCTCGGAATTCTACATGAAATAGAGTCTGAGTTTTCGAAAATCGGAGTCCGGATGAAGAAGTTATGGACTGTGGAAAATTCAGCAAATTTTAGGCAGCAGAGGACCAAGCAGGTCGACCTAGGGGTCGACCTAGGGGCCAGGTCGACCACGTGGTCGACCAACCCCCCAGGTCGACCATGTCGTCGACCTTCCCCCTTACAGGTTGACCTGTTCGACCTGTTTTGACCCAGAACTCATTTTTGAAGCCTGAGACGTGTTTTGATGGTCCGGATTGATTCTGGGGTTAATCTAAGGGCCTAAACTAGTTTCTACCCCTATAAATGCACCCTTAGACCTAACCTAATTCAATCAAATCATTCTTACACCATTATGCTGCTAAAATACCTCTTGAACCATGGCCGCCGTCTCCAAATCAAAGTACAAACATTCAAACTCAAATCAATTCAAAGAACAAGGCTTCTACAATGATTCAAGACAATAAATCAACAACGCCGCAACATTTTTACAACAAATTCAGTTCTTAATTAATTTGCCATGCTCTATAAGTTCTAGTTGTTTTTTGATTTAAACATTTAAACTATAATATGGCCATGGAATAAAGTGGAATTGGATTTAAGTATGTTTATTGATTCAGATCTAATTCTGTTGCTTCTTGAATCTTGAGAATTGGGACTTTTCTATGTTCGTTCTCATGTCAAGCTTATGATCTATTCAGCCTATTGTAAATCAGTTTTTCTTGATTCATATTGATATTATTATCAAGATCTATCTTTTATGCCAGAGATGATGTTTTTATGCCAGTTTTCTCTCTATGCTGTCTGTTATACAAATTCTACCTTCCCCTATTTATTTTCTTTCGATGAACCTAGGTCAATTTCAGACCTAGGCCTAAACCGCGATTTGCGTATGATTGAATACGGGGAAATATGGGAATGTTGTCTATATTGGATATATATGTTTGGTAAAATTGATGGCATAACATGAAATTGGAAATTTGGGGTATTGTCAATATAATTAAAATTGCAAGTTTGGCCAGTGGCATGATTAAATTGGCAAGAAGTGGGCATAATGAATTAGCATGTAAATCAAATCACGAGTTCGGGCCTATGTAAATTAAATCAAAAGATTAGGTTTATGATTGGGCATAAGTAGAATTGGGATTTTGAACGTAAAAACAATTGTAAACTTGATAATTGGCATAAATATGAATTTGGGTAACTGGCGTGTATTGAAATAAAAAGGATTATAGTTTGGGATAACTACATCATGAATCTTGATTTGGGTTTATTTGGACATGAAACTTGATACATGTAATCTTGGCTAGAACTTGATATGGGTAAAAATGGCATAAACCTGGCATACATGTAAATAGGCAAGAATTGGACGTATGTAAACTGATTAGAATTGGGTATATATGTATATATATATATATATATAAATTGGCATGTAATTTTGGAACTTGGGCATATGTTTATTAATATGTAAAGTTGGGAATTTGAAACATGAAAATGACTGTGTATTGGATAATTGACTTGAACACGAACATGAACATTTCTATATGTTAAACACATGAACTGATATTGGGATTTTGGGGGGAATACGACTATTAATGAACCTTTGACACGAGGTTAAACTCAGTTCGTGGTGTAAATCTTCCCGGAACAGCCCGGCAAATCCAGTAGCCACAAAGTGTCAGTCTAATGTGAGAGGTCAAAGGTCGAATTGTAGGCGTAACGATTTATGAAACGAGGTTAGACTCAGTTTGTGGTGTAAATCTGCCCGGAACCGCCTGGCAAATCTAGTGGCCACAAAGTGCACGGTCTAATGTGAGAGGTCATGATTCGTTCGTCATAATGAATGAATTAAGGATATTAACCATAATAAGACGTGGGTATGTTAGAGGGTTAGGTGGGATGACATGGAAATTTGACATGTAAATGTGGACCTAACCGGTATGAGTTAAGAACATGTAAAACTTATAAATGTGGGCGTAACCAGCATAACTGTTAATCAGACCAATGGGTGGGTTAAGTAATATGACTAGAATAATGACGCTTAACCGAAATGACATGAATGGTTGGGTTAAGTAATATGACTAGACTAATGACACTTAACCAATATAACATGACACGTGACAGGGTTAAGTCAACTTGAACATATAGATAATATTTAACCAACTTAGCATGATACGAGGGCAGGCTAAGCCATGAATTACTTGAAATGCTTAACCAATGCAATCTGACGAATGGGAGGGTTAAGTTAAATGGGTTGGTTTAACTTGAATGGGTTGATATCACCCAACCAATATAACCTGATGTGTGGTAGGGTTAAGTATATACACGAGGGTAACACTTAACCATTATAAAATGGCTAGTGGATGAGGTTGAGTTAACATACACTTAACCAATCTAACGTGAGGTGTGTTAAGGGTTAAGTGATCACAGAGGAGAATGCTTAACCAATATAACAAGACATGCAGTAGGGTTAAGTAACACAAGAGAGAACACTTAACCACGGTATCATGATGGAGGGTGGGGTTAAGTTAAATAGATAACACTTAACCAACCTGTGGGGTATACGAATAAACCCTAGGAAAACCCTAGTAGCGGGACCCATTTCAGCAGTAACCCACATTAGGTATCAACGATACCCTGAGCTAGGCAGGGTGGGGCACGATTACTAGGCTGATTGTAAGCGGTCAAAACGGCGGCAGGGGATGCAGCGGTGTAGGTTCCGACGAATTACGGGCGTGCACGTATTTCGGGGTGGAAAATTTGGCCATTGGGCATCGTAGATATAAAGTTGTGCATCAAAAAGGGTGTCGTGGTTGCCATCCTTGGGATTGATACATCTTAGGCTGGGACCAGCACAGGTATCTACGAGTAGGGGGCCGCAAGAACTAGGTCGAGTAGGAGCCGATCGATTAGGATAGTAAGGATACATCTAACACATTTATGGCAATTAGGCTGGTTGAGGTGAAAATCCTCATATTAGATGTAGTCCTGAAGGCTACCACAACTACAGGGTTGGGATAACCTTAGGATATAACACATATGAAACATTGTAAGTAAGAGCCGATCAATTAAGATAGGTGCGGTGGGGACATGAAACTGTCAATATGAGGTGGGACCCTCATCGTGGGATATGTACCTATAAAACTCTCATGTGGGTTATGGGGGATCACATATCTTGTAATTAAAACTTAGTAAACTAATTGAAACGCTAGTTAGGTGGTGCAGAGAATATAGGAAATCAAGGAAAATAGTGAAATGGTGAAGCTTAGAAATCTTGCAATGTTATACTTAATAGAAACCTTGCAATGTGATACTTGGTAGGAACCTTGTGATGATACTCTTGATAGGAAGCATGGGATGTTATGCTTGATTCATCGTGCCTGTAGCTTACCTTGTCATCATGCTTATGTTTACTTTCAGTTTATTCATGCCATATTATCTTCACCTGTTTTTATGCTGAAAGCCACTAGGACTTACTCAGTCTTTATGACTGACCCGGTTTGTTTCGCCTCTTTTTCTTCCATTTCCCCCCCAGGTTCGCAGGGTGGAATACAACTTAGTTCGGATCTTACCAAGCTCCAAGGCTCTTTCATGTGCTGCTTGGATCTCTCTTGGCTATGGCTTGCTTTGCTTTATTGGGGAATACTACAATTTATTTTCATACTTCTTTGTTTTTGAGCAAGACAGATATTTTAGCTATGTAATTGGGTATTTGAAAGCATGATGGGCTTTTATTGTAAACAATTATATTTATAAATGATTTGAAGTACTTCTACTTTACCTTCCCCTGTTTTATATATGTCTGTCTTGTAATATTTCTGTTCCAGTACCCATAATGCTCCATTGAAGTTTAGGCATTCCCTTTGTGAGTGACCTTAACGCATGTGGGGTGTTACATTTGGTATCAGAGCAGAAGGTTACTAGACTGGGCAAAAGCTTTTAAAAACCTTCTGAAATTATTTTCAAAATGTTGACAAAGAAGCATTTTCTTAGAAAAGTCTTGTTTTATTTGAAAGGCATATTCCCCAAAGCCATATGCACTATCTTTTGATTCTCTCCTTGAGTTTCTTCGCTCTTTCTTTTTCACCATAGTTTTGTAGGTGTGCGACACATGTAGGAGGGCAAAGAAGTATCCAACTTCCATCTGTAGCCGCAGTAGTTCCATCTGCGTCTAATCTTGTTTCAAGCTTTGTAGGGTTGCCATGCGATGGAGGTAGCTTTCGAGAAACTTGTCAACAAGCTATACAAGGATAGCAAGAACGAGGATAAAGAACACAAGCCTAAGGATGAGAAACTTTTTGATATGTCTTAATCCACAAACGAGGAAAAGGTGAAAGGAAAGAGGCCAAAGTGAAAGAATAATAAAACCCACGACAAGAGAGAGTATCTTTAGTATGGTAAAAAGGGACATGTAGTTAAGTATTAGAGGGCAAGGACAAGGGCAAAGGACAAGATCATCGAGAGGGCAATTGTATGCTCTCACTACTAGCGTACCTAAGAAGAGGTGGTAACGTTTCTATTAAAAGTTTAGCTTTTATTTTCTATCATACCATGGGAACTTTGCTTTTGTACATCGCATCCTTTTTAATTCTGCTTCGATAGTTGAGTCTCTACACCTTAGTACCAGCGTAGTAGAGGGTCCCATTTTTGTCTCAAATTCTGTTGGGGAATCGACTCATTTATTCATGACTTGTTTGAATTTTAGAATGTCTATGCTAAGTGTTGATTTTAGAAGTAATGCTTATGTTTTTGGGCTATGAGTTGTTTCTAGGGATGGAGTGGTTATCCAGAAATGATACCATTCTCGAGTATGAAAAGAGGGTAGTTAGACTCTTGACTTGCCTCGGTAATACCCTCGAAGTCTAGTGTAACCCAAAGGGTTCTGCCATGCTTAGTTACCTAGAATCTCTTGATACATTTATCAATCCACTCGAGTAGTGTTCTCTACTAAGGCGGATGGTTCATTTCGCTTATGCATGAGTTATAGAAAATCACCTTAGTAAGTACACTTGGCAACATGGTTGGCATTTGTTTATTTTCAAGAGATAATTCATTTATGTGGAATACCTTCTAGCAAGTGAATGAGATCCAAGATTCACTAGTGAATTTTGGAGAGCTTGCATGAAACCATGAGTACGCAGTTATGTTTAAGATGAGTATACTAGAAAAAGAATAAGTGAAAGTGGAACGAGAGGCGACAGTGAAATGAGTTCCAACTCATATTTTGGAAATAGGAATTAAGAAGCTACGAAACTGTGAAGCTAAAGACGGTCAAAGCACAATGGAGTTAAGCTCAAGGAAATGCGACTTAGAAGATTGAAAACTAGACACGCGCGTCATATCTCTGTTTAAGAGTATATCCTTGATCCCTCTTTTCCTGTAGAGCTTATTTGTATGCTATCTTTTAAGTATAACCTCTCGGTCCTATTCTCAATCCGATTTCTGTTGCAAAACCCCATAGGGATCATCTGTTAGTAATGCATGTTGGGGCTTAAGGGTGTCTGTTGGGTTGAGTAATTCTTTGGGTGTCAGCCTGATGTTGATTTCGGTCTTCGGGCTGGTGCTTAGGGAGTTCTTCTCCTAATCAGTATATATGTGACATAGATTTCCAGTTTTGACACTACCTAATGGGCACAAAGTTTTTACTTACTTCTATCGTTCGACTATATCTTTAGGTAGGAACAATTGGGTGTAAACATGTGTTTGAGACATGTTATGATTGATGGTTGCAAGTGGTTCCAAGCGGTTGCTAGTGGTTGCTCGTAGGTGCATATACACGCACATTAGACACTAGATCGGCTCCGTCACCTTTCATATTGCATATGCATGAGTGTTTATACTTGTTTATGGATGAATTTGAATATGTTATCATGTGGATGTTGCATATGGATGGATGTTTGTGCACACATACAGTGTTAGTGTGACTAGGACTATTTCCATACATGTTGGACTCATGGCACTAACATATTTTGCATTAAGAAGATCAATCAGGCCTGATCATTTGCATTAGATAAGGAACATATACACACACTTTCTGCATGTGTTCATACAGCATTAGAAATCTCTGAAGGACAATAGATGCCTGTGATTGATGATTGAGTAGATGGATGATTGGATGGTAGGACACATTCTTCTTAACTTGAAGATTTCGGGGATGAAATCCTCTAAGGAGGGGAGAATGTAACAACCTGAATTTTAATAACAGGTTGAAACTAGAAATCAGGCTATAATTAAATTTTAAAGTGACAATCATGGGAAACGGGTTGCACCATTGCGTTCGTCTCAGAATTCTACATGAAATAGAGTCCGAGTTTTCGAAAATCGGAGTCTGGATGAAGAAGTTATGGCCTATGGAAGATTCAGCAAATTTTAGGCAGCAGAGGACCAAGCAGGTCGACCTGGGGGTCGACCTAGGAGCCAGGTCGACCACGTGTTCGACCCCAGGGTCGACCTACCACCCAGGTCGACCTCCCCCCTTACAGGTCGACCTGGTCGGCCTGTTTTGACCCAAAACTCATTTTCGAAGCCTGAGACGTGTTTTGATGGTCCGGATTGATTCTAGGGTTAATCTAAGGGCCTAAACTAGTTGCCACCCCATAAATACACCCTTAGACCTAACCTAATTCATATCAAATCATTCTTACACCATTATGCTGCTAAAATACCTCTTGAACCATGGCCGTCGTCACCAAATCAAAGTACAAACATTCAAACTCAAATAAATTCGAAGAACAAGGCTTCTACAATGATTCAAGACAATAAATCAACAATGCCACGACATTTTTACAACAAATTTAGTTCTTAATTCATTTGCCATGATCTGTAAGTTCTAGTTGTTTTTATATTTAAACATTTAAATTATAATATGGCCATGGAATAAAGTGGAATTGGATTTAAGTATGTTTATTGATTCAGATCTATTTCTGTTGCTTCTTGAATCTTAAGTTTTGGGACTTTTCTATGTTCGTTCTCATGTCAAGCTTATGATCTATTCAGTCTGTTGTAAATCAGTTTTTCTTGATTCATGTTGATATTATTATCAATATCTATCTTTTATGCCAGAGATGATGTTTTTACGCCAGTTTTCTCTCTATGCTGATTGTTATACAAATTTTGCCTTCCCCTATTTATTTTCTTTCGATGAACCTAGGTCAATTTCGGACCTAGGCCTAAACCGCGATTTGCGTACGATTGAATATGGGAAAATAATGGCATGTTGTCTATATTGGATATATATATGTTTGGTAAAATTGATGGCATAGCGTGAAATTGGAAATTTGGGGTATTGTCAATATAATTAAAATTGCAAGTTTGGCCATTGGCATAACTAAATTGGCATGAAATGGGCATAATGAATTAGCATGTAAATCAAATCACGAGTACGGGCCTAAGTAAATTATATCAAAAGATTAGGTTTATGATTGGGCATAATTAGAATTGGGACTTTGAACGTAAAAGCAATTGTAAACTTGATAATTGGCATAAATATGAATTTGGGTAACTAGCGTGTATTGAAATAAAAAGGATTATAGTTTGGGATAACTACATCATGAATCTTGATTTGGGTTTATTTAGACATGAAACTTGATACATGTAATCTTGGCAAGAACTTGATATGGGTAAAATGGCATAAACCTGGCATACATGTAAATAGGCAAGAATTGGACGTATCTAAACTGATTAGAATTGGGTATATATATATATATAAATTGGCATGTAATTTTGGAACTTGGGCATATGCTTATTAGTATGTAAAGTTGGGAATTTGAAACATGAAAATGACTGTGTATTGGATAATTGACTTGAACACGAACATGAACATTTCTATATGTTAAACACATGAACTGATATTCGGGTTTTGGGGGGAATATGACCATTAATGAACCTTTGACACGAGGTTAGACTCAGTTTGTGGCGTAAATCTGCCCGGAACCGCACGACAAATCTAGTAGCCACAAAGTGCCAGTCTAATGTGAGAGGTCAAAGGTCGAATTGTAGGCGTAACGATTTATGACACGAGGTTAGACTCAGTTTGTGGTGTAAATCTGCCCGGAACCGCCCGGCAAATCTAGTGGCTACAAAGTGCACGGTCTAATGTGAGAGGTCATGATTCGTTCATCATAATGAATGAATTAAGGAATATTAACCATAATAAGACGTGGGTATGGTTAGAAGGTTAGGTGGGATGACATGGAAATTTGACATGTAAATGTGAACCTAACCGGTATGAGTTAAGAACATGTAAAACTTATAAATGTGGGCTTAACCAACATAACTGTTAATCAGACCAATGGATGGGTTAAGTAATATGACTAGAATAATGACACTTAACCGATATGACATGAATGGGTGGGTAAAGTAATATGACTAGACTAATGACACTTAACCAATATAACATGACACGTGACAGGGTTAAGTCAACCTGAACATATAGATAATACTTAACCAACTTAGCATGATACGTGGGCGGGTTAAGCCATGAATTACTTGAAATACTTAACCAATGCAATCTGACGAATGGGAGGGTTAAGCTAAATGGGTTGGTTTAACTTGAATGGGTTGATAACACCCAACCAATATAACCTGATGTGTGGTAGGGTTAAGTAAATACACGAGGGTAATACTTTACCATTATAAAATGGCTAGTGGATGAGGTTGAGTTAACATACACTTAACCAATCAAACGTGAGGTGTGGTAAGGGTTAAGTTAACAAAGGGGAGAACGCTTAACCGATAAAACAAGATATGCGGTAGGGTTAAGTAACACAAGAGAGAACACTTAACCATGGTATCATAATGGGGGGTGGGGTTAAGTTAAATAGATAACACTTAACCAAACTGTGGGGTATACAAATAGACCCTAGGAAAACCTAGTAGCGGGACCCGTTTCAGCAGTAACCTACATTAGGTATCAACGGTACCCTGAGCTAGGCAGGGTGGGGCACGATTACTGGGCTGATTATAAGCGGTCAAAACGGCGGCAGGGGATGCAGCGGTGCAGGTTCTAACGAATTACGGACGTACATGTATTCCGAAGTGGAAAATTTGGCCATTGGGCATCAGTAGATATAAAGTTGTGCATCAAAAAGGATGTCGGGGTTGCCATCCTAGGGATTGATGCACCCTAGGGTGGGACCAGCATAGGTATCTACGAGTAGGGGGCCGCAAGAACTAGGTCGAGTAGGATCCAATCAATTAGGGTAGTAAGGATACACCTAACACATTTATGGCAATTGGGCTGGTTGAGGTGAAAATCCTCATATTAGATGTAGTCCTGAAGGCTACCACAACTATGGGGTTTGGATAACCTTAGTATATAACACATATGAAACATTGTAAGTAAGAGCCGATCAATTAAGATAGGTGCGGTGGGGACATGAAACTGTCAATATGAGGTGGGACCCTCATCGTGGGATATGTACCTATAAAACTATCATGTGGGTTATGGGGGATCACATATCTTGTAATTAAAACTTAGTAAACTAATTGAAACGCTAGTTAGGTGGTGCAGAGAATATAGGAAATCAAGGAAAATAGTGAAATGGTGAAGCTTAGAAATCTTGCGATGTTATACTTAATAGAAACCTTGCAATGTGATATTTGGTAGGAACCTTGTGATGATACTCTTGATAGGAAGCATGAGATGTTATACTTGATTCATCGTGCCTGTAGCTTACCTTGTCATCATTCTTATGTGTACTTTCAGTTTATTCATGCCATATTATCTTCACCTGTTTTTATGCTGAAAGCCACTAGGACTTACTCAGTCTTTATGACTGACCCGGTTTGTTTCGCCTCGTTTTCTTCCATTCCCCCCCCCCAAGGTTCGCAGGGTGGAAATATAGCTTAGTTCGGATCTTACCAAGCTCAAAGGCTCTTTCATGTGCTGCTGGGATCTCTCTTGGCTATGGCTTGCTTTGCTTTATTGGGGAATACTACGATTTATTTTCATGCTTCTTTGTTTTTGAGCAAGACAGATATTTAAGCTATGTAATTGGATATTTGAAAGCATAATGGGCTTTTATTGTAAACAATTATATTTAATAAATGATTTGAAGTACTTCTACTTTATCTTCTGCTATTTTATATATGTCTATCTTGTAATATTTCTGTTCTAGTACCCATAATGCTCCATTGAAGTTCAGGCATTCCCTTTGTGAGTGACCTTAACGGGTGTGGGGTGTTACATAAGTCGTCCCACCCTTCGAGTCTTGTGTTACATCTTAAGTCATATTCATTTCTTACCCCTAGGATAAGTTTATCTATTATTTAATTTTATCATTCCCCACTTTTCCTTGCTTTGATACTGTTATATTGGTTAAGTTTGCCCATGTGTCCAAGTTGACTTAACCCCCAATCACGTATTTAATTCAACCCACGTACCATACAAATTGCTTAAGTGTTCTCTATCAGTACATGCTGACTTAACCCGCCCATATATCATGTCAAATTGGTTAAGTGTTATCTAGCAGTTCACGTTGACTTAACCCACCCATATTTCATGTCAAATTGGTTAAGTGTTGTCTAGTTTTTCATGTTGAATTAACCTTACTATACTAGCATGTGTCATTAGCATTAATTAATTATTAATGCCCAACCTCTCACATTAGACCTATTGTTGCGGTCACTGGATGTGCCGGTTGGTTCTAGGCAGGATTACACCACAACTCAATCTAACATCGAGTTTCAAGCACGTTATGACTAACTTCTCACATTAGAACCTATTGTTTGCGGTCACTGGATGTGCCAGGCGGTTCCGGGCAGGATTACACTGCAAACTCATTCTAACCTCGAGTTAGCCATGTTCCATGTTTAGCCAATTAACAATTCATGTCTATTCTAGGTGTCATAGGCCAATTATAAATTTACAAGCATGTTCATGTTCATTATAGATATCAAATGTCAATTACCAATTCACAAGCATGTTCATGTTCAAGTTATGCCACTATTGTCAATTTCATGTTATGTGTCGAGTTCCATAATTACGTAAAAACATGGTTTGTCCAACATACTCCATTTTTAATCACGTTTTTAGGATCTTAACGGCATATCCAATTTTAAAGTTTCAGATTCAAGCTTTACCCAAAAACCTCAATTAATGTTCATGCTTATAATCCCGTTAATAGGCTATACCTACTATTCCAGTTTCCCACACATGTGTTCCTAATAGGTTGCTATCATTCCTCATATGCTGGTTAAGCTTATTCATATGTCAAGTGCTACTTAACCCATTTCTACTTTGCTTACACAACCATTCTTGTAATAATCTTTTTACCCAAATTGCCTAATTCATCGATTAAATCTCAAGCTCTTCCCAAATATCTGTAATTTACGCACTGTTGACCTTGGCTCGAAGGTAGCCAAAGTTTCAAAAATAAAAAGGAAGAATAGGGAAGAAGAATAGATTAAGCATACAAAGATTATTTTAAATTGCAACATGAATTTTAACTGAGGAATGACGAACGATAATAATACAATTATGCATTAAGTGTATTGTAATCCCACTCACTTATTTAAGAACGGATCTTGGATTCTGGGATCTAATTTCTGAAATTGAAAAGCTATACCTTAACGTATATTATTGATCCTCTAATTTAGATTTGATTCTTAGAAAATAGTTGTTGAAGTCGTTGAATTAGCCTTTGATTCTCTACTTGAATTCTACCAAAAAACTTGAGCAGCATAACCCCGTCTTTGATTTATTTTGATATGAATTAGGGAAGAGTATAGGCAAAATGAAGATGTGTAGAGAAAACTGTAGCCTTAGGGGTGTTTATATAGGTGCTCAAGACCTTATCGTACACGCAACGCTGAGTCAGCATTGAACCCAGTTAAGAAAATAGTCCAGGTTTGTAGATGAATCTAGCCAAATCTTATCGTACACGCAGCGCTGAGTCAGCATTGGGTCCCGCAAGCTGTTTTGGTGCAGAAATTTGAATTTCGAATGTTTGAATTGTTTTGGTGTAGAAATTTGATTTTTGAACTTTTGAATTTCTGGAATTTATTTAACTGTTTTATTCACATGAAATATTCTTGTATGTATACAATTACTGTAACGACCATTTTACGCGTATATTTATACGCACAATTTTCGTTTTATTTTTAGAATTCAAACGATGTTGCACCGTTATTTGATTCTTGCCATATTTCATTGACTGTAGCCTTATCTTGAATTTTAACTTTTGTATACATATATTTATGCATATACATATATATATTCTCATATATATATATATATGTATATATATATATATATATTCTTTATTTCCTTATATGTATGTTCTTATGCTTTCAAATTTTAAATTTGTGTACGTACATATATTTGCATGTTCAGTTGGCCCTCTCTAAAACAAAGATAAAAATTATGCCGTCGCCGGGGTTCGAACCCTGACCTCTATGTTACAAATCCAATATCTTAACCAACTGAGCTATGAAGTCTTTTGTTAATAATTCTTAGGACAATGATAATTATTGTTCTCTCCTTACTTCTCTTTTTCATGTTAGTTACAATACTTAAAATAAACCATTGCATGAATCTTTTTCTTTTAATGTTAGTGCATTATGTTTGCAAATCAGTGCATGCAACATATTTACATTGCATGCAACCAATCCTTTTTTTCTTTAAATGCATGCATTACATTTTTTTTCAGTGCATGTATTTATTACATGCAATCCTTATTTTATTCTTTATTTTATATTTTAATTTGTTTGTGTGTGTATATATATATATATACATATATATATATATATATATATCTTTTGCGTATACAAACTTCTAGGCTTAATAACTTCTTCATATGATGTCCTAGACTTTACATCCCAATCGTGTCATTAAACGTGCTAGATATCTCAAGCTCTTCCCAAATATCTATAATTTACGCACTGTTGACATTGGCTCGAAGGTAGCCAAAGTTTCAAAAATAAAAAGGAAGAATAGGGAAGAGGAATAGATTAAGCATACAAAGATTATTTTAAATTGCAACATGAATTTTAAATAAGGAATGACGAACGATAATAATACTATTATGCATTAAGTGTATTGTAATCCCACTCACTGATTTAAGAACAGATCTTGAATTCTAGGTTCTGATTTCTGAAACCGAAAAGCTATCCCTTGACGTAGATTATCGATCCTCTAATTTAGATTTGATTCTTAGAAAATAGTTGTTGAAGTCGTTGAATTAGCCTTTGATTCTCTACTTGAATTCTAACGAAGAACTTGAGCAGCATAACCCTGTCTTTGATTTATTTTGATATGAATTAGGGAAGAGAATAGGAAAAATGAAAATGTGTAGAGAAAACTGTAGCCTTAGGTGTTTATATAGGTGCTCAAGACCTTATCGTACACGCAGCGCTGAGTCAGCATTGAACCCAGTTAAGAAAATAGTCCCGGTTCGCAGATGAATCTAGCCAGATCTTATCGTACACACAGCGCTGAGTGAGCATTGGTTCCCGCAAGCTGTTTTGGCGCATAAATTCGAATTTCGAATGTTTGAATTGTTTTGACATAAAAATTTGATTTTTGAACTTTTGAATTTCTGGAATTTATTTAACTGTTTTATTCACATGAAATATTCTTGTATGTATACAATCACTCTACCGACCATTTTACGCGTATATATATATATACGCACAATTTTCGTTTTATTTTCAAAATTCAAATGATGTTGCACCGTTATTTGATTCTTTCCATATTTCATTGACTGTAGCCTTATCTGGAATTTTATCTTTTGTATACATATATTTATGCATATATATATATATATATTCTCATGTATATATATTCTTTATTTCCTTATATGTACGTTCTTATCCTTTCAAAATTTGAATTTGTATATGTACATATATTTGCATGTTCAGTTGGCCCTCTCTAAACAAAGATAAAAATTATGCCGCCGTCGGGGTTCAAATCCCCGACCTCCATGTTACAAATCCAATGCCTTAACCAACTGAGCTATGAAGTCTTTTGTTAATAATTCTTAGAACAATGATAATTATTGTTCTCTCCTTACTTCTCTTTTTCATGCTAGTTACAATACTAAAATTAAACCATTGCATAAATCTTTTTCTTTTAATGTTAATGCATTATGTTTGCAAATCAGTGCATGCAACATATTTACATTGCATGCAACCAATCCTTTTTTTCTTTTAATGCATGCATTACATATTTTTTTTCTTCAGTGCATGTATTTATTACATGCAATCCTTATTTTATTCTTTATTTTATATTTTAATTTATTTGTATATACATATATATACTGTAACACCCCGTGTATTCTGTAACAGTGAAATTCACAAATTAAAGTATAATTAATTTCAAATCAAAGAATTAAGGGAAACGGTATACGCCATTGCATTCGTCTTGGAATTCTGCTTGGGATGGAGTCCGAATTTGCATAAAACGGACTCCGTATGAAGAAGATATGGCCTCCGGAAGTTTCACAATTCAGTTTAAAATTCAAACAGACAGAAACAACTCAGAACAAATTCAAATTTCAAAAAAATCGGACCAGAATAGGCTAGGCGGAAATTTTCCCGCCCAAGGCACCCAGGTCGACCTGGGCTACCCAGGTCGACCTGGGCTACCCAGGTCGACTGGGTAGCCCCAGGTCGACTACCAAGTCGACCTAGGGGTCGACTGGGGAGTCGACCTAGCCCCTGAGCCAGGTCGAACCCAACCCCCCCTGGCTGGCCTGGTCTGTGCTTGGTCGAATTTATGAGCCTTACCTTGTAACTAGGGCTAGGTGTCAGCTCCTGATTGGTCTCTCCTTCAAACGAACGACTATTATTAATCCAAGCTCCATCGACGGTTCTAATCAATTCACAAACTCTATAAAAAGGACCTAAGACTCCACCTAATTCATACAAATAAAAATGAGAATGAGACCGTCATGCTACTGAGGAAAGACTAGGAGTAGCCATCAAAATTGAGAGACAATTAGGAGACAATTCAAAAGCTTAAAGCAATGACAACTAAATCAAAACAACGCCTACAACAAAGGATAGCATCTCCAAATTCAGAATTCAGATTCCTGAATTGAAGATTCATCATACGTTGTAAGTAGAGTGCTATTCCGATGTGAATGAATAATTGTGTTTTGATTTGTGTAAAATGAGAAATGGAATTGTACTTAATTTGTGGTGATAATAATTCATAATTGTATATTGCTATGATTCTAATCGATTTGGGATGTTGTGGTATAACGATGTTAGACCTATTGGATATATGCAAGTATGTGATTCATGTTGAAAGTTAACAACTATATGTTTGTGGTAGTTTATCACAACACCTTTTAGATAATTGCAAGTATATGATTCATGTTGAAAGTTAACGACTATATGTTTGTGGTAGTTTATTTGAGATTCATGCAAGTATATGGTTCACTATTATGCCAACATGATGTATATTTTTTTTATAATCACTTTTAGTGTAGTTGGATCCATTTGGGTATTATGACTCATATGAATTTATGTTGGAATTGGCATCATGATTCAAGTGTAAAACCATACTTTTGTATTAGAGACAAAAGTAAGCATCTTTATGAACTTGTGTTGACTGTATGAACATGATTAAACTATGTTTGGTGTTATGCCTAATTGAAAACATGTTTTAGGCCTATGTTGCTATCAAAATCATATGATAATATATGTGACACATAATTAAGTTGGATTTACATTCCAATTGCAAGTTTACATGAATAGATTAAAAACCATGATTCATGTTTAGGTATGTTTATGCCATGATTATATGAATAGGTTAAAAACCATGATTCATGTTTAGGTATGTTTATGCCATGATTATATGCTATTACAATGCAAGTTCACAAGTGCCTAATTCATGTTAATTAGATCGTTATGTTGCAAGTTCATGCGTTCACACTCCCCTTTTGATGTTACTTAGAATATATAAACACCATGTTCTAAGCCTCCCCTTTTTCATGTGGCTAAGTTGGGTTTAAATGTTAAACCCAACATATGTTATATTGTAGCGAACGTATAAAACGGGGGTAATGACGTTTGGGTTAAATTATAAAACATATGTGTTGGCATGTTTGATGCATGCCAACGACCTTGAAAACAATTAAGTGGTATAAATTAATTTTACCCAATAAAGATGAATTTGAATAATGGGCCGCAAATATTTATATATAAAAAGAAAAGAGACAAAATATGTAAATTTAGAAAATACGATGTGTTTAACCCGAGGTTGGATTGCGTTGTGACATAAACCTGCCCGGAACCGCCCGGCTGTCCAGTAGTCACAACAGTACCTATCCAATGTGGGTGGTTAAACATTGAGCCCAATAAAGACCCGAGGTTAGACAGAGTTGTGACGTAAGACTGCCCGGAACCAACCGGCAACAGGCATTCACAACAATACCTGTCTAATGTGAGAGGTCGAGGCTTTAATAAGACAATTAAGGCTGAGTCAGGATTGATAGGATTAAGTAAATTGAATTAATACTTAATCAAAATGTAACAAGCTAAACTATACAGACTGATTGGGGGTTAGGTTTACAAAACACTTAACCAACTTAGCATGTTGGCTAGAAATAGAAAACCTAGTAGCGGGGGACCCTTTTCAGCAGTAACCCTACAAGGTGTACCAGGATACCTTGAACTAGGCAGGGTGGGGCACGATTACCGGGCTGACTGTAAGAGGTCAAATCGACGGCGGTGGTGCAGCAGTGTAGGTTCTAACGGAGTGCGGGTGTGCACACACTCCGGCGCAGAAAAATTAGGCACTAGGCACCAGTAGTATACCTATGCATTCTAGAATTGTGTCAGGCCGCCACCATGGGACTTGATACACCCCATGGTGGGACCAGCATAGGTAACTACAACATCGGGGGCCGTAAGACACATGTAACTATGCGAGTAGGAGCCGATCATTAGAAATGGATCACTTCACCCTGATTATGGGGTGCATGTTGGGAACTAGTTTATATGGATGCAGAGATTAATATGGGGTACGATAGTATATTCGACTCTAGACAACTTAACCTAGTTTATAGTGCTTTCCCATTTCCAGTTTATACTTATCATGCCCAATTCTTTGTTCATAGACTGAATAGTCCTAGACTTACTCAGGCTTTATGTCTGACTCTACTTTTCTTTCGTCTTCTTTTCTTTCGTTTCCCCCCTCCCCCCCAGGTCCACAGGGAGGGAATACCGCAGCTTGACCAGTTTTCACATCCAGCTTGAAGAGAAAGAATGTATTGCTTGGATCTCTTTCGTTTTGGACTATTGCTTTGGATAGCAACTATGGGGACTTATGCAGTTTACTTTTGTTTTTATGCTTCTTTAAATTATGAAATCAAGACAGTTATGGAAATGTAATGTTTTTTTTTGGAAATATTATAAGACAATTATGGTAGGGTTTGTGTAACACGTATTTTTGATGAAATAAAAGTTGTTGTTGTTTCCGCTGTTTAAAAATTTGTGTATTTATATCTTTCTTGTGTATCTGTGACCTATACTTATAAACCTCCACCAAAATTAGGGCATTCCCTTTGAGAGTGACCTTAACGGAGGTGGGGTGTTTCACTTGGTATCAGAGCATAGGTTTACCAGATAAGATAAAAAGTTTTGAAAATTTATTTACAAAAGAAAACCTTAAAGAAGCATTTTTAAAGATAAAATGTTATTTTATTTAAAAAAAAAGCATAGTCCCCCAAAGCCATAGGTACTATCTTTTATCCTTTGTTTTGAATCTATCCTTTTTGTTTCAGCATGTCCGAAGAACTTAACTTGCTAGAGGGTATACCAATACCTGGTTGGTTTAGACGATTCTTAGAAGCAAGAGTCACTCAGCCAGGTCCTACTGTTCCTCCTCCCCCAGCTGCAGGAAATCATCCAGCTGCAGCAGCACCTCTTCCTCCGCCTCCTCCACGGGGTAATACTTTTGCTAAGATATGTAAAGATTTTAAAGCTATGGGAGGAAAGGACTTTCATGGAACCGAGTCCTTTGTGGCAGCCAGGAATTGGCTGAAGGAAACCGAGGACTTATTCGTCATCTTTGAGGTAGAAGATAGGCAGAAGGTACAACTGGCAGTATGGCTACTTAAAGGCGAGGCTTCCTGCTGGTGGAAAGTCACCAACGCAGAAAGACCAGTGGAAACATGGGAGGACTTTAGGGCAAGATTTGAGGCTAAATTTCTCTAAAAAGCTGAAAGGAGTCTTCAGTTGGAAAAATTCCAATTTCTTAAGCAAGGGAATATGACAGTCAAAGAGTATGTTAATCAGTTCGATCAGCTGGCTAGGTTCGGACTGGACTTAGTCAACACTCTGCTCAAGAAGGCTCTCCGCTTTGTCAAAGGATTGAATGAGCCATTACACAGTTTGGCCATGACCCATATACCCATGGGAGCTACGTATGTAAGGTTGGTGCAGATGGCATTGCTGAACCAAGAGGATATGGGAAAGAAGGAGACAAAGGCAGAAAGCTCTTAAGGGAAGAAAGAGGGTTTACAACCTAAGAAGACAGACTTTAAGAAGGGCAGGAAAGACAACAAAGAGAAGAGGAAGTGTAATTTCTATGGCAAAGTGGGGCACTTAGCGAAAGATTGCCGAAAAAAGAAGGCTAAGATGAATGGTGGGTGCTTTTCTTGCGGTGAGACAGGCCACATGGCTAAGGATTGCCCAAAGAAACGAGGGCAGGGGCAGAGGGATGGATCCACCTCAGGGGCATAGGTTCATGTGCTAGAAGCGCCACCTCTACAACAGCGAGGTATAAATACTTCTGTAGAAAGTGTAGTTTATCTTTATGATCACCCAGTTCGCACTTTATTTGATTCTGGCGCATCACACTCCTTTATCTCATCTGCTTTAGTAGAATCTTTGCACCTAGAAACTAGTATAGTAGAGGACCCCTTAATTGTTTCAAATCCAATCGGGGGCCCAGCTCATTTGTCTATGATCTGTGTGGGTTTGAAAATTTCTATTCTAAGCGTAGAATTTAGATGTAGTGCCTTTGTTTTGGGCTTCTCGGGATATGGTTTGATTTTGGGCATGGATTGGCTATCCAGTAATGGTGCCATCCTTGATTGTGAGAAAAGGGTGGTTAGGCTTCTGACCTAACTCGGTAACACTCTGGAAATTACTTGTAATCCCTCGTATGCGGTTATGCTTAGTTATCTTGAATCGCTAGATGCTTCTGTTGAAAGTTTGCAATCGGTTAGAGTGGTCCGGGAATATCCGGATGTCTTCGAAGAGGTGAAGGGCTTACCTCCTAAGCGGGAGATAGACTTCCGCATATATCTTGTAGATAATGCAAAGCCCGTTGCATTGCCCATTAGACACATGGCTCCATGGGAAAGGAAAGGACTCTGTAAACAGATTAAAGAGCTTCTAGACAAGGGGTTCATTAGAAGGAGCATTTCAGAATGGGGCGCTCCAGTGGTGTTCGCCACAAAGGAGGATGGTTCACTCCATCTATGTGTTGACTATAAGGAGCTCAACAAACTAACGAAAAAGAATAGGCAACCTCTCCCCAGAATTGACGATCTGTTTGACCAGCTTGTAGGAGCGTCTGTTTTCTCCCAACTCGATTTAGCAACCGGATTTCATCAGCTAAGGGTGGTTGAAGATAGCATCGATAAGACAGCATTCGGAACCCCAGACGGCTTCTTTGAATGGCTTGTCATGCCCTTCGGCTTGACAAACGCACCCGCTTACTTCGTGGACCTGATGAGTAGGGTGTTCAGGGAATTCCTCAACAAGTTCGTAGTGGTTTTCGTAGACGATATCCTTATCTTCTCAAAGAGTGAAGGGGAACATGCTCAGCACTTAAGGGCAATCATGGAAACTCTGCGAGTCCATCAAATAAAAGCCAAATTCTCTAAATGCCACTTTTGGAGAGAGGAAGTGAGGTTCCTTGGGCACATAGTATCCAAAGAAGGGTTAGCTGTGGACCATGCTAAGGTAGTAGCGGTACAGGATTGGAAGACACCAAGGAATGCAACAGAAGTCCAAAGCTTCCTCGGGCTAGCAGGCTTCTATCGGAAATTCATCAAAGACTTTGCAAAAATATCAGCTTCACTCACGAGGCTGACAAAGAAGAATCTAGTGTTCAATTGGGACTTGGATTGCAAATTTGCTTTCCAACGACTAAAAAGGGCTCTTACAACAGCCCCAGTTCTGATGTTGCCAGATGGAAGCAAGATGTTCACAGTTTATACAGATGCATGTGGGACAGGACTAGGCGCTGTCTTAATGCAAGAAGGAAGGGTAGTAGCTTATGGCAGGAGACATCTGAAAGTGCACGAAAAGAACTACCCGACCCACGATCTTGAGTTAGCTGCCATTGTCTTTGCGCTTAAGTCTTGGCGCCACTATCTCCTAGGTGAGAAGTTCGAACTTTACACTGACCATAAATCGTTGAAATATCTTTTCTCGTAGAAAGATCTTAACTTGAGGCAACAGAGATGGATCGAGTTTCTTTCCTCGTACGATTTCGAGATCTCCTACACTCCGGGCAAAGGCAACGTGGTGGCAGATGCGTTGAGCCGAAAGAAACTGACCCTAAGCCCGCTGTTTGTTGAAAGGCAAAGCCTAGAGTTTATAGCCAGCTTTGACTTTAGGCCCTCCTCCGATTTTGTACTGGGCTTGCTAGCATCTCTCGAAGTACGCCCGACTTTAGTGGACTCAATAGGGACAGCACAACGCGAAGACCCTCAGCTTGTGGAAATGATTGATAGACTAATTAGGGGTGAGACTTCAAGTCACCTCAACAGATACTCCATCGACGATAAAGGTTGGCTAAGGCGGGATGGAAGACTATGCGTCCCACAGACAAGGGATTTAGTAAAGAAGGTCCTCGAGGAAGCACATCACTCCAAGATGACGATACATCCAGGCGGAGATAAAATGTACAAGGATATAAAGAGAACTTTCTTTTGGAGCGGCATGAAGAAAGACGTGACAGAATTCATTTCAAAGTGTATGGTTTGCCAACAAGTTAAGGCGAAACAGAAGAAACCTGGTGGTTTGCTCCATCCTCTAGAGGTCCCACAGTGGAAGTGGGATAGCATGTCAATGGACACTACACCAAAACAGGTGATTCCCAACGAGTATAACCGTCGCAAACAATTTCAGCAACGCTTATTAGTGTTGCTATGGGGGCGTGGCGATTCATTTCCAACGCATATAAGCGTTGGCATACGTTTGCTTGCAACACTTATAAGCGTTGGAAGATTTTTGTTTGCAACACTTATAAGCGTTGGTAGATTTTTGTTTGCAACGCTTATAAGCGTTGGTAGATTTTTGTTTGCAACGCTTATACATGTTGCAATATTTTACTTCACAACTAATATAAATTTTAATAGTAACAGAAATATGTATTAATAAATAAATGCATACCTCTAGACAACATTCATAATCACGTAACGTGATAAAATATCTGTAACACCCCGAATTTTCTATTAACACTAAAGTTGCTAAAATAATAATATGTGTGTAGAAGAGGGGATGTATCTAATATGAATATAAAAATATTAATAAGTATGTAAGAGAGGGGATGTATCTATTATGAATATAAAAATATTAATAAGTGTGTAAGAGAGGGGATGTATCTAATATGAATATAAAAATATTAATAAGTGTGTAAGAGAGGGGATGTATCTAATATGTATATAAAAACAATAATAAGTGTGTAAAAGGGGGGGGATGTATCTAATATGTACATTGTAGAATATATATATATATATTTATGACATGAATAGAAGTTTATTAATATGCTGAGTGTTTGCTGAGTCACTTCTGACTCATTGCTGAGTCAACAAGATAAACCCCATCTTGTCTGAACGGCTGCGGTTATTTCTAGGTTAAATCTAATGGCCTAAATGAATTCTAAAATCTATAAATAAGTGGGTAGACCCTAGACCTAAATCACTTGTAAAATTAGAGAAGCTACCGTCATGCTGCTGCCATGGAGTTCAGCATAGCCGTCACAAACTAAGAAGAGGAAGCCTAATCATCTACAACTAAATCTACACAAATCAAATCAAAAGATCTCTCTTTCTCTAATTCTTTTCTTTTGTTGGTGAGTATGATGATTCTCACAAGACTATTACAAACTAATTTGACTCAGTTATGAATGGATCACAAGAAAGTGATGTGATTTGTAATTGTAAATTCTATATATTGTGGATCTCTTATTATGTTATTATGTTGTCGTATGATGTAAATTATATATGCTATGTCATGCTATGTTGTAAATTCTCTTATGCTATGTCATGCTATGTTGAGAATCATGTCAAGCTATGTTATACTATCATACTATACCATGTTATAAATCATGCTATATTATGTTGTAAAATCATGATGTTGTTGGAACATGCTTAAAGTTATGTTTTTTTTAATTTAAATGGATCTTGTTTATGGGAATTTGCCTATTAGGTTAGGTGTACCCATAAACTTGAAACTATAATTAAATAAAACTTGATTATGGGAATTTGCCTATTGAGTTAGGTGTACCCATATAAAACCATGTTGTTAAAAAATTAGATGATGTTGATTCACACATGTTCATATGTAAGTTTATGAAAATTGATTGAGATTATATTAGGTGAATTTTGAACAAGTTGACACCTTTAGGTCCATGACATGTATAATCTATGCAAGTTGGACATATGCAAGTTTCACCCCTTATTATGATTCATTTGGTCACATATACATGTTGTTATTATGATAATCTCTTTTATGCTATGAGTTAGGCTATTCGAGTCTAACATATATTTTGCGAATAAACGTTCAAACGTGGGGTAGGGGTAATATTAGGAATTAATAAATTGGGTGCAATTTTGTAAGATTTTGCATACCATGAATGGATGTCCATAATTGAGTCAATTATGGACATTGTTAAAAATTGGAAGTAATTAATAATTCAAGTAGGGAATTATTAAAATTGGGGGAAAGTGGATTATTATTAATAATCAATGCTTAAGACACGAGGTTGGACCCGTTTGTGATGTAAACATGCCCGGACCCGCCCGGCAAATCCAGTAGTCACAAATGTCGGCCCAATGTGAGAGGTCCTAGGCCCAAACTAAAGCATAACAGTTGTAAAGACACGAGGTTAGACTCTTTTATGGTGTAAGACTGCCCGGACCCGCCCGGCAAATCCAGCTGCCATAAATGCCAGTCTAATGTGAGAGGTCTTTATGAGGTTATGGCCTTAATGAACTAAGAAATACTTAACCAGATAATCATGTAAGGTGGGACATGGGGGTTAAGTAGGTGCCTTGGGTGGCATGAGGAATCTGGTGGTTGCCTTTAGAGGCATTTGAAATACGATTAGACTTAACCAAACACACATGTAAATGAACATGACTAAGTGGGTTAAGTGGGATGGACTAATGGGGACAAGCTTAGGTGGAATGCTTGTGGTAAATAGTGGGGGCTCATTTCAACCAGTATCCCAAAACGTATCTTTGTGGGCTCGACCCAAGTCGAGGACGGGACACGCATACTGGGTTTGACTATAAGAGGCCAAAACAGGGAGCGGTGGCAACGCAAGTCCAACGGGTTTCATATGCGTGTGTGGACCCGGGCTGGTAGGTAAGACATTGCTGCATCGTGTAGGTGTAAGCCGTGCATGTCCGTTGTATCCGGTTGCCACTTTAGGGGAGTGATACACCCCACTGTGGGGCCAACACGGGTATCTACGAGTTAGGGAGCCGATCGAATAATGGGAAGTAGGGTACACCTAGTGGAGATAGGGGCAGGCGGCACCTATGTAGTCAGCTAGGGGTACGTAAAGCCATTGGGAAAGTTTCTAAGTGAAGCTAAGTGGGATGAATCTTTAGGGTGACTGGTGTGGTGCAGTATAGTGTTTATCCTTTAGTATTTAGGAGCGCCTATAACGTTGCCTTTAGCGATTGTCTATGTCCTTAATCTGCTCTTCATAGACATTTTCTTGTTTTCCAGCTTATGCCTTAGTCTAGTTATTTTGGTAATAGTATTGTAGAATTATCATATTCACCAGATTTATGTCTGACCCCCTCTTTTCCATCCTTTTTCTCCCTTCAGGTCCGCAGGTTGGGCCAAGTTCTAGTGGAGTCTCGTTGGATCGCTTATCTTCTGGAAAGCTTGGACTGCTGAAGTAAAGTCCAGCTTGTTATCTTTCTTTTTAATGGCTATTCATGTAATGGGATTATGTACTTGTTTTATCAAGATAGATATTGTACTTGACATTGAATATGGTGTTATGATGTAATCAAACATGTTTTGACTTCTGCTACAATGAAATAAAGTTTTTGAATTTCCAAGTACTATTTTATATCTGTCTTGTTGTAATTTTACTGTTCTATATTCACTTAAAACCTCCATGGAAGTTAATGCATTCCCTTTGTGAGTGACATTAATGGACGTGGGGTGTCACACGTGGTATCAGAGCATAAGGTTACCAGAACAGATAAAAAATTTTTTTAGAAAAATATTTTTTTTTTCTAAAGTATTTTTGGAAGAAGTGCTTTCAAAAAAAAAAACATGTTATTTAAAGAGAGTTTTTATGAAAAACATAATCCCAAATAGCCACATCCTTATCTTTATCTTTCGAATTCTCCATTTTGAATCTTTCCTTTTTCGTTTCAGCATGGCTGAAGATCTTAATCTCCCAGAAGGTGTGACGATTCCAGGGTGGTTTAGGAGATACTTGGAGGCTAGGGCCACCACTGCAGGCCCAGTGGATACTCCTCCACCCCTAGTTGCACCCATTCCTCCTCCTCCTCCTCCTCCTCGTGTTGACACTTTTGTAAAGACGTGCAAGGAATTCAAGGCTACGGGAGGAAAACCTTTTCAAGGGACTGAGACGTTTGTGGAGGCCAGAGATTGGCTTAAGGAGACTGAGGAATTGTTGGATATCTTTGAAGTGGAAGATGGGAGGAAAGCCCGTTTAGCTGCTTGGTTAATGAAGGGAGAGGCCTCGTTTTGGTGGGAGGTCACTAACGGGGAACGTCCAGTTGATTCATGGGCGGATTTCAGACGAAGGTTTGAGGCAAAGTTTCTTTCAAGGGCAGAGGAGAACTTAAATATGGAAAAATTCCTGGCACTAAAGCAAGGGAGCTCATCAGTAAAGGAATATGTCAATAAATTTAATCAGTTAGCAAGGTTTGGCTTGGAGTTGGTGAACACGCCAGAGAAGAAAGCTTTGAGGTTCGTTAGAGGCTTGAATGAACCGTTGCAAGGGTTGGCTATGACCCACATCCCTATGGGAGTCACCTTTGAAAAGCTAGTAGAAATGGCACTTATGCATGAGGATAAGGCAGTTGAAAAGAAAGGGGATCAGAAGAAACCCCAACAGCAAAATAAGAAGGGTGGTAAAAACAATAATGGAAAAGGGAAGAAGAAATGCTTCAATTGTGGGACGCCTGGCCATCTCAGCAAAGATTGTAGAAAGAAAAAGAAGACTGGTTGTTTTCATTGTGGAGATGCGGGACATTTAGTGAAGGACTGTCCAAAGAAGGGGCAGAGGGCAGGGTCTACCTCGGGAGGACAGGTGCAGGCTCTTATGGCACCAGGGCAGGCAAGGGGGCAAGTTCAGGCTATTGCGGCCCCACCGCTGCAAGAAAGAAGTAGAACAATTTCTGTTGAAAGCTTAGTTTTTCTGTTTGATCATCCTGTCCGTACCTTATTCGATTCTGGCGCATCTCATTCGTTTATCTCTGCATCATTAGTTGAATCACTGCACTTGAACACCAGTTTAGTAGAGGATCCCTTGGTCGTTTCAAATCCAATTGGGGGTTCGGCTCATTTGACCACGATATGTTTGGATTTGAAAATCTCTATACTTAGCGTTGAATTTAGATGTGATGCTTATGTATTGGGCTTCACGGGCTATGGGCTAATTTTAGGAATGGATTGGTTGTCTAGAAATAGGGCCATTCTTGATTGTGAAAGGAGAGTAGTTAGGCTTGTGACTCGCCTTGGTAATGCTCTCGACATCTTTTTTAATCCCATAAATTCCGTTATGCTAAGTTATCTTGAATCGCTTGACGCGTCTGTAGAGAACCTGCGATCGGTAGAAGTGGTCCGGGAATATCCGGATGTGTTTGAGGAGGTGAAGTGCTTACCTCCAAAGCGGGAGATAGACTTTCGAATTTATCTTGTGGATAATGCTAAACCCGTATCTTTGCCAGTGCGCCACATGGCTCCTCGTGAAAGGAGGGAACTCAATAAGCAAGTAAAGGAGTTGCTTGAGAAGGGGTTCATAAGACGTAGTATATCGGAGTGGGGTGCTCCAGTAGTTTTTGCCACAAAGGCAGATGGGTCTCTTAGACTTTGTATGGACTATAGAGAACTAAACAAGCTTACTAAAAAGAACCGACACCCACTGCCGAGGATTGACGATCTCTTTGATCAGTTAGTTGGCGCCTCAGTGTTTTCGCAGTTGGACTTAGCCACTGGCTTTCATCAACTGAGAGTGGCTGAGGATAGTATATATAAGACTGCTTTTAAGACTCCTGACGGATTCTATGAATGGCTAGTGATGCCCTTTGGTTTGACAAACGCCCCTGCATATTTTGTTGATTTGATGAGTAGGGTGTTTAGGGAATACCTTAACAAATTCGTGGTAGTCTTTGTGGATGACATCTTAGTCTTTTCTAAGAATAAAGAAGAGCACTCCCTACATCTTAGGGAAGTGTTGGAAACCCTTCGAGCGCATAACCTTAAGGCAAAATTTTCTAAGTGTCACTTCTGGAGGAAGGAAGTACGGTTCTTAGGGCACGTGGTTTCCAAAGAAGGGATAGCAGTGGATCCCGCAAAGGTGGTGGCCATCCAAGATTGGAAGGTCCCTAAAAATGCAACCGAAGTAAGAAGTTTCTTGGGGTTGGCTGGCTATTATAGGAAGTTTATCAAAGACTTCGCAAAAATATCAGCTCCATTAACACGGATAACGAAGAAGAACCTGGTTTTTACGCGGGACAAAGATTGCGATGATGCGTTCCAACGTTTAAAGAGAGCCTTAACTTCAGCCCCAGTCTTAGTGCTGCCAGACGGGAATAAACCGTTTACCATCTATACTGATGCTTGTGGGACGGGACTTGGCGCGGTCCTCATGCAAGATGGAAGAGTAATAGCCTATGGTGGAAGGCAGTTGAGGGTTCATGAAAAGAATTACCCCACGCATGACTTAGAGCTAGCCGCAATTGTTTTCGCGCTTAATTCTTGGCGTCACTATCTTCTTGGTGAGAAATTCGAACTGTTCACTGACCACAAATCATTAAAATACTTATTCTCTCAGAAGGATTTGAATTTAAGGCAGCAACGGTGGATGGAATTCTTAGCCTACTACGATTTTGAAATAGCATATACCCCGGGCAAGGGTAACGTGGTGGCAGACGCCTTAAGTAGGAAAAGGTTGTCCTTGAGTCCGTTGTTTGTTGAACGACAAAGCTTAGAATTCATCTCTATGTTTGACTTTAGACCCTCCGTTGACTTAGTACCCGGTCTGTTAGCATCCTTGGAGGTTAGACCTACACTTCTAGGACGGGTTGGTGAGGCACAGCGAGACGACCCACAGTTGGTTGAGATAGTAGAAAAGCTCAAAGGGGGGGAGTCGTCAAGCCATCTTCGTAGGTATACCCTAGACGATAAGGGTTGGTTACGAAGGGATAATAGACTTTGTGTACCACAAGACGAAGACTTAAGGAAGGCCATTCTTGATGATGCTCATCGCTCAAAAATGACCATTCATCCCGGCGGGGATAAGATGTACAAAGATATAAAGCGGGTTATCTTTTGGGCCGGTGTGAAAAAGGATGTGGCCGAGTACGTCGCTAGATGCTTGGTGTGCCAACGAGTTAAAGCAGAACAAAAGAAACCCGGTGGGTTGCTTCACCCATTAGAAGTTCCACTATGGAAATGGGAAAGCATCTCAATGGATTTTGTGGATGGATTACCAAGATCAAGGAAGGGTAACACGGGGATTTGGGTTATAGTAGATAGACTTACTAAAAGCGCCCATTTTATTCCCGTGAAAAGTAAGAGGACTGCTCCGTGGTTGGCTTCTGTATACATTAAGGAGATAGTTCGTTTGCACGGTATTCCTTCTAGTATAGTAAGCGACCGTGACCCCATCTTTACTAGCGAATTTTGGAAGAGTTTACAAGAGGCGGTAGGGACTCAGCTATGTTTGAGCACTGCATATCATCCTCAGACAGACGGCCAGACCGAGAGGGTGAATCGCATTCTAGAGGATCTTTTAAGGCTTTGTATCCTAGACTTTGGGGGTACATGGGAAGAGCACCTTCCGTTAGTAGAATTCGCATATAATAATAGCTTTCAGTCTAGTATTGGCATGGCACCTTTCGAAGCTCTTTATGGAAGGCCTTGCCGTTCGCCTACATGTTGGTGGGAATTTACCGATAAAATCCTACTTGGGCCCGATATGGTTAGGGAAACCTCGGAGAAGATTGAGTTGATTCGAAGGAGGATGAAAGCAGCACAAGATAGGCAAAAATCGTATGCTGATAAGAGGAGGACAGATCTTGAGTTTGACATTGGGGACATGGTTTTTATCAAAGTATCTCCGTTACAGAATGTTGTTCGCTTTGGGTCCGTGGGGAAATTAGCACCAAGGTTTGTAGGGCCGTTTCCTGTAAAAGACAGGATTGGGAAGATGGCATATAGGGTGGAGTTGCCTGAGAAACTTAGTGGAGTACACGACGTATTCCATGTATCATATTTGAGGAAGTGTTTGCACAAGACCGCGGAGGTGGTAGAGCCGAGCTTGCTTAAAGAGGTGGAAATAGAGCGTGATGCAACAATTAGACGAGCTCCTACATGCATTCTTGGGTCGGAGATCAAAAAGTTGAGGAATCGAGAGGTCAGACTGGTTAAAGTGCAATGGGGAGATGATGAGAGCAACGCAACTTGGGAGACAGAAGAGAAGATGCGTTCGTTGTACCCTTTTCTTTTTGAGGGTATGTCTTTTAATTTCTCCTTTATCACTTAGCTTATCTTATCTTATCTTTAGTATGTCCTCTCATTAGTATCTTTGACCTTTAGTTAGGATAATCCTATGGTTGAAACATGTGTTTGAGACATGTTATGTATGATGGATGCAAAATGGATGCAAGTGTTTGCTAGTGGTTGCTCGTGGATGCATATATACACACACTTTAGGCACTAGATCGGCTCAGTCACTTCATATTGCATATTGCATATATATGGATGTATTTAGTATAATGGATGTATAATGGTTGTACCATCATATGGATGCTGCATTCGGTTGAATGGGTGTGCACGCATATAGAAGTAGTATGTAAGCAATTAGGATCTTTTGCATACATAATGGATTCATGACATTTACATAATTTGCATTAAGGAGGTCAACTGAATCAGTAGACCGCCTGATTTCGCATTAGGTAAGGACATGTACACACACTTGCATATGATCATAAAGCATTAGAAGTCTTTTAAGGACAATGGATGCATGTGTATGATGGATGAGTAGATGGACGTTTGGATGGTAGGATATACATTCTTCCAGACTTGAAGATTTCGGGGACGAAATCCTAAAAGGAGGGGAGAATGTAACACCCCGAATTTTCTATTAACACTAAAGTTGCTAAAATAATAATAAGTGTGTAGAAGAGGGGATGTATCTAATATGAATATAAAAATATTAATAAGTATGTAAGAGAGGGGATGTATCTATTATGAATATAAAAATATTAATAAGTGTGTAAGAGAGGGGATGTATCTAATATGAATATAAAAATATTAATAAGTGTGTAAGAGAGGGGATGTATCTAATATGTATATAAAAACAATAATAAGTGTGTGAAAGGGGGGGATGTATCTAATATGTACATTGTAGAAAATATATATATATTTATGACATGAATAGAAGTTTATTAATATGCTGAGTGTTTGCTGAGTCACTTCTGACTCATTGCTGAGTCAACAAGATAAACCCCATCTTGTCTGAACGGCTGCGGTTATTTCTAGGTTAAATCTAATGGCCTAAATGAATTCTAAAATCTATAAATAAGTGGGTAGACCCTAGACCTAAATCACTTGTAAAATTAGAGAAGCTACCGTCATGCTGCTGCCATGGAGTTCAGCATAGCCGTCACAAACTAAGAAGAGGAAGCCTAATCATCTACAACTAAATCTACACAAATCAAATCAAAAGATCTCTCTTTCTCTAATTCTTTTCTTTTGTTGGTGAGTATGATGATTCTCACAAGACTATTACAAACTAATTTGACTCAGTTATGAATGGATCACAAGAAAGTGATGTGATTTGTAATTGTAAATTCTATATATTGTGGATCTCTTATTATGTTATTATGTTGTCGTATGATGTAAATTATATATGCTATGTCATGCTATGTTGTAAATTCTCTTATGCTATGTCATGCTATGTTGAGAATCATGTCAAGCTATGTTATACTATCATACTATACCATGTTATAAATCATGCTATATTATGTTGTAAAATCATGATGTTGTTGGAACATGCTTAAAGTTATGTTTTTTTTAATTTAAATGGATCTTGTTTATGGGAATTTGCCTATTAGGTTAGGTGTACCCATAAACTTGAAACTATAATTAAATAAAACTTGATTATGGGAATTTGCCTATTGAGTTAGGTGTACCCATATAAAACCATGTTGTTAAAAAATTAGATGATGTTGATTCACACATGTTCATATGTAAGTTTATGAAAATTGATTGAGATTATATTAGGTGAATTTTGAACAAGTTGACACCTTTAGGTCCATGACATGTATAATCTATGCAAGTTGGACATATGCAAGTTTCACCCCTTATTATGATTCATTTGGTCACATATACATGTTGTTATTATGATAATCTCTTTTATGCTATGAGTTAGGCTATTCGAGTCTAACATATATTTTGCGAATAAACGTTCAAACGTGGTGTAGGGGTAATATTAGGAATTAATAAATTGGGTGCAATTTTGTAAGATTTTGCATACCATGAATGGATGTCCATAATTGAGTCAATTATGGACATTGTTAAAAATTGGAAGTAATTAATAATTCAAGTAGGGAATTATTAAAATTGGGGGAAAGTGGATTATTATTAATAATCAATGCTTAAGACACGAGGTTGGACCCGTTTGTGATGTAAACATGCCCGGACCCGCCCGACAAATCCAGTAGTCACAAATGTCGGCCCAATGTGAGAGGTCCTAGGCCCAAACTAAAGCATAACAGTTGTAAAGACACGAGGTTAGACTCTTTTATGGTGTAAGACTGCCCGGACCCGCCCGGCAAATCCATCTGCCATAAATGCCAGTCTAATGTGAGAGGACTTTATGAGGTTATGGCCTTAATGAACTAAGAAATACTTAACCAGATAATCATGTAAGGTGGGACATGGGGGTTAAGTAGGTGCCTTGGGTGGCATGAGGAATCTGGTGGTTGCCTTTAGAGGCATTTGAAATACGATTAGACTTAACCAAACACACATGTAAATGAACATGACTAAGTGGGTTAAGTGGGATGGACTAATGGGGACAAGCTTAGGTGGAATGCTTGTGGTAAATAGTGGGGGGCCATTTCAACCAGTATCCCAAAACGTATCTTTGTGGGCTCGACCCAAGTCGAGGACGGGACACGCATACTGGGTTTGACTATAAGAGGCCAAAACAGGGAGCGGTGGCAACGCAAGTCCAACGGGTTTCATATGCGTGTGTGGACCCGGGCTAGTAGGTAAGACGTTGTTGCATCGTGTAGGTATAAGCCGTGCATGTCCGTTGTATCAGGTTGCCACTTTAGGGGAGTGATACACCCCACTGTGGGGCCAGCACGGGTATCTAAGAGTTAGGGAGCCGATCGAATAATGGGAAGTAGGGTACACCTAGTGGAGATAGGGGCAGGCGGCACCTATGTAGTCAGCTAGGGGTACGTAAAGCCATTGGGAAAGTTTCTAAGTGAAGCTAAGTGGGATGAATCTTTAGGGTGACTGGTGTGGTGCAGTATAGTGTTTATCCTTTAGTATTTAGGAGCGCCTATAACGTTGCCTTTAGCGATTGTCTATGTCCTTAATCTGCTCTTCATAGACATTTTCTTGTTTTCCAGCTTATGCCTTAGTCCAGTTATTTTGGTAATAGTATTGTAGAATTATCATATTCACCAGACTTATGTCTGACCCCCTCTTTTCCATCCTTTTTCTCCCTTCAGGTCCGCAGGTTGGGCCAAGTTCTAGTGGAGTCTAGTTGGATCGCTTATCTTCTGGAAAGCTTGGACTGCTGAAGTAAAGTCCAGCTTGTTATCTTTCTTTTTAATGGCTATTCATGTAATGGGATTATGTACTTGTTTTATCAAGATAGATATTGTACTTGACATTGAATATGGTGTTATGATGTAATCAAACATGTTTTGACTTCTGCTACAATGAAATAAAGTTTTTGAATTTCCAAGTACTATTTTATATCTGTCTTGTTGTAATTTTACTGTTCTATATTCACTTAAAACCTCCATGGAAGTTAATGCATTCCCTTTGTGAGTGACATTAATGGACGTGGGGTGTTACAATATCAGTTAACAACAGACAAGTACAATACATAATTAATTGTCAAATTCAATACATAATAAGTTGTTAAATTCAATACATAATTAGGTTGCTAAACTCAATACATAAATGAAATTCTACAAATACCGTATATGAAACCCCGGCCATACACTGGATCATTTTCAAGATCATCTATTGCACCATTAGAACTACCATCCAATTTGCTCTTTTCTTCCGCCTCCTCTAGAAGTGCTTGCATTCATTGAATATCACATTAAATTGAAAATTTCAGTTCCTTGTTAAAAACAAAAAAACATGAGTATGCATCACGAACAAAAAAACATTAAATTGTAAGCTCCGAGTGACTCAGTTTTACTGTACCGTATAACTGAGCCGAATGGTTCAATTAAACTGAGCCCAAGGCTCGGTTAAACTGAGTCTAAGGTCATTTTTACCGAGACAATAGCTCAGTTTAATCGAGCCAAATTGGCTCAGTTTGACCGAGCCATTATTTCTCAGTTTGACTGAGCCATTATGTCTCAGTTTGACCGAGCCTAATGCTCAGTTATACTTAGCCTATATGGCTCAGTTAAACTAGCCATTAGGCTACATGCAATGCTAACTGAATATAAAGCTACATGCAATTCTAGGCAGAATGCATTCCCAGACAATATGCGACTCTTACCCTACATACCATCCTTCCATACAACCTTGCATAAACATCTCCAATAAATATGAGGATGTTATAACAAACACAGGCACATCTTTAAAATACAAGCAACACCAATGTAAATTTACACTATGCTTTCTAATGAATGATGCAGTAGATAAACAAACTAATGAAAGCACAATGAAGCTTCACTATGCGTATTCGAAAATAATGTCCGGTTTGTGAAACACAGAAGGAAAGCTTCATTATGCTAAAAATAAAATTGTACCAAATCTGAGATTTATCGCTCAGTCTATAAACTAAGCTTTACCACTCCATTATGTAAGCAGAGACAAAAACTCAGATCCCCTATTTTTAAAAAACCAAGCTCGCACAATTATAGAACTAAGCTCTACTCTCAGTTTACAAATTGAGCTTAGAGCTGAGCTTACTTCTCGGTTTATAACTGAGAAAAGCACATAGTTTACTGAGCCTATTGCTCAATTTGTATATGCATTTCAAAATATCCAAAATCATATTAAGATGGCTAAATATGCTGCATAAATACGAGCAGAGATGAAAATTAATAATAATGAAACAAATATTACCGTTTTGCTTCCACTTTCATCAGCATGCATGTAATCAAATTTGTCATTGAAGTTCGCCTACAAACAAAATAGTTCATTTTAGTTATAAATTCATGGTATTGAGAAGAAGGAAAAGGATAGTTTAAAATAGACAGTAGGGACTGTAACTCATAAATAACTTCAGAAGACCCTTATTGTAACTTAATCATTTCCACAATGAGTGAACCGGAGAACTGGTTCACCAATAAATTTTACCGATATGAAAAGAATAAAATTGATATAGTTTCCATCGCAATAAGAACAAAAAAAATTCAGAGAAGAAATGCACATTTTAATTTCAAAAGGAAGAGAGAAAGGAAAATGTGGATAACATTAACTATGTCGCTAGGTTTAGTAAGACCGAAAAGGAAAAAAAAGCAAAAAAAAAAAACATTCATCAAGTTAGTATGTTCATTGTTAATGATCTATAGCACAATAAGATTATTTCAGTGATTTAGTTTATAGAGTTCAAGTTTGCTAAATTGATAAATTGGCAACTCAGTGCAAAACTGAGTTTGCGCAAAGTCAGTTGCAAACTGAGTTGCGAAAACTGAGTTTGCAAACTGAGTTTGCAAACTGAGTTGTGCAAACTTAGTTTGCAAACCGAGTTACGCTAACTCAGTTTGCAAACTGAGTTGCACAGCTCAGTTTGCAGACTAAGTTTGTGTAACTCAATATGCAAACTGAGTTTGCACAACTCAGTTGCAAACTGAGTTGCACTGAGTTCCGCAAACTCATTTTTGCACTGAGTTGCGCAACTCTGTTGCAAACTAGTTTGCGCCAACTCAGTTTGCAAACTGAGTTGCTGATGCGCAACTTAGTTTGCAAACTGAGTTTGTGCAACCCAGTTTGCAACAGAGTTGCGCAACTCAGTGCAAAACTGAGTTTGCGCAACTCAGTTTGCGCAAACTCAGTTTTGAACTGAGTTGCCAAACTCTATTATGCACACAACGACAATAATATAACATATTTTGTAAATTTATACTGATTTTGATTAGCATTTCGTAAGTGTAAGTAAATAAATTTAAGAGTTAGATCATTAATAGCTATTTTTTAACATGCTTTTATACTATATATACATACATACACACACACACATATATAAATATCTATATGTGTGTGTGTGTGTGTGTGTGTGTATATATATATATATATATTTTTGTGTATGTGTGGGTGGGTGTTCTTTGAAACCAGGGCCACAACCAACATGTTTTTCTTTATGATAATCATGTTATTTATTTTTAGTGTATATGTAAGGAGTCTAGGAAAAGATTAAGCAACAACCCAAAAAAATAAGTGTTGGAAGTCTTGGAAAGGAAGAGGATTATACTGATATTCATTATTTTTCTAGTTAATTTCTGCTAGATTTACTTTCTGTATTAGATCAAGTAAGATGAAATTTTGTGATGGCCTCCCAGCTAAGTCATATTTATGTAATCTTGGTTGGTTCTATTTTAAGTAAATAAAGAAGAATTCATTTGGTTCAAATTGAGCTATTTGTCTTTCTAATGTGCTTCAGCATCTTTGTATTGTATAACAACAGAAATTAATAGAAGTTCATCAAACATTCTTATATGTGCTTCTTAATGACAATACTAAATAAAGTTAGGAAATTAAAATTGAGAATTATATCGTACTAACACACATTTACAACACATAAATTGGAAAAAAAGGGAATATTTTCAAACAAGGAAAATTGTCATGGTAGAATACTAGGCAATATTCGATGTGTATCTTTAATTATAAGAATTGTCATGGTAGAATAGAGGCTCTACATATGGGATGAATCAGGAAACATATCCAAGCTTATTTAATAGGCAACATTGAATGTGTATCTTTAATTATAAGAATTTTTACAAAATTAAATCATTTATCTAAACAGAAGGATAAACAATATCAAATTTTAAAATGGGAAACCATACGTGAAATCAATTGTTCAAGATTTTACCTACAACAAAAAGGGAAAAATTATTGAGTGCAAGTAAACATTGAAAATAAAGTATAACAACTCAATATAAAAAAATTTGTTCATAATATGCTAATCAACGATACAACAAAAGGAAATATTTTTTTCTTAATTACTCATAATTTAAACATTAATCAATGATTTTACTTGTCATCTTTACAAGCTCACTACATCTTTTTTCAACTTAAAGAAGAATTTGAATATGACCATTTAGAGAAGAAATCCCTCAAGGTAAGTACTAGATTAAGGCATAACATAGCCATAATATCAAATGAAATATGTAACATACTTGTGTGGACTGCATACTTTCATGTATGTTATAGAATAACGAAAATAAATGAAATACCTATCTTTTTGCACTGCTTTTGTTGGCGGCCTATAATTCAGCAACTTCTGAACTGAAAGGGTAATATCCAAAAATTGAAAAGCTAACCTGATCATAACTGACATAAATGAGTAAGAATTTAATATTCTTATACGTTTGTGGTAGTGCAAGAAATCAGTTAATGGTATTAACGTTATTGTAATGCATGAGTCATTACTACACGTATATTTGTAATTAATTAACTTTCGTGTTGATGACTAAAAAACTTACAAGCCTTTATGGGGAAAAAATGGCAAAAAAAAAAAAAAAAGTACTGGCCTTTCTGCTTAACTCAGATCTACCGAGTCATTACTGCCCTTAACCATCCCTTAGATGCTCCATCAATTAAATGAACACAATTGTAAGTTTTTTTGCTCTATGAACAAATATATTTTCATCCTCACTGTATACATCTTGCTGCAAATTATTGCTTCATTTCAGCCTCTTACTTATAAATAAAGAAACCTTGTGCACCATATATTTAGAGTAGAGTTAAAAGTTGTACTTTTATCGTCATGCTAACATATACGTTTTAGGTATAACTTCCTAGAAATAACACTCGCATATATTTCAGCAAGCTGGATTTAATCACCATTCAGTAAATACCTCCTAGTATTTATTACAATTCAAGCTCAAAAATATTGTAATATTTCTACTATTTTTAAGAATAAAATATGATAATTGTTAACTTTTAGATGTTTTACTGTAATAAACTAGACTGCATAAACTTGAAAGAATTCATTTCATTATAGTTCTTTTTCTTGCACCAGCTTGCTGCTGCTTGGCTGCTTTATAGCAGCAGTTCAATGCTTTTATGCGCATGATGAAATATTTACATAAAACGATTGATTTAGGCACCGAACCCAACATGTATTCTACACCGCTGAAGAGACTCAACAGCGCACCATTCGCAGCAAAAAGGATCAACTCATAATTATATAACCAAAACAATGAATCATAGGTTAAATAATAAAAAAGTTCAAAAGAAAGGAGATTCATCATCGAAAATCAAAAACTGCATAATTGCAAAAGAAATGGAAGCTGCACTTATATTGGTCTCTTCAGAGCAACCCGGTACAATTGGATTTTCAAACACCATTTAGACAAAAGTGCACCTATGATAGGAACAAAGAGTGGCAGGTTATCATTAATGAAAGGGCAAACCCAAAAAGGTGCATTGATTGTTAGCTATTTCCAAAGATTATATCATTATGAAATAACTAGGAGTGAAAAGAAGGGGGAATGAACTAAATGTTCCTTACCAGGAAAACATCTATTGCTTCCAACTCCACCCATAACAAATAAACTGCTTGTGCTTTCTCAACTGTCCTTGGACGACCAGTGAGACATTTGGCAACAACAGAATCACATATTTCCTTTGCATACCTGAACTTAAAAAGAATAAAATATTGATATCGCTTAATATCATACTATACATTGCAATGCATATGATTACCTTCCAACATCAGCATTTGCTGCTTTCAAAATTGCAATCAGTGCATCAAGCGCCTTTTCTTGCACTGGGGCATTAGAATCCGCAATTGTCTTTCTAAACAATGGACCTATATAAGGAGATAAAAAAATAAACAAAGTACTACTAACAATTTGGGCATAAAACAATAAACAGCACACTGTATACGAGAATTGTTAAAGAAAAGTAGCAAATAACCAAATGGTATGATCATGACTAGTTTAGAACTGAGTTCAGTTTTACACATAAACTCAGCCAGTAATCAGGTTAGCTTCTTTCCTTTTCTGAACCTTTTCTTTTTGTCTGAATTCAAGTGTTATTTGAGGCTTATTAGCGATTTATTCGATCTGAACAAATTTAATTTCTACTTTTATTTTAGGGAACGTTTGAGAAGATTGTAAACTAGTAGAGGGTCCTGTGATATTTGTGAGGAGAAAACATGGAGCACCACGAGAAAACTAGATGCCAGGCTTCAGAGGGCCCGATCCTCTGCATCAATAACTGCGGCTTGTTCGGAAGCGCAGCCACAATGAACATGTTCTCCTAATGCCATAAGACATAGTACTCAAGCAAGAACAGGCCAAGCTGGCAGCCTCTTTCACTGACAACCTTGTAAATGGAAGCGGGACCATGATAACTACTACTACCACAAAATAAATATCCATTTCCCTACCAGAACCAAATACACCACCGACACAGATATCCAGCATCTCTTCTTCCAAAACATCGAAATCGAATTACTAAAACCAAAGGTAGGCCCTACAAGATGCAGTACCTGTAACAAGAAAGTGGGGCTAACTGGCTTTGACTGTCGTTGCGGGAACTTGTTCTGTTCGACGCACAGATACTCAGACAAGCACGAATGCACGTAGGCCGGACACGAGCAGGGAGGAGATTGCTAAGGCCAAATGTGTCATCAAGGCTGAGAGGCTCAATAAGATTTGAGGTTTGGGAATGAAGAGAGATCGATGGTTGAATGAATAACATTTAGTGGTTTGTTTCATCTGCAAAATCGATTAACTTGAAATCGTTTCATCTGCAGTAAAAGGAGGATAATCAGAGTATCAGATCCTACATCATAACTGAAACAAAAATCGATTAACTCAAAATTGATTATCATATCCTACATCATACCTAAAGCCAAAATCGATTAACTCGAATTCGATTATCCTCGAATCTAACGTCGAAGTGAGGACCGATACTCTGAAGTGGAACTTCAATGCGATTCTCCCAGCAAAATCTTCAAATTTGAAGTAAAAGGAGTAGCCGATTTGCAGAGGATCGATTCAACTAAAGTGCCGATTTGTAATTCTTTTTTAACCAGCCAAGATGGAGTAAAAGCATTGAGAATGGAGTAGACAAAGAAAATATAGGGTTACCGCAAAGAGCAAGAGCGTGTTTACCTTTTTACCCTTGAGAACCAGCCAAACCAACGCGAATAAGCGTTGACAATAAAAAAAATTATAATTGTGTATTTTTCGTAACACATGTTTAACATAGCAACACATATTCTTGTCACTAACCTGTAACACAAATAAGTGTTGGCAATTGAAAAAAATAAGGGTCACCAAATGGCCATTATGGTGTAGTGGGACTTCATTGATGGGCTGCCTAGGTCTAGAAGAGGCAACACTAGCATTTGGGTAATAGTGGATAGGCTTACTAAAAGCGTCGACTTTTTACCTGTCAAGAGTAAAAGAACTGCCTCATCCCTAGCATCTCTTTATCTCAAGGAAATTGTTCGACTCCATGGAATACCCTCCAGCATTGTTAGTGACCGAGACCCTATCTTCACAAGTGAGTTTTGGCGGAGTCTGCAAGAAGCGGTAGGCACACAGTTATGCTTGAGCACAGCCTATCATCCCCAAACCGACGGCCAGACAGAAAGAGTGAACAGAGTTTTGGAGGACCTTTTAAGACTGTGCGTCCTTGACTTCGGAGGGACGTGGGAAGACCATCTTCCTTTGGTGGAATTTGCCTACAACAACAGCTACCAAGCCACCATCGGAATGGCGCCCTTCGAGGCTTTATATGGAAGACCGTGCCGATCGCCCACTTGTTGGTGGGAGTCTACTGACAAGCTCATACTTGGACCAGATATGATCCGAGAGACTTCAGAGAAAGTAGACTTAATACGGAGAAGGATTAAGACCGCCCAAGATAGACAAAAATCCTACGCCGACAAGAGGAGAACCGACCTTGAATTTGAGGTTGGAGACAGGGTTTTTCTTAAGGTATCTCCGCTAAGGAACGTTGTTCGTTTTGGAACCACAGGGAAGCTAGCCCCAAGATTCGTATGGTCGTTTCCTATTATCGAGAAAATTGGGAAAATGGTCTATAGATTAGAGCTACCTGAAAAACTAGCCGGAGTTCACAACGTTTTTCATGTTTCGCACCTCCGAAAATGTCTACATGAATCTGCTGAAGTGGTAGAGCCAAACATCCTAGAAGAAGCTGAAGTGGAACGCGAAGCAACCGTGAGGAAATTTCCAACACGCATCTTAGGAACTCAAGTGAAAAAGCTGCGCAACCGCGAAGACAAGCTCGTCAAAGTTCAGTGGAGCGACGCCGAGGAATACGCGACTTGGGAAACTGAGGCTAGAATACGCGCATCATACCCTTTTCTTTTCGAGGGTACATCTTTGATCTTTCTTTTTCCTTAAGTTGCGCTTTTATCTATCTTTTTAGGTATATCTCCTCGACCTTATCTTTTAGGTAGAAGCCGTTTGGATGAAAGCATGTAATTGAAACATGTTATGGATGATGGTTGCAAATAGTTGCAAGTGATTGCTCGTGGTTGCATATACACACACAATCTAGGTTTTAGATCGGCTCAGTCACTTCATATTGCATATGCATATATGTATTTATATTCATATATGGTTGAAGTTTAATGTGTTGTCATATAGATGTTGCATTTATATATGAATGATTGTGCACTCATGTAGAATCATGAATAGGAAAATTTGCATACATAATGGATTCATGACACATACATAATTTGCATTAAGGAGGTCAACTGAATCAGTAGGCCGCCTGATTTTGCATTAGATAAGTACATGTACACACACTTCGCATATGATCATGAAGCATTAGACGTCTTTTAAGGACAATGGATGCTTGTGTTTGATGGATGAGTAGATGGACGTTTGGATGTTAGGATACACTATTCTATAACAGTGAAATTCACAAATTAAAATATAATTAATTTCAAATCAAAGAATTAAGGGAAACGGGATACGCCATTGCGTTCGTCTCGGAATTCTGCTTGGGATAGAGTCCGAGTTTGCGTAAACGGACTCCGTATGAAGAAGATATAGCCTCCGAAAGTTTCAAAATTCAGTTTAAAATTCAAACAGACAGAAACAGCTCAGAACAAATTCAAATTTCAAAAAAATCGGACTAGAATAGGATGGGCGGGAATTTTCCCGCCCAGGTCACCCAGGTCGACTACCAAGTCGACCTGGGGGTCGACTGGGGAGTCGACCTGGCCCTTGAGCCAGGTCGAACCCAGCCCCCCCTGGCTGGCCTGGTCTATGCTTGGCCGAATTTCTGAGCCTTGCCTTGTCACTTGGGCTAGGTGTCAGCTCTTGATTGGCCTCTCCTTCAAACGAACGGCTATTATTAATCCAAGCTCCATCGACGGTTCTAATCAATTCACAAACTCTATAAAAAGGACCTAAGACTCCACCTAATTCATACAAATAAAAATGAGAATGAGACCGTCATGCTGCTGAGGAAAGACTAGGAGTAGCCATCAAAATTGAGAGACGATTAGGAGACAATTCAAAAGCTTAAAGCAACGACAACTAAATCAAAACAACGCCTACAACAAAGGATAGCATCTCCAAATTCAGAATTCAGATTCCTGAATTGAAGATTCGTCATACGTTGTAAGTAGAGTGCTATTCCGATGTGAATGAATAATTGTGTTTTGATTTGTGTAAAATGAGAAATGGAATTGTACTTAATTTGTGGTGATAATAATTCATAATTGTATGTTGCTATGATTCTAATCGATTTGGGATGTTGTGGTATAACGAGGTTAGACCTATTGGATATTTGCAAGTATGTGATTCATGTTGAAAGTTAAGAACTATATGTTTGTGGTAGTTTATCACAACACCTATTGGATAATTGCAAGTATATGATTCATGTTGAAAGTTAACGACTATATGTTTGTGGTAATTTATTTGAGATTCATGCAAGTATATGGTTCACTATTATGCCAACATGATGTATATTTTTTTTATAATCACTTTAGTGTAGTTGAATCCATTTGGGTATTATGACTCATATGAATTTATGTTGGAATTGGCATCATGATTCAAGTGTAAAACCATACTTTTGTATTAGAGACAAAAGTAAGCATGTTTGTGAACATGTGTTGACTCTATGAACATGACTAAACTATGTTTGGTGTTATGCCTAATTGAAAACATGTTTTAGGCCTATGTTGTTATCAAAATCAAATGATAATATATGTGACACATAATTAAGTTGGATTTACATTCCAATTGCTAGTTTAGATGAATAGATTAAAAACCATGATTCATGTTTAGGTATGTTTATGCCATGATTATATGAATAGGTTAAAAACCATGATTCATGTTTAGGTATGTTTATGCCATGATTATATGCTATTGCAATGCAAGTTCACAAGTGCCTAATTCATGTTAATTAGATCGTTATGTTGCAAGTTCATGCGTTCACACTCCCCTTTTGATGTTACTTAGAATATATAAACACCATGTTCTAAGCCTCCCCTTTTTCATGTGGCTAAGTTTGGTTTAAATGTTAAACCCAACATATGTTATATTGTAGTGAACGTATAAAATGGGGGTAATGACGTTTGGGTTAAATTATAAAACATATGTGTTGGCATGTTCGACGCATGCCAACGACCTTGAAAACAATTAAGTGGTATAAATTAATTTTACCCAACAAAGATGAATTTGAATAATGGGCCGTAAATATTTACATATAAAAAGAAAAGAGACAAAATATGTAAATTTAGAAAATACGATGTGTTTAACCCGAGGTTGGATTGCGTTGTGACATAAACCTGCCTGAAACCGCCCGGCTGTCCAGTAGTCACAACAATACCTATCCAATGTGGGTGGTTAAACATTGAGCCCAATAAAGACCCGGGGTTAGACTGAGTTGTGACGTAAGACTTCCCGGAACCAACCGGCAACAGGCAGTCACAACAATACCTGTCTAATGTGAGAGGTCGAGGCTTTAATAAGAAAATTAAGGCTGAGTCAGGATTGATAGGATTAAGTAAATTGAATTAATACTTAATCAAAATGGAACATGCTAAACTATACAGACTTATTGGGGGTTAGGTTTACAAAACACTTAACCAACTTAGCATGTTGGCTAGAAATAGAAAACCTAGTAGCGGGGGACCCTTTTCAGTAGTAATCCTACAAGGTGTATCAGGATACCCTGAACTAGGCAGAGTGGGGCACGATTACTGGGCTGACTGTAAGAGGTCAAATCGACGGTGGTGGTGCAGCAGTGTAGGTTCTAACTGGGTGCGGGCGTGCACACACTCCGGCGCAGAAAAATTAGGCACTGGACACCAGTAGTATACCTGTGCATTCTAGAATTGTGTCGGGCCGCCACCATGGGACTTGATACACCCCATGGTGGGACCAGCATAGGTAACTACAACATCGGGGGCCGTAAGACACATGTAACTATGCGAGTAGGAGCCGATCATTAGAAATGGATCACTTCATCCAGATTATGGGGTGCCTTTTGGGAACTAGTTTATATGGATGCAGAGATTAATATGGGGTACGATAGTATATTCGACTCTAGACAACTTAACCTAGTTTATAGTGCTTTCCCATTTCCAGTTTATAATTATCATGCCCAATTCTTTGTTCATAGACTGAATAGTCCTAGACTTACTCAGGCTTTATGTATGACTCTACTTTTCTTTCGTCTTCTTTTTTTTTCGTCCCCCTCCCCCCCGGTCCACAGGGAGGGAATACCGCAGCTTGACCAGTTTTCACATCCATCTTGAAGAGAAAGAATGTATTGCTTGGATCTCTTTCGTTTTGGACTATGGATTTGGATAGCAACTATGGGGACTTATGCAGTTTACTTTTGTTTTTATGCTTCTTTAAATTATGAAATCAAGACAGTTATGGAAACGTAATGTTTTTTTTGGAAATACTGTAAGACAATTATGGTAGGGTTTGTGTAACACGTATTTTTGATGAAATAAAAGTTGCTGTTGTTTCCGCTATTTAAAAATATGTGTATTTATATCTGTCTTGTGTATCTGTGACCTATACTTATAAACCTCCACCAAAATTAGGGCATTCCCTTTGAGAGTGACCCTAACGGAGGTGGGGTGTTTCATATACATATATATATATATATCTTGTGCGTATACAAACTTCTAGGCTTATTAACTTTTTCATATGATGTCCGTTCTACGCAAACCAGGTGTCTATCTTGACAAGAATTCCGAGATGGATGTAATGGTGATATCCGTTTTAATTAATTCGTGATATTTATTCGAGATAGTAGTATGAAAATAGGTAATTTCCGACTTGATCTTCTATGTCGGGAGTGCATTTCAGCGTCACAAACCATTTTCTTCCACCCTAGAAGCCTTTTTCTGATATTTCTCTTACGAAGAAAAGAGTACGAAAAAGTATTTTTATTTTCTCATCTCTTTGATTACACACTTTGTTATCGCATTAATTTCCTTACTCTTCAATGTATGAATTAATTTTTCATTATACATCACCATTATTTACCTATCTATGCATGTATACATATTTGTACATTTTTAACTATAATAAAAATGTGGGGTGTTACATTCTCCCACCCTTAAAGAATTTCGTCCCACAAAATTCGATAAGAGTAAAATAGATAATCCCTCGTAATATCCATCCGTCCAGTGTGCATCCAATTGTTGCAAACATTGTGCACATGTGCAAAGTGAGATACATCATAGTAAAGTATGTATGCCTAATTGGATCCATCTATATATATGCAAATTTTAAAAAACCTTTCAAAACTTGATGCTCACATCCTAAATATACTTGTAGTTCTATATAAATGCAATATTCTTGAAAAATCAAAATATTTTTCATCCAAGTTTTCCCGCACTCTTATAGAATAGGAGCATGGTTCACTCAATTGTCGCATCCAAAACCCTACCAACCATCATTAAATTCGAAATTTAGAAAAATTTAATTTTCTAAATTCGATTTCTTATGTTACAAAAAGATATAAAACGGAAGAATTTACATTTTCCGTTGTACCTTTTATAATTGTACTCGGATTTTTATATAACTATTCTATAAAAACTTCCTACTTTCCTATCCAAGCGCAACCACATAAGAAAACTTTCCTTTCTCTTTCATCTTATCTTGGAATAGTTTCATATTTATTCATCTTTTTCATAAGATTTCCATTTTCTTTTCCCGTCACATTTGTTGCCTTACTGAATTTATTGTCTCTTGCTAGCTTAGGCTTTTCTCTTTCGTAGCTTATTTGAATTAATCCAGTTACTTAAGTTTATTATTTCAAATAAGATTTTTTTTTTGTTTTCAACTCAAATAGCATCCTACATAGCTACTACTATGGGCCAAGAATCTTAGGACTTTGTCATCTCAGACAACTGCGAGTCCACACAACAGTATCTACCCACTTACTTTCCCTTTACTACTTAATAGTCACTACTAGTCCTTGCTGTCCATTACTAGCCTATAGTTTTTCTATCTTTCTCAAGAAACAAACCTAGGTTTCTCAATACTTATGCATTCTACGGGAATTTTCCATTAGTTTAATATTAGCTAATCCTTGACTGTAAATTGGCAAGAGAGTAACTCCCTAAATATCAACCCCGAAGACCGACATCAACATCAGATTGACACTCAGAGAATCACTCAACTCAAACAATCTCTAGTTAGTTCCAATTGTTTAATTCATAGCTTTAACTTTCTCTTGTCCTTTTCTAGGCACTAATCCTTACCTACTCCATTCTTTTTAAAACATGATTTGGCCTCCTTTCTTTTCATTACAATTTTCTTTCAAAAATTAAAAGTGTTAAAACTTTCTTTTCTTCACCAAAACTTGTTTTCGCCAAACCATAAAAACATGTTACAGAATAAAATGCAATTTTTTTTTCAAATCACAAAACTGGAGTAGACAAGGACAACTATCGGGCTTACATTGTTTCTAATTACAATATTAATTTAACTACTCGCTATAAGGTGCAGATATCTATTCTATTCCTACAACTTATTTTGTCCACCCAACAAAATTTCTTCGTAAATCAATAATCAAAATTTATTGTTAACAGAGTAGAATTTTATTTTACAAAACACAACATTTTCTTTTCAATCCTTTCATATATTATAATATGGAAACTAGCGAGCTATATATGCGCTATATTATGCATTTTTTAATGAGAGAGTTCTTTTAAAACAAGAAATCATTGTTTTACCAAAGTATACACCACTTTACTTTAAAAACCCAACATGCACTGAATATGTCCTTTATGTATTTTTCTTAAACATCAAAAGTACTTTTATGATTAAAACTTGAAAAACACCACAAACTCTTTTACAAATTCAAGTTCTTAAAAGTTTATTATTGGGTTAGACTCAAAGTGGGTCTTTCAACTCAACTAGGCTTTCCTAGGCACTTTCCAAACCAATTCTCTCAACTATATATATTCCTAATCCATTTTCAACATTTTAACCTTTTTCTAACTTATAAGGTTTCACTTCTAAACCCACTACTCTGAAATAACAACATTTCAGTTTTAATTCCTATGGGATACTTTCTTTCTCCAATACCAAATCATATTGTACACTTTCCAACCAAACCACCTAAGGGTCTTAAAATTTCTAGGATCATTCCTTTAGTGTACAAAATAGCTATCCCAGATCTTTCCATTCCTAGTGGGCTACTTTATGGATTTAGGTTTATTTATATAATGTATTTATATTTTAGAAAATACAAATACGTTCACTCATTATTTCCCTAACATCACTAAACCGAAGCTTTGATACCAGATGTAACAACCCTGATTCCGACAGACCGATTTTATTTTTTAAAAACCCAATCTATCGAAACCCGAGTTAGGCACTCTGGTATCCTGTAGAAAAAGACAGAGATAAAGAAAACATGTCAGAATTCGTAAGCATCTTATAGCAGAAGGAATTCAAAGTACGATATACTTTTAAATATAGATTTACCTTATAAAACATACTGCCTAACCAATATCCAAAGCTTATACCATCTCTGTCATGAACCTAACTTGGAAGTATGTAATGAGGAGGGGGTCAGAACATAAGTTCTATGTGAGTGGACTTGGAATAAGCTTTTGTGTGATCATACATATACCATTCAGTTATATTTTCTTGCTTATTAGGTTATTCGCGATATTAGCTCTCTAGGCTATACTCATGTCCCACTAGTAGATTTACCTGATACAACGTATATGTAGATATCCCCAACTCGTATAATCCTTTCCATGTACATATACAGCTCCTTGTTGTATGTCGTACGGGCTTCATCATGTAAATCTATGCTACTTTAGTGTAGTGTCACCATTCTCGAAATCGTTTGGACTATCACTCTTGGCCTTGCAAGATTCCGTTTATTACCTAGATCTAATCTAGGGTTTTCTACCCAGCGCTTCATAGATTCAACCAAGGTTTTATGCTATCCAGGGCCACTGGGGTTTATGCTACCTATTGAACGCTTTCTAGATCCGAACATGGTTTATGCTACCTAGGGCCACTAGGGTTTACACTACCTATCGAACAATGCCCCCTAGTCTAGGGCACACTACCCCGAGCAATATATGTTCCTAGATTTTACATCCCAATCATGTCGTTAAACGTGCTAGATATCTAGTTGCACATGTCCTCTATATGTGCGGCCCGAGTCCCGTGGCAGGGCTAATCAAGAAACATGGAACTCGGTCGGGAGCTTTAAGTTATCTGCTAATGATGATGCTAAGGTCTGTTTTATCTGTATGTGGCTATGGTCCCACTTGACCTCTCCCTCAACTAATGAAAGGCACCCAAGAAAATCCAGGTGAGAAATGTAGGAAGGCCCTTTATGCCCCCCACAAACCTATTGGCTACCCTCACCCATAACTGGATAACAAAGTATATGGTCTTTTGGAGTTCTCCACCTTTTCTCTTGCGTATCACGATTGATTCAAGATGGTAGGTAGACGACGACGTGCTATCACAGGGATAAGCAAGATATCTCCGCCTCACGCTAACCCATCCTAGTCTTAAGGTTGCTTATATTGCAACCAAGGCATACCCTTGGCTCTTCTAACGCAGACCTTAACCTCTGTGAGCCCAGGAAGATCATCTGCAACCTCACAGAGGGATACCAAGAGTACCCTCACGTCCCCTCGAAGCCGCGTGCTTCATAACCTAGTTCGTTGGAGCCTTCTTCATGATCAGATGGATGTTCGCTCCTCCTCGTGTTCTACTTGGCTTTCTTGACTAAGGTTTACTACTTAGTTCTCTTAACTAAGGTTTACTACTTAGTTTCCTGAATCGTTAGCTTTCTTAACTAAGGTTCACTACTTAGTTTCCTGAATCGTTAGCTTTCTTAACTATGGTTTACTACTTAGTCCTCTTAACTAAGGTTTACAACTGAATTCAAGCATGACTTAAGTTCTCTTTATCAAATGATAGTGTACGGGTGTTTTCCGACATGTCCAGCTTAGATTAACTTATTTCATGGTATAAGTCGTCCCACCCTTCGAGTCTTGTATTACATCTTAAGTCATATTCATTTCTTATCCCTAGGATAAGTTTATCTATTATTTAATCTTATCATTCCCCACTTTTCCTTGCTTTGATACTGTTACATTGGTTAAGTTTGCCCATGTGTCCCAGTTGACTTAACCCCGAATCACGTATTTAATTCAACCTACGTACCATGCTAAATTGTTTAAGTGTTCTCTATCAGTTCATGTTGACTTAACCCGCTCATATATCATGTCAAATTGGTTAAGTGTTATCTAGCGGTTCACGTTGACTTAACCCACCCATATATCATGTCAAATTGGTTAAGTGTTGTCTAGTGTTTCATTTTGACTTAACCTTACCATACTAGCATGTGTCATTAGCATTAATTAATTATTAATGCCCAACCTCTCACATTAGACCTATCGTTGCGGTCACTAGATGTGTCGGTTGGTTCCGGGCAGGATTACACCACAACTCAATCTAACTTCGGGATTCAAGCACGTTATGACTAACTTCTCACATTAAAACCTATTGTTTGCGGTCACTGGATGTGCCGGGCGGTTGCGGGCAGGATTACACAGCAAACTCATTCTAACCTCGAGTTAGCCATGTTTCATGTTTAGCCAATTAACAATTCATGTCCATTCTAGGTGTCATAGGCCAATTATAAATTTACAAGAATGTTCATGTTCATTATAGATATCAAATGTCAATTACCAATTCACAAGCATGTTCATGTTCAAGTTATGCCACTATTGTCAATTTCATGTTATGTGTCGAGTTCCATAATTACATAAAAACATGGTTTGTCCACCATATTCCATTTTTAATTATGTTTCTAGGATCTTAACGGCATATCCAATTTTCAAGTCTCAAATTCAAGCTTTACCCAAAAACCCCAATTTATGCTCATGCTTATAATCCCGTTAATAGGCTATACTTATTATTCCAGTTTGCCACTGTAACACCCCGTGTATTCTATAATAGTGAAATTCACAAATTAAAGTATAATTATTTTCAAATCAAAGAATTAAGGGAAACGGGATACGCCATTGCGTTCGTCTCGGAATTTTGCTTGAGAAGGATCCGAGTTTGCGTAAAACGGACTCCGTATGAGGGAGATATGACCTCCGGAAGTTTCAGAATTCAGTTTAAAATTCAAACAGATGGAAACAACTCAGAAACAATTTCAAACTTCGAAAAATCGGACCCAGATTGGGTTGGGCGGGAATTTTCCTGCCCAAGGCACCCAGGTCGACTGGGTAGTCGACCTGGGGCACCCAGGTCGACTGGGTAGTCGACCCGGGGGTTGACTGGGTTGTCGACCTGGCCCCTGAGCCAGGTCGAAACCAACCCCTCCTGGCTGGCCTGGTCTGTGCTTGGCCGAATTTCTGAGTCTTGCCTTGTCACTAGGGCTAGGTGTCAGCTCCTAATTGGTCTCTCCTTCAAACGAACGGCTAATATTAATCCAAGCTCCATCGACGGTTCTAATCAATTCACAAACTCTATAAAAAGGACCTAAGACTCCACCTAATTCATACAAATAAAAATGAGAATGAGACCGTCATGTTGCTGAGGAAAGACTAGGAGTAGCCGTCAAAATTAAGAGACGATTCGAAAGCTTAAAGCAACGACAATTAAATCAAAACATTGCCTACAACAAAGGATAGCATCTCCAAATTCAGAATTCAGAAACCTGAATTGAAGATTCGTCATACGTTGTAAGTAGAGTGTTATTCCGATATAAATGAATAATTGTGTATTGATTTGTGTAAAATGAGAAATGGAATTGTATTTAATTTGTGGTAATGATAATTCATAATTGTATGTTGCTATGATTCTAATTATGAATAGATTTGTGATGTTGTGGTATAATGATGTTAGACCTATTGGATATTTGCAAGTATATGACTCATGCTGAAAGTTAACGACTATATGTTTGTGGTAGTTTATTACAACACCTATTGGATAATTGCAAGTATATGTTTCGTGTTGAAAGTAAAGACTGTATGTTTGTGACAGTTTATTACAACAATGTTGAGATTCATGCAAGTATATGATTCACTATTATGCCAACATGATGTATATTTTTATGGTTATCTTTAGTGTAGTTGGATCCATTTGAGTAGTATGATTCATATGAATTTATGTTGGAATTGGCATCATGATTCAAGTGTAAAACCATACTTTTGTGTTAGTATTAAAAGTAAGCACCTTTGTGAACTTGTGTTAACTTTATGAACATGGCTAGTTTATGTTTGACTTTATGCCCAAACAAAATATGTTTTAGGCCTATGTTGTTATCAAAATCTTATGATAATATATGCGACACATAATTAAGTTAGATTTACATTTCAAGTGCAAGTTTACATGAATAGATTAAAAACCATGATTCATGTTTTGGTATGTTTTATGTCATGATTATATGCTATTACAATGCAAGTTCACAAGTGCCTAATTTATGTTAATTAGTTCGCTATGATGCAAGTTCATGCGTTCACACACCCCTTTTTATGTTACTTAGAATGTATATACACCATGTTCTAAGCCTCCCCCTTTTCATGTGGCTAAGTTGGGTTTAAATGTTAAAACCTAACATATGTTATGTTATAGCGAATGTATAAAACGGGGGTAATGACGCTGGGTTAAAAATATAAAACATATGTGTTGGCATGTTTGACGCATGCCAACGACCTTGAGTATATTTGAGGGGTATAAATTAATTTTACCCAATAAAGATGAATTTGAATAATGGGCTGCAAATATTGACATATAAAAAGAAGAGAGACAAAATATGTAAACTTAGAATATACGATGTGTTTAACCCGAGGTTGGATTGAGTTGTGACGTAAACCTGCCCGGACCCGCCCGGCTGTCCAGTAGTCACAACAATACCTATTCAATGTGGGTGGTTAAACATTGAGCCCAATAAAGACCCGAGGTTAGACTGAGTTGTGACGTAAGACTGCCCGGAACCAACCGGCAACAGGCAGTCACAACAATACCTGTCTAATGTGAGAGGTCGAGGCTTTAATAAGACAATTAAGGCTGAGTCAGGATTGATAGGATTAAGTAAATTGAATTAATACTTAATCAAATTGAACATGCTATAACTATACAGACTGATTGGGGGTTAGGTTTATTCAGAACACTTAACAAACTTAGCATGTTGTCTAGAAATAGAAAACCTAGTAACGGGGGGACCCTTTTCAGCAGTAACCCTACAAGGTGTATCAGGATACCCTGAACTAGGCTGGGTGGGGCACGATTACTGGGCTGACTGTAAGAGGTCAAATCGACGGCGGTGGTGTAGCAGTGTAGGTTCTAACGGGGTGCGGGCGTGCACACACTCCGGCGCAGAAAAATTGGGCACTGGGCACCAGTAGTATACCTGTGCATTCTAGAATTGTGCATTCTAGAATTTTGCCGGTCATTAGAAATGGATCACTTCACTCTGATTATGGGGTGCCTGATGGAAACCAGTTTATAGGGGTGCAGAGATTAATATGGGGTACGATAGTACATTCGACTCTAGACAACTTAACTTAGCTTATAGTGCTTTCCCATTTCCAGTTTGTACTTATCATGCTCATTTCTTTATTCATAGACTGAATAGTCCTAGACTTACTCAGGCTTTATGTCTGACTCTACTTTTCTTTCGTTTCCACCCCCCAGGTCCACAGGGAGGGAATACCGCAGCTTGACCAGTTTTTACTTCGAGCTTGAAGAGAAAGAATGTATTGCTTGGATCTCTTTCATTTTGGACTATGGCTTTGGACAACAATTATGGGACTTATGCAGTTTACTTATGTTTTTATGCTTCTTTAAATAATGAAATCAAGACAGTTATGAAAATGTAATGTTTTTGGAAGTATTGTAAGACAATTATGGCATGGTTTATGTAACACGTATTTTGATGAAATAAAAGTTGCTGTTGTTTTCCGCTGTTCAAAAATATGTGTACTTATATCTGTCTTGTGTATCTGTGACTTATACTTATAAACCTCCACCAAAATTAGGGCATTCCCTTTGAGAGTGACCCTGACGGAGGTGGGGTGTTTCACTTGGTATCAAAGCATAGGTTTACCAGATAAGATAAAAAGTTTTGAAAATTTATTTTCAAAAGAAAATTTAAAGAAGCATTTTTAAAGATAAAATGTAATTTTATTTTAAAAAGCATAGTCCCCCAAAGCCATAGGTACTATCTTTTATCCTTCGTTTTGAATCTATCCTTTTGTTTCAGCATGTCCGAAGAACTTAACTTGCCAGAGGGTGTACCAATACCTGGTTGGTTCAGACGATTGTTAGAAGCAAGGGCCAATCAGCCAGGTCCCACTATTCCTCCTCCCCCAGCTGCAGGAAATCATCCAGTTGCAGCAGCACCTCTTCCTCCACCTCCTCTGCGGGGTAATACTTTTGCGAAGATATGTAAAGATTTTAAAGCTATGGGAGGAAAGGACTTTCATGGAACCGAGTTCTTCGTGGCAGCCAGGAATTGGCTAAGGAAACCGAGGACTTATTCGTCATCTTTGAGGTAGAAGATAGGCAGAAGGTACAACTGACAGTATGGCTACTTAAAGGCGAGGCTTCCTACTGGTGGGAAGTGACCAATGCATAAAGACCAGTGGAAACATGGGAGGACTTTAGGGCAAGGTTTGAGGCTAAATTTCTCTCAGAAGCTGAAAGGATTCTTCAGTTGGAAAAATTCTTATTTCTTAAGCAAGGGAATTAAACAGTCAAAGAGTACATTAATTAGTTCGATCAACTGGCTAGGTTCGGGCTGGACCTAGTCAACACTCCGCACAAGAAGGCTCTCCGCTTTGTCAAAGGATTGAATGAGCCATTACACAGTTTGGCCATGACCCATATACCCACGGGAGCTACGTATGAAAGATTGGTACATATGGCATTGCTGAACGAAGAGGATAAGGGCAAGAAGGAGACAAAGGCAGAAAGCTCTCAACGGAAGAAAGAGGGTTTACAGCCTAAGAAGACAGACTTTAAGAAGGGCGGGAAAGACAACAAAGAGATGAGGAAGTTTAATTTCTGTGGCAAAGTGGGGGCACTTAGTGAAAGATTGCCGGAAAAAGAAGGCCAAGTTGAATGGTGGGTGCTTTTCTTGCGGTGAAACAGGCCACATGGCTAAGGATTGCCCAAAGAAGAGAGGGCAGGGGCAGAGGGCTGGATCCACCTCAGGGGCACGAATTCATGTGCTAGAGGCGCCACTTCTGCAACAGTGAGGTATATATACTTCTGTAGAAAGTGTAGTTTATCTTTATGATCACCCAGTTCGCACTTTATTTGATTCTGGTGCATCACACTCATTTATTTCATCTGCTTTAGTAGAATCTCTGCACCAAGAAACTAATATGGTAGAGGACCACTTAATTGTCTCAAATCCAATCGGGGGCCCAGCTCATTTGTCTATGATCTATGTGGGATTGAAAATTTCTATTCTAAGCGTAGAATTTAGATGTAGTGCCTTTGTTTTGGGCTTCTCAGGATATGGTTTGATTTTGGGCATGGATTGGCTATCCAGTAATGGTGCCGTCCTTGATTGTGAAAAAAGGGTGGTTAGGCTTCTGACCCAAGTCGGTAACACTATGGAAATTACTTGTAATCCCTCGTATGTGGTTATGCTTAGTTATCTCGAATCGCTAGATGCTTCTGTTGAGAGTTTGCAATCGGTTAGAGTGGTCCGTGAATATCCGGATGTCTTCGAAGAAGTGAAGGGCTTACCTCCGAAGCGGGAGATAGACTTCCCCATATATCTTGCAGGTAATGCAAAGCCCGTTGTGTTGCCCGTTAGACACATGGCTCCACGGGAAAGGAAAGAGCTCAGTAAACAGGTTAAAGAGCTTCTAGAGAAGGGGTTCATTAGAAGGAGCATTTCATAATGGGGCGCTCCAGTGGTGTTCGCCACAAAGGCGGATGGTTCACTCCGTCTATGTGTTGACTATAGGGAGCTCAACAAGCTAACGAAAAAGAATAGGTACCCTCTCCCCAGAATTGACGATCTGTTTGATCAGCTTGTAGGAGCATCTGTTTTCTCCCAACTCGATTTGGCGACTGGTTTACATCAGTTAAGGGTGGCTGAAGATAGCATCCATAAGATGGCATTCAGAACCCCGGACGGCTTCTTTGAATGGCTTGTCATGCCTTTCGGCTTGACAAACGCACCCGCTTACTTCGTGGACCTGATGAGTAGGGTGTTCATAGAATTCCTCAACAAGTTCGTAGTAGTCTTCGTAGACGATATCTTGATCTTCTCAATGAGTGAAGAGGAACATGCTCCACACTTAAGGGCAATCATGGAAACTCTGCGAGCCTATCAGCTAAAAGCCAAATTCTCTAAATGCCACTTTTGGAGAGAAGAAGTGAGGTTCCTTGGGCGCTTAGTATCCAAAGAAGGGTTAGCTATGGACCCTGCTAAGGTAGTAGCGGTACAGTATTGGAAGACACCAAGGAATGTAACTGAGGTCCGAAGTTTTCTAGGACTAGCAGGTTTCTACCGAAAATTCATAAGGGATTTTGCGAAAATCTCAGCTCCACTCACAAGGCTGACAAAGAAGAATCTAGTGTTCAATTGGTACTTGGATTGCGAGTTTGCTTTCCAACGACTAAAAAGGGCTCTAACAACAGCCCCAGTTCTGACGTTGCCAGATGGAAGCAAGATGTTCACAGTTTATACAGATGCATGTTGGACAGGGCTAGGCGCTGTCTTGATGCAAGAAGGGAGGGTAGTTGCTTATGGTGGAAGGCAATTGAAAGTTCATGAAAAGAACTACCCGACCCACGATCTTGAGTTGGCCGCCATCGTCTTTGCACTCAAGCCTTGGCGACACTATCTCCTAGGTGAGAAGTTCGAACTTTACACTGACCATAAATCGTTGAAATATCTTTTCTCTAGAAAGATCTTAACTTGAGGCAACAGAGATGGATGGAGTTTCTTGCCTCGTACGATTTCGAGATCTCCTACACTCCAGGCAAAGGCAACATAGTGGCAGGCGCGTTGAGCTGAAAGAAACTGACCCTAAGTCCGCTGTTTGTTGGAAGGCAAAGCCTAGAGTTTATAGCTAGCTTTGACTTTAGACCCTCCTCCGATTTTGTACCGGGCTTGCTAGCATCTCTCCAAGTACGCCCGACTTTAGTGGACTCAATAGGGACAGCACAACGCGAAGACCCTCAGCTTGTGGAAATGATTGATAGGCTAATTAGGGGTGAGACTTCAAGTCACCTCAACACATACTCCATCGACGATAAGGGTTGGCTAAGGCGAGATGGAAGACTATGCGTCCCACAAACAAGGGATTTAGTAAAGATGGTTCTCGAGGAAGCACATCACTCCAAGATGACGATACATCCAGGAGGAGATAAAATGTACAAGGACATAAAGAGAACTTTCTTTTGGAGTGGCATGAAGAAAGATGTGGTGGATTTCGTTTCTAAGTGTGTGATTTGCCAACAGGCTAAGGCGGAGCAGAAGAAACCTAGCAGTCTGCTCCATCCTCTAGAAGTCCCGCAGTGGAAGTGGGATAGCATCTCAATGGACTTCATCGATGGGCTGCCTAGGTCTAGAAGAGGCAACACTAGCATTTGGGTAATAGTGGATAGGCTTACTAAAAGCGCCCACTTTTTACTTGTCAAGAGTAAAAGAACTGCCTCATCCCTAGCATCTCTTTATCTCAAGGAAATTGTTCAACTCCATGGAATACCCTCCAGCATTGTTAGTGACCGAGACCCTATCTTCACAAGTGAGTTTTGGCGGAGTCTGCAAGAAGCGGTAGGCACACAGTTATGCTTAAGCACAGCCTATCATCCCCAAACCGACGGCCAGACAGAAAGAGTGAACAGAGTTTTGGAGGACCTTTTAAGACTGTGCGTCCTTGACTTCGGAGGGACGTGGGAAGACCATCTTCCTTTGGTGGAATTTTCCTACAACAACAGCTACCAAGCCACCATCGGAATGGCGCCCTTCGAAGCTTTATCTGGAAGATCGTGCCGATCGCCCACTTGTTGGTGGGAGTCTACTGATAAGCTTATACTTGGACCAGATATGATCCGAGAGACTTCAGATAAAGTAGACTTGATACGAAGGAGGATGAAGACAGCCCATAACAGACAGAAATCTTATGCAGACAAGAGGAGGACCGACCTTGAATTTGAGGTTGGGGACAGAGTTTTTCTTAAGGTGTCCCCTCTAAGGAACGTTGTTCATTTTGGAACCGCTGGAAAGCTGGCACCGAGATTTGTAGGACCATTTCCTATCATCGAGAAAATTGGGAAAATGGCCTATAGATTAGAGCTACCTGAAAATCTAGCTGGAGTTCACAACGTTTTTCATGTTTCGCACCTCCAAAAATGTCTACATGAATCTGCTGAAGAGCCAAACATTCTTGAAGAAGCTGAAGTGGAATGCGAAGAAACCGTGAGGAAAGTTCCAACCCGCATATTAGGAACGGAAGTGAAAAAGCTATGCAACCGCGAAGTCAAGCTCGTCAAAGTTCAGTGGAGCGACGCCGAGGGAGACGCAACTTGGGAAACTGAAGCTAGAATACGCGCAGCCTACCTTTTCTTTTCGAGGGTACATCTTTGATCTTTCTTTTTCCTTAAGTTGCGCTTTTATCTATCTTTTTAGGTATATTTCCTCGACCTTATCTTTAGGTAGAAACCCTTTGGATGAAAACATGTGATTGAAACATGTTATGGATGATGGCTGCAAGTTGTTGCAAGTGATTGCTAGTGGTTGCTCATGGTTGCATATACACACACAATCTAGGTTTTAGATCGGCTCAGTCACTTCATATTGCATGTGCATATATGTATTTATATTCGTATATGGTTGAAGTTAAATGTGTTGTCATACGGATGTTGCATTTATATGAATGATTGTGCACTCATGTAGAATCATGGATAGGAAAATTTGCATACATAATGGGTTCATGACACTTACATAATTTGCATTAAGGAGGTCAACTGAATCAGTAGGCCGACTGATTTTGCATTAGAAAAGTACATATACACACACTTTGCATATGATCATGAAGCATTAGAAGTCATTTAAGGAAAATGGATGCTCGTGTTTGATGGATGAGTAGATGGACGTTTGGATGTTAGAATATACATTCTTCCTAAACTTGAAGATTTCGGGGACGAAATCCTTTTAAGTGGAGGAGAATGTAACACCCCGTGTATTCTATAACAGTGAAATTCACAAATTAAAGTATAATTAATTTCAAATCAAAGAAATAAGGGAAACGGGATACGCCATTGCGTTCGTCTCAGAATTCTGCTTGAGATAGAGTCCGAGTTTGCGTAAAACGGACTCCGTATGAGGGAGATATGACCTCCGGAAGTTTCAGAATTCAGTTTAAAATTCAAACAGACGGAAACAGCTCAGAAACAAATTCAAATTTTGAAAAATCGGACCCAGATTGGGTTGGGCGAGAATTTTCCTGTTCAAGGCACCTAGGTCAACTGGGTAGTAGACCTGGGCCACCCAGGTCGACTGGGCAGTCGACCTGGGGCACCCAGGTCGACTACATAGTCAACCTGGGGGTCGACTAGGTAGTCGACCTGGCCCCTGAGCCAGGTCGAACCCAGCCCCTCCTGGCTGGCCTGGTCTGTGCTTGGCCGAATTTCTGAGTCTTGCCTTGTCACTAGGGCTAGGTGTCAGCTCCTGATTGGTCTCTCCTTCAAACGAACGGCTAATATTAATCCAAGATCCATCGACGGTTCTAATCAATTCACAAACTCTATAAAAAGGACCTAAGACTCCACCTAATTCATACAAATAAAAATGAGAATGAGACCGTCATGTTGCTGAGGAAAGACTAGGAGTAGTCGTCAAAATTGAGAGACGATTAGGAGACGATTCGAAAGCTTAAAGCAACGACAATTAAATCAAAACAATGCCTAGAACAAAGGATAGCATCTCCAAATTCAGAATTCAGAAACCTGAATTGAAGATTCATCATACGTTGTAAGTAGAGTGCTATTCCGATATGAATGAATAATTGTGTTTTGATTTGTGTAAAATGAGAAATGGAATTGTACTTAATTTGTGGTGATGATAATTCATAATTGTATGTTGTTATGATTCTAATTATGAATAGATTTGTGATGTTGTGGTATAATGATGTTAGACCTATTGGATATTTGCAAGTATATGACTCATGCTGAAAGTTAACGACTATATGTTAGTGGTAATTCATTACAACACCTATTGGATAATTGCAAGTATATGTTTCATGTTGAAAGTAAAGAATATATGTTTGTGATAGTTTACTACAACAAAGTTGAGATTCATGCAAGTATATGATTCACTATTATGCCAACATGATGTATATTTTATGGTTATCTTTAGTGTAGTTGGATCCATTTGAGTAGTATGATTCATATGAATTTATGTTGGAATTGGCATCATGACTCAAGTGTAAAACCATACTTTTGTGTTAGTAACAAAAGTAAGCACCTTTATGAACTTGTGTTGACTTTATGAACATGGCTAGTGTATGTTTGACTTTATGCCCAAACAAAATATGTTTTAGGCCTATGTTGTTATCAAAATCTTATGACAATATATGCGACACATAATTAAGTTAGATTTACATTTCAAGTGCAAGTTTACATGAATAGATTAAAAACCATGATTCATGTTTAGGTATGTTTTATGTCATGATTATATGTTATTACAATGCAAGTTCACAAGTGCCTAATTTATGTTAATTAGTTCGCTATGATGCAAGTTCATGCATTCACACACCCCTTTTTATGTTACTTAGAATGTATATACACCATGTTCTAAGCCTCCCCCTTTTCATGTGACTAAGTTGGGTTTAAATGTTAAAACCCAACATATGTTATGTTATAGCGAATGTATAAAACGGGGGGTAATGATGCTGGGTTAAAAATATAAAACATATGTGTTGGCATGTTTGACACATGCCAACGACCTTGAGGACATTTGAGGGGTATAAATTAATTTTACCCAATAAAGATGAATTTGAATAATGGGCTGCAAATATTTACATATATAAAGAAGAGAGACAAAATATGTAAACTTAGAATATACGATGTGTTTAACCCGAAGTTGGATTGAGTTGTGACGTAAACCTGCCCGGACCCGCCCGGATGTCCAGTAGTCACAACAATACCTATCCAATGTGGGTGGTTAAACATTGAGCCCAATAAAGACCCGAGGTTAGACTGAGTTGTGACGTAAGATTGCCCGGAACCAACCGACAAAAGGCTGTCACAACAATACCTGTCTAATGTGAGAGGTCGAGGCTTTAATAAGACAATTAAGGCCGAGTCAGGATTGATAGGATTAAGTAAATTGAATTAACACTTAATCAAATTGAACATGCTAAAACTGTACAGACTGATTGGGGGTTAGGTTTATTCAGAACACTTAACCAACTTAGCATGTTGGCTAGAAATAGAAAACCTAGTAGCGGGGGGACCCTTTTCAGCAGTAACCCTACAAGGTGTATCAGGATACCCTGAACTAGGCAGGGTGGGGCACGATTACTGGGCTGACTGTAAGAGGTCAAATTAACGACGGTGGTGCAGCAGTGTAGGTTCTAACGGGGTGCAGGCGTGCACACACTCCGACGCAGAAAAATTAGGCACTGGGCACCAGTAGTATACCAGTGCATTCTAGAATTGTGTCGGGCCGCCACCATGGGACTTGATACACCCCATGGTGGGACCAGCATAGGTAGCTACAACATCGGGGGCCGTAAGACACATGTAACTATGCAAGTAGGAGCCGGTCATTAGAAATGGATCACTTCACCCTGATTTTGGGGTGCCTGTTAGAAACCAGTTAATAGGGGTGTAGAGATTAATATGGGGTACGATAGTACATTCGACTCTAGACAACTTAACTTAGCTTATAGTGCTTTCCCATTTCCAGTTTGTACTTATCTTGCTCATTTCTTTATTCATAGACTGAATAGTCCTAGACTTACTCAGGCTTTATGTCTGACTCTACTTTTCTTTCGTTCCCTCCCCCCTCCCCCCAGGTCCACAGGGAGGGAATACCGCAGCTTGACCATTTTTTACATCCCGCTTGAAGAGAAAGAATGTATTGCTTGGATCTCTTTCTTTTTGGTCTATGGCTTTGGACAGCAATCATGGGACTTATGCAGTTTACTTATGTTTTTATGCTTCTTTAAATAATGAAATCAAGACAGTTATGAAAATGTAATGTTTTTGGAAGTATTGTAAGACAATTATGGCATGGTTTGTGTAACACGTATTTTGATGAAATAAAAGTTGCTGTTGTTTTCCGTTGTTCAAAAATATGTGTACTTATATCTGTCTTGTGTATCCGTGACTTATACTTATAAACCTCCACCAAAATTAAGGCATATCATTTGAGAGTGACCCTAACGGAGGTGGGGTGTTTCAGCCACACATGTATTCCTAATAGGTTGCTATCATTCCTCATATATTGGCTAAGCTTATTCATATGTCAAGTGCTGCTTAACCCATTTCTACTTTGCTTACACAAACATTCCTGTAATAATCTTTTTTTACCCAAATTGCCTAATACATCGATTAAATCTCAAGCTCTTCCCAAATAACCATAATTTACGCGCTATTGACCTTGGCTTGAAGGTAGCCAAAGTTTCAAAAATAAAAAGGAAGAATAGGGAAGAGGAATAGTTTAAGCATACAAAGATTATTTTAAATTGCAACATGAATTTTAACTGAGGAATGACGGACGATAATATTCCTATTATGCATTAAGTGTATTTTAATCCCACTCACTGATTTAAGAACGGATCTTGAATTCTGGGATCTGATTTCTGAAACTGAATAGTTATCACTTGACGTAGATTATTGATCCTCTAATTTAGATTTGATTCTTAGAAAATAGTTATTGAAGTCATTGAATTAGCCTTTGATTCTCTACTTGAATTCTAACGAAGAACTTGAGTAGCATAACTCCGTCTTTGATTTATTTTGATATGAATTAGGGAAGAGTATAGGAAAAATGAAGATGTGTAGGGAAAAATGTAGCCTTAGGGGTCTTTATATTAGTGCTCAAGACCTTATTGTACACGCAGCGCTGAGTCAGCATTGAACCCAGTTAAGAAAATAGTCCAGATCGCAGATGAATCTAGCCAAATCTTATCGTACACGCAGCGCTGAGTCAGCATTGGGTCCCGCAAGCTGTTTTGGCGTAGAAGTTCGAATTTCGAATGTTTGAATTGTTTTGGCGTAGAAATTTGATATTTGAAGTTTTGAATTTCTGGAATTTATTTAACTGTTCTATTTACATGAAATATTCTTGTATGTATACAATTACTCTACCGACCATTTTATGCGTGTATATATACGCACAATTTTCGTTTTATTTTCAAAATTCAAACGATGTTGCACCGTTATTTGATTCTTGCCATATTTCATTGACTGTAGCCTTATCTTGAATTTTATCTTTTGTGTACATATATTTATGCATATATATATATATATATATATTCTCATATATATATATATATATTCTTTATTTCCTTATATGTATGTTCTTATCCTTTCAAATTTTGAATTTGTATACGTACATATATTTGCATGTTCAGTTGGCCCTCTCTAAAACAAAGACAAAAATTATGTCGCCGCCGGGGTTCGAACCCCCAACCTCTATGTTACAAATCCAATATCTTAACCAACTGAGCTATGAAGTCTTTTGTTAATAATTATTAGAACAATGATAATTATTGTTCTCTCCTTACTCCTCTTTTTCATGTTAGTTACAATACTTAAATTAAACCATTGCATGAATCTGTTTCTTTTAATGTTAATGCATTATGTTTGCAAATCAGTGCATGCAACATATTTACATTGCATGAAACCAATCCTTTCTTTCTTTTAATGCATTCATTACATTTTTTTTTTCAGTGCATGTATTAATTACATGCAATCCTTATTTTATTTTCTATTTTATATTTTAATTTGTTTGTATATATATATATATATCTTGTGCGTATACAAACTTCTAGGCTTAATAACTTCTTCATATGATGTCCGTTTTACGCAAACCAGGTGTCTTTCTTGACCAGAATTCCGAGACGGACGCAATGGTGATGTCCATTTTACTTAATTCTTAATAGTTATTTGGGATAGTAGTATGAAAAAAGGTTATTTCTAACTTGATCTTCATTGTCGAGAGTGCATTTCAGTGTCACAAACTGTTTTCTTCCACACCAGAAGCCTTTTTCTGATATTTCTCTTACGAAGAAAAGAGTACGAAAATGTATTTTTATTTTCTCTTCTCTTCGATTACACACATTGTTATCGCATTAATTTCCTTACTCTTCAATGTATGAATTAATTTTTCATTATACATCACCATTATTTACCTACCTATGCATATATACATATTTGTACATTTTTAATTATACTAAAAATGTGGGGTGTTTCAATTTTCTATCCTATGGCCAAGTAATACTTAAAATTTAATTTTAGTATTTTGGGAAACGATATATATCATTTCAATCCATATCAGGTCATAAGTATTTTTTATTTCAACCTATGTTCTTGATTCATTTTAATGATTAATCCCGGGTTTATTTGATGCTCATAACATCTAGGGTAAAAGTTGGGATTAATCGACAAAAATCAATAAAATATATAAATAATTTCGATAACAAGATGGATTGCATATTAACACATTAAATATACAAATCAAGGCATACATCAAAATCAACACACTTAAACAGTTCAATAATATCAATTACTAGTCATCAGGTATGAGGTTTTATTATTATTATTTTTATTATTATCAAAACTAGAAATCAATCTATAACAGTACAATTCATACAATAGTTAAATTAAATTATACAGTCTATGCAGATTTAACATAAATATGCAATTTAAACAATCAAACAACAAACAATACAATCATATCATGACATGAATTTAATTTAACTAACAATCAAATATTTTAGTTAGATGTGAGTGGGTTTAATCACTCACCTTTGATTCTAAACGCGGTTGAAATCCAAATCTTAGCCCAAAATTCAACGGTCTCAGAATCATTCCAAATCAGTGCCATCGCGAAGAGCTCGTCGATACGATTCCGAGGATGCAACCGTGCGTCATTCTGAATTCGTATGTCAAAGTTATGCATGTTTTTATCGATTGAAATTCAATTACATATAAAACAAATAAATAAAATCCTCACCTAATAACACAATGTCACGTCATCCCTTCTTTCCCTTCCTTCTCAAACTCACATTGCAGAAAATTCCACATTCATAGCAAAGAAAACTGCAACCTCTCTCCAATATCTCTCCCTATTCTTTCAATGAAAGACCGAACCGACTGCACCATTAAACTTTTCTTCTCGAATATATCCCCACCATCACCACAAATTTGATCTCTGCATCACCGAAAAAAATCCCGTCCCCAAACCCTACGCACGTTACACCTCACAAGTAACAACATAATTTTTTTTGAAATTTGAACCAAAATTTGAAGACGAGTTGCTATCGCTCCTATGAACTCGAATATGACATCCAAAATGCAAATCAATCACCGTGTCTATCCAAAAACACAACCCTATATGCACTGGAACAAAATGTGGCCGAACTTGATATCGTTGAACCCAAAATCTATGATTGAGGATGAGAAGATCTCGGCAACGTGAGTGTAACGAATCAAAAATGAGTTGGTTTCATAAGGAGGTGAATTTTATATAATTATTCAAAGTTGGATGGAGGTGGCCATTTTCTTATAAATAAAAATAAGATGAAAGTGGCTTCAGGAAACAAGAGAACAAATGGTTAAGGTTTTAAGGAGAACGTTATTTATAGGAAACATTGTTTACAATTTCAGCCATGCGAATTTTTATGATTTTTAAATATGCGTAGTGTTTATATTTGGTTGTATTCATCAATTACATAATAAAATCTCAGTTAAAGTCATTCAACAAATTTTAGTTGAACGTTTCCTTTTTATGTATTTAATTCATTTTAAGTATTAACAATTTGTAATAAATTTCAATTCATTTAATTATCTAAAATTAAATTTCAAAAACTAATCAACTTTATTTACATCAAAATAAAATTCAATTTAACTTAGGAAATCAAGTTTAACTCATATTAAATTCCCACTTCGATTACTCAATAAATATTTAATTTGAATTCCAATTATAAATTAATTAAGTCAATTTCATTCAAATACTTACATATTAATTTTAATACTTACCAAAACAAACCAAATTTTAATTCCAATTATAATCAATAAAGATACTATTGTTCAAGTAAGTCGAATTTCATTATTTACAAATTCAAAATTTTATGTTAATTATTAATTACACCTATAAATTTTCACAACTGTATTAAATTCCAACCTTCCATGTTAATCAGTATAAACAAGATCACAAAATTATTTACAATCAATACATGATATAATTATCAAAATGAGTTAAAATTAATCACTTAAACAATTTATTTAAGTTTCCACAATGCATTATTACAATTTCAATATTTAAAGTTTAATTCTAAATTTGTTGACTTAATTAAGTCCAAATAACCCTGAATAACTACCATACAAATAATTTATAATTTATATTTTAATTTGGCATAAATAATGACACTTATTACCAGTCGACCTTCATTATACAAACAACGAATGTATATTATTACCATATTAATTAATTTAAAATTTCCAACATATATGAGATTCCAAAATTAGTTAATTCATAAAGTTTATTATTCAAAGCAATTTTGTTCAAAAATACATTTAATTTAATATTTTAAATTGTCGCAAAATATCAGGATGTTACACTCTCCCCCACTTAAAACTTTTCGTCCTCGAAAATGTGTAGTAATAAGGTTGTCAATTTATATATGTTTCGCCATATAATTTCGTATTCAACTTGTGTCGTTTGTTAGTGTACATAACCAATTTCGTTAAAAATTTAATTCTGTATCGTGAATTACCAAGCCACGATTTTTCTAAAAATTTGAATTACACATACCTTATAATTTACAAGTCAAAATATAAAATTTTCTCTTTCATTAGAAAATTATATTCCAATAGATCAAAAAGATTCTTATTGGTTCCTATACCTTCGTTTGAACTTCAATTCGGAAGATTACGAGTTGCAGCTACGCGATGAGCTCGTTTTAATTAAATTTAATTAATTCTTTCAATCTTCGTTTAAATTTATAATTTATAAACCAATTCATATTTATTTTCATAAAACAAGTTAAACATTTATTTTCGACTTGGAAATATTAACTACCTTAAGTCGCTGAGTATCTTACCTTCAATAGCAATACAATTTAATTCATAAACAATTAATTCCCTTCATTAGCTCATTTCGTTGACGCGGTATATTTGCATTAGATATTGAATTTAATTTCAAACATAACGAAGTATATACCGTTCATTCCATAAATTAAATTTCATTCGTATTTCTAACCCATCAAATTTTTCAACATTCATTATTCATACCAGTACTAGTGTATTATCCAAATTTATTCGAATAACACGTTAACTTTTGATTAATAGGTAAGTTATATATATGCTATGGATATGTTCGATATTTATACTAGTTCAATAGTTTTAGTTTATTTTGAATTCCTTGTTTTAACCTACAAAGAGTTTTATTTAATTATAACTCTCTTGGATTCATTTTTTTATTATATAATTCAGAAATTTCTAAATTTCAATTTTAGTTCATTTCAACAATTTGAAATTCGTTAAGTATTTCAGGAACTTAAAAATTCAACTTCGGGTTCGTTTCCAAATCCAATTTAAAATAATTTTTTTTTATGTTTTATAACAAACCGTAATTTAAAATATTTAAATAAAATCCAAATTTCCAAGCAAAGTATAAAATGGTAAGTGGTCTCCCCCACTTCATATAAAAATATCAGATTTTCATAAAAATCATTTCATTATTCAAGAGAGAATATTTTTCATTATAAAATCTACATTTAAACAAATTTAAAATCTTGAAACAATTCCAATTTTAAAATAATTTGAATATTAATAGAGTTTAATATATATATTTAAATTGTTTAAATATATAATTTAAATAGTTTGAAATTAAATAATTTGAATTTAAAGTAGAATAATCAAATTTAGTAAAATCTATAGTTAAATAAATAAAGTAGTTTATAAAATAAATAGTAAATATCAAAATAGTTAATTTAAAATAAATAATAAAATTAAATAGTTATAAGATATATAGTTTATAAAGAAAATTATTATTATAAAAATAAAATCGTTTATAAAATGGTTTAAAAATACAATAGTTGGAATTGCAATCATATCTTCAAAATTTAACCAAACAGGAAATCATATTTCAGTTTCAAATCAATTCGACTAAATTTCGATATCTTAATTTAAAAGGATTTGACTTCCCATTCATATTCAGTTCGGTTCAACAGTTCGATTTCAACAATTCGATTTAATAATCCAATTTAATAATTAAATTTCAATTATAATTATCACTTTGAATTATTCGTTTATAAAAAACTCAAGTTCACAATTCAATTATTACTATAAACTAGGTTAATTTAAAGTAATATCAAAATGGGTAAACAATTCAATTTTGGTAAATTTAGTTCATATTCAATTCAGTTTAGCTTCAGCTGTTTTCCCTAAAATTGGGATTAACACCAAAAACGTGAAGAAAATGCCTCTGTTAGCTCACTTTGTGAACTGGATAACACAAAGTCAAGATATGAAATATTGAAGAACTTGAAAAACTCTGAAGCGGGTCGGATCGGAGCAGGATAGCGGTTCGGATCGAATAAAGTTTTCCATTCGGATCGGTGAGCTATTGCTGAGGAAATTAAAAAGGCACAGCTGTTCGGATCGGAGGACAATATAATCTCAATTAGACCGGAAAGCCACTTGATTGCTACGGAGATAGATCGGAGCGGAGCGGAGCAGAATAAAGAGGAGAGAGCATTGTTTCCAAGTCAATCCGGGTCGGATCGGATATCCCGATCCGAACCCCTTGTACATGTCCCTCCGACCCGAACCCATTTTTCACATCACTCCCCTGCCGAGCGCCTGGATATCTGGATCGGCTATGACCAGTTCCTGCCCATAACGTCTATTATTCTGATGCGTTGTCAACATAGAAATCCATCCGAACCCGATGCTGATGGGATGGATGACACGTGGCTCCGATCCGGATCGGGCTCTGAGCAAATTCACACCTATAAATACCCCGTCTGGAGACAAAGAAAAGGATCTTTTTTCTGGCACTTGGAGAGTTCAACCACCTTCATAACCCGAATTCCAGCAATCCCGGAGAATCCAAATCTTCTTTCATTATTTGTTTTCTATAATTGAGTGATTATAAGTGAGTTGTGAGAGGAATCAAGTGAATATTTCATTGTACTTGCAACTAAATCAGTAAATATAGTGAGAGACAAGTGGACGTAGGCATTTCTTCGCCGAACCACTATAAATCCTGTGTGTTCATTTTTATTTTTATCTTATTTCATTTGCTTTTAATCAATTTGGGTGTTAGAACCACTTTTTGGTCTAACATTTTGGTGCTTTCACTGAGAGCTCATCTGAATTCTTTATTTTCCGGGATTATCATTCTACTTTTTGGACCGTTGAGTTCAAAGAAGCTAATCCTTAAGTTTCAACGCCCTTGGATATTTGTCGAAGAATCATGGCCAAAGGAAAAGGCAAAGAAGTTCAATCTGGTCGAGGAAATGGAGCTGGCGAAGATCAGCAAAATGCGGTGGTAACAAGGTCTCGTGGGCAGAGTTCAACAGCAGGACAAACCAATGCAGGAAACCCGAACCGCTATCATGGGGAGAGCTCCGATCCGATCCGGGTAGGAGATTCTGAAGCAGTGCATTCCTCCAACCTGAACCGACCCGAGCAGCTTGCCACGTACCGACCCGACCAGGCTCCCCAGCTCCGAACCGACCCGACCTCCCATCTCCGATCCGATCCGACTCTTGGTGATGTTGGAACTTCTACTCGAGTCCCTACAAATGCTCCGATTCCAGCCGCCAGGGTCAGTGATCAGGTCAACCCATCTGCGCCCATTACTCAAGGAGATTTCTCGCACCTACTTGATATGCTTGAAAGTACAAGGGAGGCCATGAAAGTCCACGAGCGCACTAATCTCATGATGCAGGAGAATATGAGGCTCATGAGTAGGGAGATTAGCGAACTCCGTCGACAGAGAACTCCATCACCGGTTCGTCACACACCAGTGGATCAGTCTTCATCTTCCGAGGAAGAGCGGCCCCGTGAACGAAGGCCGCTCGAACGACCTTAGAATGTGGAGCAGCTGACATTTGGATCTTTGGGATCTCGTGAGTATATTGCACGAGCACTAGGAAACAATGACCCCACTCGGGGGCAAAGACTCCAGTCCCCTCCTCCCGAGATCGACCGGGAGCGCAGGGAACTGAATAGAGCAGAAGCAGCTCGAAGAAGAAGGGCATCTCCTGAACAAGAGCCCAGAAGGAACTCGGATACTAGGGCCAGGGAACCTGAGCGGCCCCTAACTAATGCTGATGTACAGGCAATGGTTCGCCAGATCTTGTCCGAGAGCCGGAACTATACAAATGAAGATTATGGCATTGAGCGAAGCCATACTCCTTTCACCGACGATATCCTCGACTTCCAATTTCCCCGGCGCTTTAACTTGCCACAGATGGACAAGTACAACGGATGGACTGATCCGGGACAGCATTTGATGCGATACTCGTGGCTCATGAATGCTGCTGCTGCCCCTGATGAAGTGAAGTGCAAAGCATTCACAATCTACTTAGAAGATGTGGCGCTGTTCTGGTTTACCCGACTTCCTCCTCGTTCGATTTCGAATTACAGGGAACTGAGCGAATGTTTTATGAACCAGTTCCGACTCCATGCCCGAAAGTCCAAAAGTGTTATTGAATTATCGAGAATCAAGCAGGCACCAGGAGAGTCTTTGAGGGCATATCTTGACCGTTTTAACGTAGCTGTAACTGAAGTTAGTGACCCGCATGAGCCCACCATTCTGATGGCATTAAAGGAAGGAGTCGATCCTGAATCTGAGTTCGGGGATTACCTTTCTGGGAAGACACCCTCCACAAGAGAGATATTCTATGAAAAAGCCGATATTTATTTAAGGCGAGAGGAGGCCAGGGCAAACCGAAAAAGAAAGTCTAAGGCGGATTCAAAAGAAAATGTGCAGAGTAATATCGCCGTGAAGCAGTCTTGGGAAAGTTCTGGCAAGGTTGAAGTAAATGTGGGAAACAAGGGTGGAAACAACAATGCTGGAAGCGGGGGTAACAACAACAATAACCGTAATCCGAATGGTAATAGAAGAAACAGAAATAGGGGAAGTGATCCTAACAAAAGACCCCGATTCCAGACCTACGAGAATTATACACCATTGAACGACACCCTGGAAAATATTTACCTGGATACGTACAATGTGTTGCAATACAAAAGACCGCCACCTCGTGATTCGACCGAGAAAGAAATGGCGATAGGGAAATTTTGTTTGTTTCATGGAACTCATGGGCATTCAACCAATGAATGTCGGCATTTGAGGGATGTGATTGAGAAGCTGCTGCATGAAGGGAAGTTGGATGAATACAAGGTAGCCCCGAGGGACAGGGGGCAAGGAGAGCAGGCTCCAAAACAGATTCTACCTGCTCCCAAGCCTACAGCGCAGCAGAAAGGTAAAGGAATTGTTATCAACTCCATAGTGGGTGGACCTCACCCGGCAATCCGAAGTTTCAGATCAATGGATCAATATGTAAATGCTGCCAAGCACCTAGATGTGAATGAAGGTGATGATTTGGAAGATATCACCCCCATAAAACAACAGAAGACCATGTTTGACGACGTGGTATTCCGCAGCCGGGATAATACTGGGATCCAATCACCCACTGATGATCCATTGGTTATTACTACCACCATTGGGCCGGCCTTGGTTCATAAGGTATTAGTAGACAACGGAAGTTCCGTTAATATTTTGTTTAAAAAGTCATTTGATCAGATGAAGCTGGAATCTGAAGATTTGAAGCCATGTGAAGGATGGATCAAAGGCTTCAACGAGGCGTCAACAGCTCCCATGGGATACATAGAATTGCCCGTGACCTTGGGGCAAGGAGAACGCAGAAGAGTGCGGATGCTTCAGTTCGTAGTATTGGATGTAGATTAGCCTTATAATGCATTTTTGGGGAGGCCTGCCCTTGCTGAATTCAGAGTTTGTATCGCCCCCTGGTGTTTATTGCTTAAGTTACCTACTGAAGCTCGAACTGGAGTAATGAGAGGGGATCAAGTTTCCGGACGGGCCTGCTATGTGGCCGAACTAAAGATGTTGATGAAAGGACTTAACATTGAGAGTAAAGATGCCTCGCCTCCCCTAAAGGGGGGCTCGGCGTAGCAATTAGAGAAATCGGCCCCAAAGGAGTTGCTTAAAGGAACGCCTGAAGACCTGGATCCCAGAAAAGACGAGGAACTAGAGACTAAAAATGCAACTCCTAATGAAACGACAGTGGAAGTTCCCATTGATGACGCTGATCCGACAAGAGTCTTGAAGATTGGGTCTCAATTGGATCCACGTCGGGCCAAAGAACTAACGGACTTTTTGAAGGCGAACTTGGACGTGTTTGCCTGGACCCACGCTGACATGTGTGGGATATCGCCATCCATCATAAGTCACAAATTAAATGTAAACCCGAAGCATCCGCCTGTGAAGCAAAAGAGACGTATGTTGGGCCCAGAGAGGTCGGCTGCTCTCAAAGAGGAAGTGGAAAAGCTGAAGCAGAACGGATTTATTCGAGATTCGACGTATCCCGACTGGATATCGAATCTTGTCTTAGTAAAGAAGCCGAATGGAAAGTGGCGGACTTGTATTGATTTTTCAGATTTGAACAAATCCTGCCCTAAAGATAGTTTCCCACTTCCCAGAATTGACCAGCTTGTAGATTCGACAGCAGGTCATGAACTTCTCTCTTTCATGGATGCATACTCTGGGTACAACCAAATTCCTATGCACGTGCCAGACCAAGAACATACGAGCTTCATTACAAATTTGGGATTGTATTGTTATGTTGTAATGCCATTCGGATTGAAAAACGCTGGAGCCACTTATCAGCGCTTGGTGAACAGAATGATTTATAATCAAATAGGAAAGACTATGGAAGTTTATGTGTATGATATGCTTGTCAAATCGAAACAATCCTCCAGCCATACGCAAGACTTGGCGGAAATGTTTGGTATCCTGCGAAAATATCGGATGAAATTGAATCCTCTGAAATGCTCATTTGGAGTGGCATCGGGAAAGTTCCTTGGCTTCATTGTGAGCTCCCGAGGAATTGAAATCAACCCTAGCCAGATAGTAGCGATTAGAAATATTGAAGAGTCGAGGAGAATTAAAGACGTCCTAAGTCTTGCAGGGAAAGTAGCGGCGCTGAGTAGATTCATCTCCAAAGCCACAGACAAATGCGTTCCGTTTTTTGATCTAATTAAAAGGGGAAAGAAAAACTTTGAGTGGACTCCGGACTGTGTTGAGGCCTTTCGAAATTTATTGGAACTGCTAGAGAAACCGCCGATTTTGTCAAAGCCAGTGGATCATGAAGAATTGTTTGTTTACTTGGTAGTCTCGGCTCACGCCGTTAGCACAGCCCTGGTTCGAGAAGAAGACAAAGTACAAAGGCCAGTGTATTATGTAAGCAAGAAATTAGCAGCGGCAGAGCGCAACTATCCAAAGATTGAGAAGCTCGCTTACAGCCTCCTAATCGCATCCCGAAAACTTCGTCACTATTTCCAAGCTCATCCAATAACCATATACACCGACCAGCCCTTGAGGCAGGTGCTGCAGAGACCCGAAGCATCGGGAAGGTTGATCAAATGGAATATAGAATTAAGTCAGTTTGATTTGAATTTTCAACCACGAAAGTCGATCAGGGGGCAAGCTCTGGCAGACTTTATTGCGGAGTTCACCATCCCAGAGGAGGAAGTAATCGATGACAGAGTGGTTAAGTCCGAGGATGAGTTAAAGATGGATCCGTGGAAACTATACACAGATGGAGCCAAGAACGACCGAAGGTCCGGAGCTGGAATCGTCTTAGTCACTCCCGAAGGACGGTCGTTATATTACGCCCTGCGATTAGGATTTTCGGCGACTAACAATGACTCTGAATATGAAGCCCTGATTGTCGGGCTGAAGCTTGCTAAAGACCTCGGAGTAAAAATGTTAGACATATTCCGTGACTCTAAAATCGTTGTTTGCCAAGTGCGAGAGGAATTTGTGGCTCGGGGACCTCGACTCATCGCCTACCTCAGGAAAGTGAGAGAGCTATTGAGTAGCTTGGATCGATACAACATAACACATATCCCAAGAGCTAAAAACCAGAAGGCGGATAGGCTGGCAAAGCTGGCTAGTTCCGACAATCCAGAAGAGACTGAAATAATTCCAATTGAAACGTTGGAATCGCCAAGCTTTGAGTCCATGGAAGTTGAGTTCGCTTTCGAAGCGGAACCGGAAAAGGAGTCGTGGATGACCCCAATTAAGAATTTCCTTAAGAATGGGACACTCCCATCAAAGAAGAGTGAGAAAAGGGCTGTAGTTCGCAAGGCTACCAGATAGGTCATACAGGATGACACTCTTTATAGGCAAGGATTTTCTATGCCCCTTTTACGATGTATAGCACACGACGACATCAAGCGTGTACTAAGAGAAGTACACGAAGGTGATTGTGGAGATCATACAGGAGGTCAAACTTTAGCAAAGAAGATATTGCGATACGGATACTTCTGGCCTACAATTAATAAAGATGCAGCTGATTATTCACGACGCTGCGATAAGTGCCAGAGATTCGCCAAAATCCCCAGAGCACCGTCGACCCAACTATAATCAATGGTGAGTCCTTGGCCATTTGCCACATGGGGAATTGATATCATTGGAGTTCTACCGATTGCTAAAGGAGGAGCTATATATGCAATAGTGGTCGTGGACTATTTTACGAAGTGGGTGGAAGCTGAGCCCTTGACCAAGATCACGGCAAGAAAGGTGATAAGTTTCATGGTTAGAAATATTATATGCCGATTCGGGATCCCAAGGACGATTATAACTGACAACGGAACCCAATTTGATAGTACTGAATTCAGAAAATTCTGCCAGAAGTATAAGATTGACGAGCGATATACTGCAGTTGCCTATCCGCAGTCGAACAGGCAAGTAGAGGCAATAAACAAAGTAATAAAATCCATCCTCAAGAAACGGTTAGAGCGTGCAAAGGCAAAATGGGTTGACGAATTGCCCCTAGCTTTGTGGGCATATCGAACAACATTTAAGACGGCCACCGGTCATACCCCTTTCTCTCTCTCCTTTGGCTCAGAAGCAGTAATTCCAGTTGAACTGGAAGTTCCTTCCCACAGAGTGACATATTATGACCCGATGACGAATCGGGCGCTCTTACTTGAGTCTCTTGATGAAGTCGAAGAAAAAAGGGACGAAGCAGATTTGCGTGCGGCAAGACATCGACGTCAGATGGCACGCTATTACGACAAAAAAGTTCGCCTTAGGACTTTTGAACCAGGAGATTTGGTGCTAAAGAGAGTCTTTCCATCCCTTCCTCACCTCGGTCCAAAATGGGAAGGACCCTTTGTCATCCAACGGAAACTTGAAAAAGGAACCTTCAAGTTAACGACCGTAGATGGCGAAGAAGTCCCTAGAGCATGGAATGCCCAACACTTAATGCGATATTTGGATTAGAAATGTTGTACACTTTGTTAATTTTCTTATGAACTCTGTAACAAGGCACGACTTGCCTTGGGAAATTTGACGATATGAATAAAGGACTATAAAGTGGATGTAGGCTACGACTTAGCCGAACCACTATAAAAATATCGTGTGTTATTTACTTTTATGCATTACATATATACATTCATCAATTATTCTGTTGTGATTATAAAACACAAGATGACTCAAAGCCTGAAAAGGTTGAAGACAGTTTAGACATAAAAAGAAGCACAACGACTATTTGTGCGACAAGACATAAAAGAATGAGAAAACGACATTCTTAACTCTAACTCTCCAGAGAGAGAGAGTATAAAAGCGTCTCCGACTGAGCGCTGAAAAAGAAATTCTTCCCCTAACTCTAACTCTCCAGAGAGAGAGAGAGAGAGTATAAAAGTGTCTCCGACTGAGCGCTGAAAAAGAATTTTTTTCCCCTAACTCTAACTCTCCAGAGAGAGAGAGAGTATAAAAGAAATGCCAGAAAAACGACAGGCACCGACGACACAGGAAATGCTATCCCGTCAGAAAATCGGGAGCATTCAGATTGCTTGATTAAGCATTAATAATTTATTAGAATTAACTGGGGGCATATATGTATACACATATTCCCTCGCTCCGTGACTTCATTTCGTAACTATAGTAAGACATGCATTTTTACATAAGTGCAGAACTACTGACAAACAGACATTGTAGAAAATGAGTTATTTTTTATTTACAAATGAATGAACTTGTACAAGAAAATAGCTAAAAAAGAAAGCGCAGGAGCCGCCGCACTTGTAGCAGCAATTGTTGGTTCATTAAATGCTAAAACAATACAAGGCAATCCACTATTTAGATTTTGAGTGAGCCTTGGACTTCTTGACGGCTTTCTCCGCATCCTTTGCTTCTTTCTCAGCCTCGGTCAAGATTCGTTTTGATTTCTTTTTTCCTGAAGATGCGGTGCTGGAGCCAGTATACTTCTTCCCGGAGGGCGGAGCGCTGGAATCAAGAGAAGATTTTTTAGCGAGTTCCTCTGTAATAGATCTAGTTGAGAGCTTAACAACTAACCTTGATCCCGCATCCACAACTGCGAGGGGCTTGAGGGCTTCGGGGTCTAGTTCTTCGGCTTTTAATTGCAAGCATTTGTCTTGATCAGCTTTCATTGCAGCCAAGGTAACATCATCAGCATTTTTTGACTCCCCGACTATTGCAACTTCTGGTTCCTCTTCATGCCCCCCGTTACCGCCATCATCCTTTAAAAGCTGCTATCATTTCTTCATCATGGGGGGTGGCGACCTTAGTTGGCTCACTTCCTTCTCCCAAGTCTATAGGAGCAGCCTTATCCTCCCCTCTTTTGGCTTTTTCTGCGGGCTTTGCCCCGGCGGTGGCTCCCTGAGTCACATCTGTCATTTCGGATGGTTCAACACCTACAGAATGAGAAGCAACAGTTATCAACTCAGGCGAAAACAATGGGTTTTTCATCGATTGCTCAATCACGTGGCGAAAGGTAGAAATAGCCTTGACAAATTGAGGAGAAAAGGTAGGGATACCTTCCGAAGACTTCTCGGCAGGGGTGACTACTACCTCTGATGCTGTTTCAGGAATAGGGGATAGCAGAGTTGTTCGGGCAATTCCCGGATTTTCAGGATCATACCCCTCTACTTCAGAAGTCGCAGGGGCAGAAGAAGAGGAACCAGCTTCGAGAACATTCTTCTGTTTAGACTTTCGTCTCTCTTCTTCCATGGCCTCAGCAATGAGGCGGCGCCCTTCGGCTAGGCGCTCTGGTTCATCATCTCTCAAGTATTTCTCCATTAGCTTATCTTCATCGATGGAATCAACCTTAAGTTCCTCTTTTTCCCACTTGACGATCTGATTCCATACTTGAACCAGAGTGGATGGATAATCCTCGATCCAAGAAATGTTTCGGCGACGGATGATATGTGCGAAGAATTCAATCATTAATTCTCCGAAACCCTGAATATCAGCCTCCGCCTCAGATAATTGTTTGCGGGCTTCCTCCGCAGATTTGATAGCACACTCAACATTGCCCTCAGCCAGGGCAGCTCTGTTCTCCGCCTCCAATAGCTTTGAAGCCAAGTCAGCATTCTTCTTTTCTAGTTCAACACTCCTCTTTGCTAACTCGGCATTTTTCCGTTCAAGCTCAGCATAAGCAAGGCGTGTCTTAGCAGCTTCTGACTTAGCCTCATCAGCATGCTTTTTTAATTCAGAACGCTCTTGAGTGTGAGATTCAAGCAAGTCATGATAACCTTTTTGCATGTCCTTAAATTGTTGTTTGAAGTTAGAAGCGTCCCTTTGAGCGACAGCTAATTGAGCTTGAGTGTCTTCCAAATCTTTTCCTAGGGCTTTTAAAGCCTTGGCATCCTCCTCCGCGGTCTTTTGCATTGAATCAGTATTCGTGATTAGAGTGCGGATAATTCTGGAAAGATTGCGTGAATATTTAAACATCTCAGTATATTGTTTTTCAACCGCATCTATCTTTGCTTTGGCCTCATCTGCCCACTTAGAAGAAACAGGTTCAAGGGTAGGTAAAAAAGTCAAAGTCTCGAAGTAGTGTTCGGGAAATTGCTCCTCCAAATATGCCCGCTTTACTGCAGTTTCCGCATCTAGTGGGGGAGGAGCGGGGATTGTCAATTCAGTGTCCCTGTGTGAGGAGGATTCGGTAGTTTCTTTGTCTGTCCTAGGTCGTTTAGTAGCAGGGACCTTGTGCTTACTCCGAGACCCGGTTTCTTTTGGAGGACTTCTCTCTCTACTGCGCTTTTCATGGGAAGAAGTGGTGTCTTTAGATTGTGGTCTGTCCTCTTCCCTTCGGCTTTGATAACCCCTGTATTTCTCTTGTTCCGGCCGAACTGGTGAGCGAGAACGTGAGGATCGAGAACGATAGGGATCATAAGGCCTTCTCTCATCCCTGTCCCGATCATCACGATGATCATACTCGACATCCTGAGGAGGATTGGACATGCTGCGGCGAAGCTTCCTGATATTGTAGTAGGATCGAGACATCGTACCTGCACAATAAGACAAACGAAATTTAGAATTAATGGATTCACGGAGAAAGAGGTGCAATGAATGCTAATGTTGTTGTATAAAGTGTGTCCTAAGTGGTGTGTTTCCCTCCAACCAACCCGAGTCTGAAGCTAGACTAGTACGGGCAGGCTCTTTGGCCTTAGCAGGAGTGGTCTCTTCGGAAGAGGTGAAGACTAAAGGATCCTTCCTGAAATCCTCTGAAGTGTATATAGTTTCAGGTAAGGGGAGATCCCCCAAACCCTGAAATATTTGCTCATCGGTACTAGGGACATCCCCCTCGGAAGCATTAAGTGGCGACTCTTGGGAGGATGTTGACTTTTCCAGAGAAGTAGCCTCCTCGGGGGCAGTATATCCTTCACGATGCCTTTCGGCCAGGTTAGCCAATTCGTCATCTTGTGTAGAAGATGGAGAAGGTGAAGTTTGAAGAGGCACTGTAGTAATTCCCGAGCCTTCTCCTGTCTCTGGGACTACCTCCACCGGAGGAATGTATATGTAGGGGGTCGTCCCATGACCGATGCTACGAAAAACGGATAACAGCCCATGGAAGTGAAGATATTCGTCCTTAAGGACTTCATCGATGGTCAAGAATTTTTGATCGGCATTAAGAAGTTGGTGCATCCGGTCAAAGAACACCTGATCTGATATTTGTTTTGGATTGTCAACTGCAAACAAAGAGGAAAACAAGTTAAGGTGATGATTCAAGTGTATAGAGCCCGGATTTAGAAGATCAGTGCTTTACTTGATTTTGTCCACCTCCTGGCACATCCAGGTTGTCGCTTCACGTAGAACCATTCTAGTCTGGAATCTCCAGCTTTACTGCTGAATGGTGCTGAGATTATCTTCCTTTTTGGAACTGACTCAAAATAGCAGAAAGATGGAATCTCTCGAGTCCGATGCTTGAAGTTATAGAAGAAGTGAACATCATCGAACGTGAGCTCTATGCCTAAGATCTCACGGTATGCTATGTACAAAGTGTGCAAGTAGGCATAAGAATTGGGATGCAGTTGCATGGGGGCAATCCGCATTTGTCTTAAAAAGTCAACGATGAAGGGAGAGAATGGAGGAATAGCGCCGACCATACACATCAACCGAGTGACCGCCATATATTCTTCTGGAGGGTTGTGGGGACGGTCAGAGCTTGAAGGCACTAGAGTGTCCCTTTTCATTATCCCGTACTTTAAGCAAATTCGGATAAGTCGATCGTTGTCGATTGTTGATTCAACGGAATCTGGAGGTGATTCCAATATAACGGCCGATTCAAATTCATCGGGGGCTCGATCGTCACCAATCCCTCCTTCCTCCTCAAAACCCAGAGAAACTTCATTCTCTGAAGACGCCTCGTTGCTTTCTCGATTTCCCACCCCGTAGTCTGGACCCTCATTGTCCCATTCTGGATCTGACGGAGAAGATATGTCCTCGAGAGTGATTTTGTTAGAGGTTTCCGGGGCTTCTTTCCTCTCAGCTAGTCTGGAAGAGCGTTTGGGTCTCATGGTCATAGAACTATTGAAGAAGCAATAGCACGAATTAGAGTAAATTAGCTCGCACCCCCCTGTGCATGTGCGTGAACTAAAATGTGTGCAGTGAATGTGAGAAATGCAAAGTAAAGATGCAACAATGTAAGGCGAAACTTTGAAGAGAAAGTGATGGTCAGAGTAGTTCTTAATGTTCATTTATGTCCGCAAGGCACTATCCTAACTGTTCATGAAGTTGGAAGTAATATCTAGCATTGTTTTAAATAGTTGGGCAAAATTTTGTGCTTTAGATTGAGTGGTTCTCGGTTCGGTTCGGGCAGGCATCATAGGATCGGACTGAAGAAAAGTTGTGCACTGGATGAAAGGTTATGTTCAACCGGATCGGCTCGGAGACATGTAATAGGAATAGATCGGATGAGTTCGAATACCGACGCCCCCTATTTATCTGTTTTCATCCTCCGATCCGATCCGATAGGCTATCCCTCGTTTTCCATTTCCACTCTTCCGACCCGAACCGGAAAGATAAAACTTTGCTCTCCTCCTCCATCTTCCATGTTTCCTCGCCCGAACCGATTTATCATGTCTTCCATCTTCTTCTTCTTCCTCAATCACCTCCGAACCCAATCCCATATCAACAGCTCCAATTAGGAGCAAGCGTACGCCCTCTTCAACCTATCAACGCCTCGAGGTGGTAGCAGAGATATCAGCGACGGCGGTAGAGGAGGGGATGGCCGTGTCATTGAGATTGAACCGTAAATATGCTCAAATCATTCATATTAAACTGTAAATTACAACTAAAATCAGTTAAAGAGAAGCTTAATTGAAGTTATGACCTACCGTACAATTGATTTAAGGATGCGAAAAGGAGTTTTGATTTTCTTTTTGGGAAGTTAGGGTTTTCGTTTTTCCTTTGGAGTAATTCCTGGAAGAAAAGCGAAAATAAAAGAAGAAGAAAGAAAGAAGGAGATGGGGGCAGAGGATCTATACAGGAGGGAGGTGGCTACTCGTATTCCCCTCCTATTTTTCTGCTTGGTCCGGAGTACGAGCCCAACAGCCCACACCTTCTGGCCCATTGACGCAGTACAAAGCAAAACAGGAAGAAGAGGCACCCAGGTCGCACTCCGAACCGAAGTAGGATTCACGTGTTGACCTGGAATCTGAATCAAATAGAATTCAAATGAAAAATAAAAGAAGAGTATACCTGAGAGAAACACTGTATGTCGAGAAGAACTTCTGGATTTGACTCAAAAACAAAGAAAGTTGTTCGCAAATTCTACGACCTATATATAAGCAAAAAAAGACATGATTTTATGAAGCAATGCATCTCTACAAACGAACAGAAGTGACTTTCTGACTATTCAGATTCAAGAACCAATATTCGGGCAACATCAAAGCACGCTTCGTTTTCAACAGAAACATCCTTTGAGGGGGCAAAATGTTAGCTCACTTTGTGAACTGGATAACACAAAGTCAAGATATGAAATATTGAAGAACTTGAAAAACTCTAAAGCGGGTCGGATCGGAGCAGGATAGCGGTTCGGATCGGATAAAGTTTTCCGTTCGGATCGGTGAGCTATTGCTGAGGAAATTAGAAAGGCACAGCTGTTCGGATCGGAGGACAATATAATCTCAATTGGATCGGAAAGCCACTTGATTGCTACGGAGATAGATCAGAGCGGAGCGGAGCAAAATAAAGAGGAGAGAGCATTGTTTCCAAGTCAATCCGGGTCGGATCGAATATCCCGATCCGAACCCCTTGTACATGTCCCTCCGACCCGAACCCATTTTTCACATCACTCCCCTGCACGAGCGCCTGGATATCCGGATCGGCTATGACCAGTTCCTGCCCATAATGTCCATTATTCTGATGCGTTGTCAACATAGAAATCCATCCGAACCCGATGCTGATGGGATGGATGACACGTGGCTCCGATCCGGATCGGGCTCTGAGCAAATTCACACCTATAAATACCCCGTCTGGAGACAAAGAAAAGGATCTTTTTTCTGGCACTTGGAGAGTTCAACCACCTTCATAACCCGAATTCCAGCAATCCCGGAGAATCCAAATCTTCTTTCATTATTTGTTTTCTATAATTGAGTGATTATAAGTGAGTTGTGAGAGGAATCAAGTGAATATTTCATTGTACTTGCAACTAAATCAGTAAATATAGTGAGAGACAAGTGGACGTAGGCATTTCTTCGCCGAACCACTATAAATCATGTGTGTTCATTTTTATTTTTATCTTATTTCATTTGCTTTTAATCAATTTGGGTGTTAGAACCACTTTTTGGTCTAACAGCCTCACAAAAAAATGATAAGTGGAGCCACACAATGGTTGAAATGCAAGTAGAAGACACGAAGTTTTATAGTGGTTCAATCCAATAAGGATCTACATCCACTCTCATAAAAGATTCCATTATCAATGCACAAATTACAAGATTAAATTCTCTCTTACAACATTTTCATCACTCCCTTATACATGAATATCTATTAGGGATGATAGAGAAGTGTATTAATCAGCGAAGATATGATGTAGATGTGGTAGAATTGGAAGATTTCCTTCTTGCACACGAGCTTCACTCAATCAATTTTCAACTCTTGAATCATTTAGATGTGTTTGATGAAGATCATGATCCATGGATTATTCTTCAATTTATGATGTTGGATAGTTGTTTAGAATTGTCGTAGAATATTTTCAGCAGCACTTCGTGGTCTAAAGATTCGATCCTCCGTAATGAATAAGTGAGGGGGGTATTTATAGGTGATTTCCCGACCAGATGGCAGTTCTGTAATTATGCAGAGAAACGCCATGACTCATGTCGCCACCGACATGGCTTGGACCTTCGTTATAACCCATGTCGTCAACGACATAACTCATGTCGTCTGGCGGGTTAGCCCTTGGCGCTTTCAGCTTGCGACACGACATGAGTCTCCTCGCCATGATTCATATCGTTTGGATGATAGCTGTCAACAACCTGGTAATAATTGGATGCGGCATGAGTAGGTCACGACATGGTTCGTATTGAGATCTTAAGTAGCAGCATGCTCCTCATGTCGCTAAACGACATGGGAGGGACGGACGACATGGCGTGTTTTCGGAATAAGACCTGGTTCTCTCGACATAGTTTAAGGCCGACAGGAATTACCTGTACACCATGTCGCTGAACGACGTGGATAACAGTAGTATAACGTCATGTCGCTGACCAACATGAATCTTATCCTTATCTTATGTTATTATATCAGAGCAGCATGACTGTCAAATGCTTTAGCTTCCTCTCAGCACCATAACGCAGGCACAACATAACTTGGAGATGACTTAACCTTCTGGGATCGCCTTGACGAACTACGACATGACTCAAAGGAGTATGGTTGCAGCATGGTGATACATGACTTAGCTTTATGATTTGATATGGACTATGATGACCTGACTGATACAACATAACTAAAGACGGCATGGTTCCTTCCTTTTCTAACGACATGGCCTTAGAACGACTTGGTATTCACGTATTGAGACCAATAACCTAACGAATAACGACATGATTTTGACGATATATTGAACACGTATTTTTATGGGTTAACGTTTGCCCCTCAAAGTTCATGTTATTAGAAATAGCGTGGGCTTCGAATCCTTATACTTAATGACATCTTTTCCACGTATTTTAGTTAAGTCGTTATGGTACTTTTGGACTCATGTCGCAAGCTAACATCATGTCGCGACTTGCTTTAGTTTTCCCATGTCACATGAGACCATTTAAGTCATTTTGGGCTTCAATCTGAATTGGCCTTGGCTCGGTTATTCTTGCACTTCATATATTATCTCAAACCCGTGTGTTCATTTCTGTTCCTCTTCTCATTTTAAAGCTTTAACTCGTTAATGGTGGACTGGGTCATAGAAACATTATCGCCTCTCTCATAAGTGACTTGTCTAACCAAGCCGACACCTTCATCAAAATCATCGCGACCGGATTCTAACCGACCTTGACAAGCTCCATCAATCCGGTTCGACACTTATACTCTCAATTTTGAAGAATCCTTCCTTCGACGACCAATCAGAAGTTATTGCAAGTAATTGTTAGATCTAAATTCCTCTTTGTTCTTTTGAATACTAGGACTTGTATAGAATCTAGGAATTTTCACTCATTTTTGATAAAGTAATGATCTCGCGAATTGATTTTGACTGTTTTGTTTTTTTGGGATGTTTGTGAACCAAAAACGAGTTAAATTAGAATGGGTATACCATGTATAAGGGCTTTGAAATTCTTTGATCTTCTTTGAGCTCTGATTCTTTATGTAATACACACAACCTGAGCCTTATGTCGTTCCAACGACATGAGTTTCAAACCTTGCTAAGCTGATTTAAATTTCTCTAACGACTTGGTTATCACTTAATTTTGAGTATTCACATTGTTTCCACGGTTTGTTCATACGATTTGAATGGCCATGTTTGAATGACATAATTTTAATACTTTAAAATGCCTTGTTTCCGTCTTTGACACTTTGATGATCATATGAACTGTTTTTTAGGACTTCATTATATTGCACACTAGTTGTTTACTGAAATGCCTACACCATGAATTTTTATTGTCTTGTCATTGCTGCTGTACGATTCCTTTTAAGGCCAGGATCTCCGTGTTGACATTGAGTCTCTTTTGAGGTCTCATGTCGTGAATCGTCATGGGTCTCATGTCGTAGACCAACATGGACTTCATGCCATAGACTGGCATGAGTTCCATGCCATGAGCCGACATGAGTTCGATGTTGTGAACCGACATGAGTCCCAAACCGTGGCAGCGACATGAGTTAGTCGTCGTGTCACTGCTAAGGCATGGGGGACCATGCCATAACGACTTAAACAAATGTCATCGAATGCCTCACTTTGATGTTTGTCACCTTTGTTTTAAATGCTTTGATTTGTTTTCTTATCTCTATTCTTCAAATCTTGCTGTTAGAAAACTGAAATGTACTCAAATATATTTGTGTAGAATGACTACTAAAAAGCAAGCTATCCCTCCAAATGAAGAAACTTCTTTGGCTCAAACCGACCCTTCTTTAAGCATGGTTCCCAAAACTGAAACAACCATAACTTCTAGCCAAGTTTCTGCTTCCCTTCCTTTGGAACTTCACCCGATTAAAGCTAGGGATCAAGAGAGACAGTCTACCATACTAACCCAGGAGCAATATGAACTATTGTGTGGTCAATATGGAATTCCTATTACAGATGCAATATTACCAAAAGAAGGTGTCTTTGCTGACGACCCTCCTGTTGGATATGTTGCTGTAAACAAACAAATGCTAGCAGCTGGTGCTATCCCCCTTTTAATCCTTTTCTGGGTCGAACCTTAGACAGTTTATCCATTGCTCCTTTCCAACTCCATCCCAATGGTTACACTGTTCTACTGGGCCTTTATGTTCTCTTTATGGACTTGAAAAAACAAGAGCCTACTTTCTAGGAACTTCGTTACCTATTTTCTTTTAAGAGCAGGAAGGATACCCCCTCAATTATGCACGTTGAAGGTGCGAGAAATCAGAAATTTGTTCTCGATTTATCAGACAGTGTTTCAGGATTTTTAATCCAATTCTTCTTTGTTAGATGCCCCAAACCATTTCGAGGGAAGTGGACAGACGGAGGTACGCACAGTTTATTGAATGGATTTGACTTATTTTCCTCTGATTTGTACGTTCTTACATTATCTTTTTTGAAATGCAGTACTCCCTGCCCCGATTAAGGACAACAAAGCACCCTCTTCTCTTAAGACCACATACGAAACACTAAAAGCTATTGACGTGGCGAAGTGAAGTAGAAAACTTTTAATTACGGAAAACATTCTTCGCCAATATGAACTACTTCATCCCTTGAGGAAATTCTTATGTAAGGCTGGACCTTCCACTCCTAAACCTAACCTTGCAGAGTCGGACATTGGAAATCCTGACGACCAGAATGTAACTCAAGCCGATCAAAACCCTACCATTGACCCTTCCTTTAAAAGATGTTCTGGGCCTATCAATGGAAGAACGTTGCCCTTGTCAACAACTTTGAGCAAGGATAAAGATTCTAATCGTCGTAGGGGCGAGGATCCTACAACATCGGCCGAATTGGCTGAAAAAGAGAACATTTCCACGCATTCTGAGTCAGAATCAGATTCCGAACAGGTTGAGAAAGACAATAGGGAAGCAAATCCTTCTGAATCCAACCGTGGGACTGAATGCGATGGGGAAGATGTAATTGTATTAGAAAATAACCCAAATATCGGGACTATAATTGGAGATTCCCTTAATAAAAATGCAGCTAAAGAAGATTCTGCAGGTACATTTGACAATTTGAGTGATCTCAACTCAGCTAAATATCTTAGTCAGGATGGTGCGGTTACTCAGCTTCTCACTCCACAAGCCATAGAAACTGGACTTAGGGATGCAGCCACAAACGAGTCAGGAGGGCATCCTAAATCTTTAGGAATTTCCTTAAACCCAAAGGAATAAACCGGTCTGTCAATAATAGTGTCTTCTTTTAAGAAAATACTCCTCTTGCATTTTGTTTTCTTTTATGTCTTTGTGTAACACCCCACCTCCGTTAAGGTCACTCACAAAGGGAATGCCTTAACTTTGGTGGAGCATTTTAGTAAACAGAACAGAAACTTACAAGACAGATAAAACAGTACTTGAAAATTTTTATCTTTATTACAGCGGAAACATAAATTAATATGGTTACATCCTTTCAAATTTCAGAATTCAAGAACAAAATATCAGTCTTGTACAAAAGCCTTCAAAATGCATGGTTTAAAATCATAATCCCCATGGAACGGAAGCTATACAGAGCCAAGCCATACTTTAAGCACTTCAAGCAAAGAGAAATTCGGATCGAACTAAAGTATTCCCTCCTTGGATAACCTTGGGGGGGGGGGGGGAAACGGAAGAAAGGAGGCGAAACAACAAGGGTCAGACAAAAAGTCTGGCAAGTCCAGTGACTTTAAGCATATGAACAGATAATAATAATATGATATGAACCTAAAACTGGATGTGAGATAACTGTAACAGGTGTAGCAGATATAACAGAAAAACAGAATGATATAAACTATTGTTTTACACTTCTCTGCACTAATACTAGTATAGCAAAATTAGGTGTCACCCTAATGTCTAAATTGAAGCAGGAACGGGTACAGAATACTTTAACAGAAACAGAATGCTAATAATGGGCCTTTACTACCCGATCAGAAACAGACAGAAGAAGAAACATATTTATCCCTATGGAAACAGAATGTGGAATTAGGTGTACACTAGTAATGGGCCTTTACCACCCGAACAGACGGTACCACACAGAAACAGACAGGTGTTACCACCCAACAGAAACAGACGGTACCAACAGAAACAGACAGAACTAAGCGTACCCTAAAACCCTATCCCAAGCGATCGGCTCCCTAATACATAAATATCCTGTGTCGGTCCCACAGTAGGGGGTATCACTCCCTAAAGTGACAACCAATTGGCACAGATCTATTTACATATGTCACGGCGTCTTACATCCTCAGAGGCAGACCGGGATCCATGCACGCACATGACCCGGTTGGAACGCACCATCAACACCCCTCGCCATTATCAGAATGAACCTCTTATAATTAGTTCAGTAAGCGTGCCCGGACCCTACTTACTGTTGGGTCAAAGTTTTGATACCAGAAAGGGTTACTGACTAATATGGGTCCCAAACAACAGATGACACAAGTAATTCCCCTCCTAACCTTGTGTCCCCAGACTAACAGATTTCAGATTAACTTGTTTACAAGTTCAGACATACAGAATTCAGATTTACTAATTCACAAATTAAGTTAACAAGTTTTCAGACTAACGGATCAGATGTACAGATTTTCCAGATTTGTCTAACTTTGTATTGGGCCTACAGATTCATGGACGGGTTTTACTACATCTATTAATCCCTTTGGTTTAACCCTATTTTTCCCCAATACGTTTTAGACGTCATTCTTATCTTAGATTTGCATTAATTAATTATTAATGCACAGACCTCTCACATTAGGTCGGTAGCTTGTGGCCGCTGGATATGCCGGGCGGTTCCGGGCAGACTTCTGCCACAAGCCAGACCTAACCTCGTGTCTTACGCATGTTATGACTAACTTCTCACATTAGAACCTATTGTTTGCGGCCACTGGATGTGCCGGGCGGTTCCGGGCAGATTTACGCCGCAAACTCATTCTAACCTCGAGTTAGCCATGTTTATCTTTGCGGCCAATTAATTAATAATTTACCGTTTATGCGCACGCCCAATATATATGCCAATTCAGATTATATCAATAACAGGATGATTATATCAACATAGCAGATAACAGATTTTATATGACTTAACGGATCTAACAGATTTAGCAATTTAGCAGATTTTGGCATATAACAGGTTAGGCATTTTAACCGACAAATTTAACAGATTAGGCATTTCAATCTAATTAGCAGTCTAGGCAATATAACAAAACTAGTAGTTTAGGCAACTTGACAAATTAGCAGATTTAGCAAATTTAATATTTCTAAAAGTTTTATTTACATGCCTTGCCCAATCATAAATTGGCCTAAATTCATAAGCTTACAGAATTGTCATGATTCACAACATATACTCCATGTTTGCATAAGCGCAGAATATGGACATAATTTGCCATATAACATATGTTCCAATTTTTGTTAAACTAGCATTTTACAGCAGATTCACATATAAATTATACCAAATATAACCATTAATTTCAATGCATGCCATATATCCAAAAATCCCTATTTAGGTGTAATCACAATAATAGATATCCTAATTAATGTAAATCTTTACACCTAAGTTTCCATATCTTCTTCTTTTTGAGTCATGAATCATTATGCAAACTATACCCAACAATATAAATCTTTAAATCATATCTTCTAAAAATCATATCTTGACTTTTATATGCATTTTGTCCAAAGTCTCAAATCATATGTAATCTTACAATGGTTCCTCTTTTCTTCTATCATAGAATATGCATAGATCCAAATCTAGTTTACAACATATGCTCATTAATTACAGTTCTAAATTACAACATAACTATGCATACAACATGCATAAATTATATGTTCATAGTCAAATTTATGCATATGTCCAATATATTTTATGCCTCAGACCTAAAGTCATACATTCAATTTAGTCTTGTCAAATTTCGCATCATTCATTATTTATCCCAAAATTTGCGTTCATACGTTCATCTCTTATGAGATTAGGCACAGGCTCGTGGTAGCCTGGCTATAAAAACAGAAAAGAAGAAAAGGGATACAGAACAGTCACAGAAAAACAAATCTGACAGAAGAGAATATATATACAATCTCAGATTCAGAATTAAAAACATATCAAAATTATAATTAACGTTTATAGCGGAAAATAACTGTACTTGCCTTGATTGGATTAAAGAAAGAACTTTAACTTGTTGTAGAATCTTTACAGAAACTTTAATCTCTAGTTTGAATTGAGTTGCTTAGGCTGATGTTGATTATCTTCTAGTTTTAATTCCAGCAGAGCAGCGACGCCATTTTTATTTTTTTATTAGAAGAAGAGAGCAATGGAGGCTAGAGAATTGTGTAAGAAACCTAGGTAGAGTCTAGGGTCATTTTTATAGAGTTTATGAACTGATTAGGACCATCGATGTTGCTTGGATTGATCATAGCCATTCATTCGAAAGAGAGACCAATTAGAGCCTGCCACCTAGCCCTAATGACAAAGCATGCTTCTGAAAATCGACCAACATAGACTAGGCCAGCCAGGGTGGACTGGGTTCGACCTGGGTCTGGACCAGGTCGACAGCCCTGTCGACAGCCCTGTCGACCTGGCTAGACTAGGTCGACAGCCCAGTCGACCTGGGTGTCTTAGGCGGGACTGTTCCCGCCCTGGCCAATTGGGCCCGATTTTTAATTTTAAACTTGATTCAGAAACTTCCGGAGGCTATATCTTCTTCATACGGACTCCGTTTTTCGAAAACTCGGACTCTATTTCGTGTATTTTTCCGAGACGAACGCAATGGCGTATCCCGTTTCCCTTAGTTCTTTGATTTCAAATTAATTATACTTTAATTTGTTAATTCCACAGTTAGAGAATACACGGGGTGTTACATTCTCCCCCACTTAAAAGGATTTCGTCCCCGAAATCTTCAAGTTAAGAAGAATGTGTCCTACCATCCAATCACCCATCTACTCAACCATCATCCACAAGCATCCATTGTCCTTAGAAAACTTCTAATGTTGTATGAACATATGCAAAAGTGTGTGTATATGTTCCTTATCTAATGCAAAGATCAGGCGGTCTACTGATTCAGTTGACCTCCTTAATGCGAATTATGTCAGTGCCATGAGTCCAACATGTATGCAATAGAATTCTGATGATATATATTATTCCTATATGAGTGCACAACCATTCACTCAAATGCAACATCCATGTGCTGAATCAACCATTTTGCATCCACAAGAATTGAAAAATGCTCACCCATCCATATGCAGTATGAGAGTGTTTTCGAGCCGATCTAGTGCCTAGTGTGTGTATATGCATCCACGGGCAACGACTAGCAACCACTTGCATCCACTTGCAACCATCAAACATAACATGTCTCAAACACATGTTTACACCCATTAGTTTCTACCTAAAGTTCAAATATTCGATCGATAGGATACAGTCGAATGATGGAAGCGAGTACAGATAGAACGAAAATTTGGTTCCCATTAGGCATGGGTCCTAAGTATCGGCCCCAAAGACCGAAACCAATATCAAATTGACACCCAAAGGAGTACCTTCTTTAGACAATGTCAAAACTGGAAATCCTATAAAAAGTACTTAGATATTTACAGACTACTGGTACAGATCAGGTTCCCTAATGATTCTTAGGAAGCTAAGCATGATAAAATCATATCCTACAAAAACTCAGAATGTATGCGCCATACTTGACGCCTAACACAGATATCCCTCAAACCCCAATCTCAAACAGATGATCCATAACCCTTATGGGTCTGAGTCTATAGCGGAATTCAGAAATAATACTAGCATTAAAGTGCAAAGTATCGATTACAAAATCAAAATACCAGAATCAGAAAAAGTCACAAAGAAATTAAACCTACTATAGAAATTTTCCTATTTCTATCCTAGCCACTAGCCTCAAGAGTGTTCGCCTGCCCTCCTTGTCCTCGTCTCTTCGGGCAGTCCCTAGTGAAGTGTCCCATCTCCCCACAGTTGAAGCAAGCGCCCTTCCTTTTTCTGCAATCCTTGTTCAGATGAGTTGAGCTCCCACAAGTAAAGCACTTTTTCCCCTTCTTATCTTCAGACTTCTCATCCTTCTTTTGTGTTTCCTTTTTGGGCCCCTCTTTCTTATTCTGTGGTTCTTCCTTCTTTGTCTCTTTCGGGCCCTTGTCTTCCTCGTGCAGTAGTGCCATATCTACCAATTTCTCGTAAGTTGCTCCCATGGGTACATGGGTCATGGCTAGGCTGTGCAGTGGCTCATTCAATCCTTTAACAAAGAGGAGAGCCTTTTTATGCTGAGTGTTGACTAAATCCAATCCGAATCTTGCTAGTTGGTTGAACTGGTTGACGTATTCCTTGACCGTCATACTTCCTTGCTTAAGAGATAAGAACTTTTCCAATTGTAAACTTCGTTCAGCTTGCGAGAGGAATTTTGTCTCAAATCTTGTTCTGAAATCCATCCATGTCTCAACTGGTCTCTCGGCGTTAGTGACTTCCCACCAGTAAGAAGCTTCGTCTTTGAGCAACCATACTGCCAACTGTACCTTCTGCCTATCGTCCACCTCGAAGATAACGAATAGATCCTCAGTTTCTTTGAGCCAATTCCTTGCTTCTACGAATGATTCAGTTCCTTTGAAATCCTTCCCACCCATGGCCCTAAAATCTCTACAGATCTTTGAGAAAGCAATTGCACGAGGAGGGGGTGGAGGAGGGGGACCATTTGCTGGACCTACAGCGGCGGTCCTAGCCTCAAGATATTGACGAAACCAACCAGGTACATGAACACCCTCTGGTATCTCAGATGCTTCAGACATGCTGGAACGAAAAAGGAAAGGTTCAATACAAAAAGGACTGAAAGAAAGATATATGGCTCTTGGGGATCATGTTTTCCAAAATAAGCTTTATTTTTTTTTGAAAATACTTCCTTCCAAAACCTTTTTGAAAACAGTTTTCAAAAACTTTACCCAATCTGGTAACCTTCAGCTCTGATACCAAGTGTAACACCCCACCTCCGTTAAGGTCACTCACAAAGGGAATGCCTTAACTTTGGTGGAGCATTTTAGTAAACAGAACAGAAACTTACAAGACAGATAAAACAGTACTTGAAAATTTTTATCTTTATTACAGCGGAAACATAAATTAATATGGTTACATCCTTTCAAATTTCAGAATTCAAGTACAAAATATCAGTCTTGTACAAAAGCCTTCAAAATGCATGGTTTAAAATCATAATCCCCATGGAACGGAAGCTATACAGAGCCAAGCCATACTTTAAGCACTTCAAGCAAAGAGAAATCCGGATCGAACTAAAGTATTCCCTCCTTGGATAACCTATGGGGGGGAAACGGAAGAAAGGAGGCGAAATAACAAGGGTTAGACAAAAAGTCTGGCAAGTCCAGTGACTTTAAGCATATGAACAGATAATAATAATATGATATGAACCTAAAACTGGATGTGAGATAACTGTAACAGGTGTAGCAGATATAACAGAAAAACAGAATGATATAAACTATTGTTTTACACTTCTCTGCACTAATACTAGTATAGCAAAATTAGGTGTCACCCTAATGTCTAAATTGAAGCAGGAACAGGTACAGAATACTTTAACAGAAACAGAATGCTAATAATGGGCCTTTACTACCCGATCAGAAACAGACAGAAGAAGAAACATATTTATCCCTATGGAAACAGAATGTGGAATTAGGTGTACACTAGTAATGGGCCTTTACCACCCGAACAGACGGTACCACACAGAAACAGACAGGTGTTACCACCCAACAGAAACAGACGGTACCAACAGAAACAGACAGAACTAAGCGTACCCTAAAACCCTATCCCAAGCGATCGGCTCCCTAATACATAAATATCCTGTGTCGGTCCCACAGTAGGGTGTATCACTCCCTAAAGTGACAACCAATTGGCACAGACCTATTTACAGATGTCACGGCGTCTTACATTCTCAGAGGCAGACCGGGATCCATGCATGCACATGACCCGGTTGGAACGCACCATCAACACCCCTCGCCATTATCAGAATGAACCTCTTATAATTAGTTCAGTAAGCGTGCCCGGACCCTACTTACTGTTGGGTCAAAGTTTTGATACCAGAAAGGGTTACTGACTAATATGGGTCCCAAACAACAGATGACACAAGTAATTTCCCTCCTAACCTTGTGTCCCCAGACTAACAGATTTCAGATTAACTTGTTTACAAGTTCAGACATACAGAATTCAGATTTACTAATTCACAAATTAAGTTAACAAGTTTTCAGACTAACGGATCAGATGTACAGATTTTCCAGATTTGTCTAACTTTGTATTGGGCCTACAGATTCATGGACGGGTTTTACTACATCTATTAATCCCTTTGGTTTAACCCTATTTTTCCCCAATACGTTTTAGACGTCATTCTTATCTTAGATTTGCATTAATTAATTATTAATGCACAGACCTCTCACATTAGGTCGGTAGCTTGTGGCCGCTGGATATGCCGGGCGGTTCCGGGCAGACTTCTGCCACAAGCCAGACCTAACCTCGTGTCTTACGCATGTTATGACTAACTTCTCACATTAGAACCTATTATTTGCGGCCACTGGATGTGCCGGGCAGTTCCGGGCAGATTTACGCCGCAAACTCATTCTAACCTCGAGTTAGCCATGTTTATCTTTGCGGCCAATTAATTAATAATTTACCGTTTATGCGCACGCCCAATATATATGCCAATTCAGATTATATCAATAACAGGATGATTATATCAACATAGCAGATAACAGATTTTATATGACTTAACGGATCTAACAGATTTAGCAACTTAGTAGATTTTGGCATATAACAGGTTAGGCATTTTAACCGACAAATTTAACAGATTAGGCATTTCAATCTAATTAGCAGTCTAGGCAATATAACAAAACTAGTAGTTTAGGCAACTTGACAAATTAGCAGATTTAGCAAATTTAATATTTCTAAAAGTTCAATTTACATGCCTTGTCCAATCATAAATTGGCCTAAATTCATAAGCTTACAGAATTGTCATGATTCACAACATATACTCCATGTTTGCATAAGCGCAGAATATGGACATAATTTGCCATATAACATATGTTCCAATTTTTGTTAAACTAGCATTTTACAGCAGATTCACATATAAATTATACCAAATATAACCATTAATTTCAATGCATGCCATATATCCAAAAATCCCTATTTAGGTGTAATCACAATAATAGATATCCTAATTAATGTAAATCTTTACACCTAAGTTTCCATATCTTCTTCTTTTTGAGTCATGAATCATTATGCAAACTATACCCAACAATATAAATCTTTAAATCATATCTTCTAAAAATCATATCTTGACTTTTATATGCATTTTGTCCAAAGTCTCAAATCATATGTAATCTTACAATGGTTCCTCTTTTCTTCTATCATAGAATATGCATAGATCCAAATCTAGTTTACAACATATGCTCATTAATTACAGTTCTAAATTACAACATAACTATGCATACAACATGCATAAATTATATGTTCATAGTCAAATTTATGCATATGTCCAATATATTTTATGCCTCAGACCTAAAGTCATACATTCAATTTAGTCTTGTCAAATTTCGCATCATTCATTATTTATCCCAAAATTTGCGTTCATACGTTCATCTCTTATGAGATTAGGCACAGGCTCGTGGTAGCCTGGCTATAAAAACAGAAAAGAAGAAAAGGGATACAGAACAGTCACAGAAAAACAAATCTGACAGAAGAGAATATATATACAATCTCAGATTCAGAATTAAAAACATATCAAAATTATAATTAACGTTTATAGCGGAAAATAACTGTACTTGCCTTGATTGGATTAAAGAAAGAACTTTAACTTGTTGTAGAATCTTTGCAGAAACCTTAATCTCTAGTTTGAATTGAGTTGCTTAGGCTGATGTTGATTATCTTCTAGTTTTAATTCCAGCAGAGCAACGACGCCATTTTTATTTTTTTATTAGAAGAAGAGAGCAATGGAGGCTAGAGAATTGTGTAAGAAACCTAGGTAGAGTCTAGGGTCATTTTTATAGAGTTTATGAACTGATTAGGACCATCGATGTTGCTTGGATTGATCATAGCCATTCATTCGAAAGAGAGACAAATTAGAGCCTGCCACCTAGCCCTAATGACAAAGCATGCTTCTGAAAATCGACCAACATAGACTAGGCCAGCCAGGGTGGACTGGGTTCGACCTGGGTTTGGACCAGGTCGACAGCCCTGTCGACAGCCCTGTCGACCTGGCTAGACCAGGTCGACAGCCCAGTCGACCTGGGTGTCTTAGGCGGGACTTTTCCCGCCCTGGCCAATTGGGCCCGATTTTTAATTTTAAACTTGATTCAGAAACTTCCGGAGGCTATATCTTCTTCATACGGACTCCGTTTTTCGAAAACTCGGACTCTATTTCGCGTATTTTTCCGAGACGAACGCAATGGCGTATCCCGTTTCCCTTAGTTCTTTGATTTCAAATTAATTATACTTTAATTTGTTAATTCCACAGTTAGAGAATACACGGGGTGTTACATTCTCCCCCACTTAAAAGGATTTCGTCCCCGAAATCTTCAAGTTAAGAAGAATGTGTCCTACCATCCAATCACCCATCTACTCAACCATCATCCACAAGCATCCATTGTCCTTAGAAAACTTCTAATGTTGTATGAACATATGCAAAAGTGTGTGTATATGTTCCTTATCTAATGCAAAGATCAGGCGGTCTACTGATTCAGTTGACCTCCTTAATGCGAATTATGTCAGTGCCATGAGTCCAACATGTATGCAATAGAATTCTGATGATATATATTATTCCTATATGAGTGCACAACCATTCACTCAAATGCAACATCCATGTGCTGAATCAACCATTTTGCATCCACAAGAATTGAAAAATGCTCACCCATCCATATGCAGTATGAGAGTGTTTTCGAGCCGATCTAGTGCCTAGTGTGTGTATATGCATCCACGGGCAACGACTAGCAACCACTTGCATCCACTTGCAACCATCAAACATAACATGTCTCAAACACATGTTTACACCCATTAGTTTCTACCTAAAGTTCAAATATTCGATCGATAGGATACAGTCGAATGATGGAAGCGAGTACAGATAGAACGAAAATTTGGTTCCCATTAGGCATGGGTCCTAAGTATCGGCCCCAAAGACCGAAACCAATATCAAATTGACACCCAGAGGAGTACCTTCTTTAGACAATGTCAAAACTGGAAATCCTATAAAAAGTACTTAGATATTTACAGACTACTGGTACAGATCAGGTTCCCTAATGATTCTTAGGAAGCTAAGCATGATAAAATCATATCCTACAAAAACTCAGAATGTATGCGCCATACTTGACGCCTAACACAGATATCCCTCAAACCCCAATCTCAAACAGATGATCCATAACCCTTATGGGTCTGAGTCTATAGCGGAATTCAGAAATAATACTAGCATTAAAGTGCAAAGTATCGATTACAAAATCAAAATACCAGAATCAGAAAAAGTCACAAAGAAATTAAACCTACTATAGAAATTTTCCTATTTCTATCCTAGCCACTAGCCTCAAGAGTGTTCGCCTGCCCTCCTTGTCCTCGTCTCTTCGGGCAGTCCCTAGTGAAGTGTCCCATCTCCCCACAGTTGAAGCAAGCGCCCTTCCTTTTTCTGCAATCCTTGTTCAGATGAGTTGAGCTCCCACAAGTAAAGCACTTTTTCCCCTTCTTATCTTCAGACTTCTCATCCTTCTTTTGTGTTTCCTTTTTGGGCCCCGCTTTCTTATTCTGTGGTTCTTCCTTCTTTGTCTCTTTCGGGCCCTTGTCTTCCTCGTGCAGTAGTGCCATATCTACCAATTTCTCGTAAGTTGCTCCCATGGGTACATGGGTCATGGCTAGGCTGTGCAGTGGCTCATTCAATCCTTTAACAAAGAGGAGAGCCTTTTTATGCTGAGTGTTGACTAAATCCAATCCGAATCTTGCTAGTTGGTTGAACTGGTTGACGTATTCCTTGACCGTCATACTTCCTTGCTTAAGAGATAAGAACTTTTCCAATTGTAAACTTCGTTCAGCTTGCGAGAGGAATTTTGTCTCAAATCTTGTTCTGAAATCCATCCATGTCTCAACTGGTCTCTCGGCGTTAGTGACTTCCCACCAGTAAGAAGCTTCGTCTTTGAGCAGCCATACTGCCAACTGTACCTTCTGCCTATCGTCCACCTCGAAGATAACGAATAGATCCTCAGTTTCTTTGAGCCAATTCCTTGCTTCTACGAATGATTCAGTTCCTTTGAAATCCTTCCCACCCATGGCCCTAAAATCTCTACAGATCTTTGAGAAAGCAATTGCACGAGGAGGGGGTGGAGGAGGGGGATCATTTGCTGGACCTACAGCGGCGGTCCTAGCCTCAAGATATTGACGAAACCAACCAGGTACATGAACACCCTCTGGTATCTCAGATGCTTCAGACATGCTGGAACGAAAAAGGAAAGGTTCAATACAAAAAGGACTGAAAGAAAGATATATGGCTCTTGGGGATCATGTTTTCCAAAATAAGCTTTATTTTTTTTTTGAAAATACTTCCTTCCAAAACCTTTTTGAAAACAGTTTTCAAAAACTTTACCCAATCTGGTAACCTTCAGCTCTGATACCAAGTGTAACACCCCACCTCCGTTAAGGTCACTCACAAAGGGAATGCCTTAACTTTGGTGGAGCATTTTAGTAAACAGAACAGAAACTTACAAGACAGATAAAACAGTACTTGAAAAATTTTATCTTTATTACAGCGGAAACATAAATTAATATGGTTACATCCTTTCAAATTTCAGAATTCAAGTACAAAATATCAGTCTTGTACAAAAGCCTTCAAAATGCATGGTTTAAAATCATAATCCCCATGGAACGGAAGCTATACAGAGCCAAGCCATACTTTAAGCACTTCAAGCAAAGAGAAATCCGGATCGAACTAAAGTATTCCCTCCTTGGATAACCTGGGGGGGGGGAAACGGAAGAAAGGAGGCGAAATAACAAGGGTTAGACAAAAAGTCTGGCAAGTCCAGTGACTTTCAGCATATGAACAGATAATAATAATATGATATGAACCTAAAACTGGATGTGAGATAACTGTAACAGGTGTAGCAGATATAACAGAAAAACAGAATGATATAAACTATTGTTTTACACTTCTCTGCACTAATACTAGTATAGCAAAATTAGGTGTCACCCTAATGTCTAAATTGAAGCAGGAACAGGTACAGAATACTTTAACAGAAACAGAATGCTAATAATGGGCCTTTACTACCCGATCAGAAACAGACAGAAGAAGAAACATATTTATCCCTATGGAAACAGAATGTGGAATTAGGTGTACACTAGTAATGGGCCTTTACCACCCGAACAGACGGTACCACACAGAAACAGACAGGTGTTACCACCCAACAGAAACAGACGGTACCAACAGAAACAGACAGAACTAAGCGTACCCTAAAACCCTATCCCAAGCGATCGGCTCCCTAATACATAAATATCCTGTGTCGGTCCCACAGTAGGGTGTATCACTCCCTAAAGTGACAACCAATTGGCACAGACCTATTTACAGATGTCACGGCGTCTTACATCCTCAGAGGCAGACCGGGATCCATGCATGCACATGACCCGGTTGGAACGCACCATCAACACCCCTCGCCATTATCAGAATGAACCTCTTATAATTAGTTCAGTAAGCGTGCCCGGACCCTACTTACTGTTGGGTCAAAGTTTTGATACCAGAAAGGGTTACTGACTAATATGGGTCCCAAACAACAGATGACATAAGTAATTTCCCTCCTAACCTTGTGTCCCCAGACTAACAGATTTCAGATTAACTTGTTTACAAGTTCAGACATACAGAATTCAGATTTACTAATTCACAAATTAAGTTAACAAGTTTTCAGACTAACGGATCAGATGTACAGATTTTCCAGATTTGTCTAACTTTGTATTGGGCCTACAGATTCATGGACGGGTTTTACTACATCTATTAATCCCTTTGGTTTAACCCTATTTTTCCCCAATACGTTTTAGACGTCATTCTTATCTTAGAATTGCATTAATTAATTATTAATGCACAGACCTCTCACTTTAGGTCGGTAGCTTGTGGCCGCTGGATATGCCGGGCGGTTCCGGGCAGACTTCTGCCACAAGCCAGACCTAACCTCGTGTCTTACGCATGTTATGACTAACTTCTCACATTAGAACCTATTATTTGCGGCCACTGGATGTGTCGGGCAGTTCCGGGCAGATTTACGCCGCAAACTCATTCTAACCTCGAGTTAGCCATGTTTATCTTTGCGGCCAATTAATTAATAATTTACCGTTTATGCGCACGCCCAATATATATGCCAATTCAGATTATATCAATAACAGGATGATTATATCAACATAGCAGATAACAGATTTTATATGACTTAACGGATCTAACAGATTTAGCAACTTAGTAGATTTTGGCATATAACAGGTTAGGCATTTTAACCGACAAATTTAACAGATTAGGCATTTCAATCTAATTAGCAGTCTAGGCAATATAACAAAACTAGTAGTTTAGGCAACTTGACAAATTAGCAGATTTAGCAAATTTAATATTTCTAAAAGTTCTATTTACATGCCTTGCCCAATCATAAATTGGCCTAAATTCATAAGCTTACAGAATTGTCATGATTCACAACATATACTCCATGTTTGCATAAGCGCAGAATATGGACATAATTTGCCATATAACATATGTTCCAATTTTTGTTAAACTAGCATTTTACAGCAGATTCACATATAAATTATACCAAATATAACCATTAATTTCAATGCATGCCATATATCCAAAAATCCCTATTTAGGTGTAATCACAATAATAGATATCCTAATTAATGTAAATCTTTACACCTAAGTTTCCATATCTTCTTCTTTTTGAGTCATGAATCATTATGCAAACTATACCCAACAATATAAATCTTTAAATCATATCTTCTAAAAATCATATCTTGACTTTTATATGCATTTTGTCCAAAGTCTCAAATCATATGTAATCTTACAATGGTTCCTCTTTTCTTCTATCATAGAATATGCATAGATCCAAATCTAGTTTACAACATATGCTCATTAATTACAGTTCTAAATTACAACATAACTATGCATACAACATGCATAAATTATATGTTCATAGTCAAATTTATGCATATGTCCAATATATTTTATGCCTCAGACCTAAAGTCATACATTCAATTTAGTCTTGTCAAATTTCGCATCATTCATTATTTATCCCAAAATTTGCGTTCATACGTTCATCTCTTATGAGATTAGGCACAGGCTCGTGGTAGCCTGGCTATAAAAACAGAAAAGAAGAAAAGGGATACAGAACAGTCACAGAAAAACAAATCTGACAGAAGAGAATATACATACAATCTCAGATTCAGAATTAAAAACATATCAAAATTATAATTAACGTTTATAGCGGAAAATAACTGTACTTGCCTTGATTGGATTAAAGAAAGAACTTTAACTTGTTGTAGAATCTTTGCAGAAACTTTAATCTCTAGTTTGAATTGAGTTGCTTAGGCTGATGTTGATTATCTTCTAGTTTTAATTCCAACAGAGCAACGACGCCATTTTTATTTTTTTATTAGAAGAAGAGAGCAATGGAGGCTAGAGAATTGTGTAAGAAACCTAGGTAGAGTCTAGGGTCATTTTTATAGAGTTTATGAACTGATTAGGACCATCGATGTTGCTTGGATTGATCGTAGCCATTCATTCGAAAGAGAGACCAATTAGAGCCTGCCACCTAGCCCTAATGACAAAGCATGCTTCTGAAAATCGACCAACATAGACTAGGCCAGCCAGGGTGGACTGGGTTCGACCTGGGTTTGGACCAGGTCGACAGCCCTGTCGACAGCCCTGTCGACAGCCCTGTCGACCTGGCTATACCAGGTCGACAGCCCAGTCGACCTGGGTGTCTTAGGCGGGACTTTTCCCGCCCTGGCCAATTGGGCCCGATTTTTAATTTTAAACTTGATTCAGAAACTTCCGGAGGCTATATCTTCTTCATACGGACTCCGTTTTTCGAAAACTCGGACTCTATTTCGCGTATTTTTCCGAGACGAACGTAATGGCGTATCCCGTTTCCCTTAGTTCTTTGATTTCAAATTAATTATACTTTAATTTGTTAATTCCACAGTTAGAGAATACACGGGGTGTTACATTCTCCCCCACTTAAAAGGATTTCGTCCCCGAAATCTTCAAGTTAAGAAGAATGTGTCCTACCATCCAATCACCCATCTACTCAACCATCATCCACAAGCATCCATTGTCCTTAGAAAACTTCTAATGTTGTATGAACATATGCAAAAGTGTGTGTATATGTTCCTTATCTAATGCAAAGATCAGGCGGTCTACTGATTCAGTTGACCTCCTTAATGCGAATTATGTCAGTGCCATGAGTCCAACATGTATGCAATAGAATTCTGATGATATATATTATTCCTATATGAGTGCACAACCATTCACTCAAATGCAACATCCATGTGCTGAATCAACCATTTTGCATCCACAAGAATTGAAAAATGCTCACCCATCCATATGCAGTATGAGAGTGTTTTCGAGCCGATCTAGTGCCTAGTGTGTGTATATGCATCCACGGGCAACGACTAGCAACCACTTGCATCCACTTGCAACCATCAAACATAACATGTCTCAAACACATGTTTACACCCATTAGTTTCTACCTAAAGTTCAAATATTCGATCGATAGGATACAGTCGAATGATGGAAGCGAGTACAGATAGAACGAAAATTTGGTTCCCATTAGGCATGGGTCCTAAGTATCGGCCCCAAAGACCGAAACCAATATCAAATTGACACCCAGAGGAGTACCTTCTTTAGACAATGTCAAAACTGGAAATCCTATAAAAAGTACTTAGATATTTACAGACTACTGGTACAGATCAGGTTCCCTAATGATTCTTAGGAAGCTAAGCATGATAAAATCATATCCTACAAAAACTCAGAATGTATGCGCCATACTTGACGCCTAACACAGATATCCCTCAAACCCCAATCTCAAACAGATGATCCATAACCCTTATGGGTCTGAGTCTATAGCGGAATTCAGAAATAATACTAGCATTAAAGTGCAAAGTATCGATTACAAAATCAAAATACCAGAATCAGAAAAAGTCACAAAGAAATTAAACCTACTATAGAAATTTTCCTATTTCTATCCTAGCCACTAGCCTCAAAAGTGTTCGCCTGCCCTCCTTGTCCTCGTCTCTTCGGGCAGTCCCTAGTGAAGTGTCCCATCTCCCCACAGTTGAAGCAAGCGCCCTTCCTTTTTCTGCAATCCTTGTTCAGATGAGTTGAGCTCCCACAAGTAAAGCACTTTTTCCCCTTCTTATCTTCAGACTTCTCATCCTTCTTTTGTGTTTCCTTTTTGGGCCCCGCTTTCTTATTCTGTGGTTCTTCCTTCTTTGCCTCTTTCGGGCCCTTGTCTTCCTCGTGCAGTAGTGCCATATCTACCAATTTCTCGTAAGTTGCTCCCATGGGTACATGGGTCATGGCTAGGCTGTGCAGTGGCTCATTCAATCCTTTAACAAAGCGGAGAGCCTTTTTATGCTGAGTGTTGACTAAATCCAATCCGAATCTTGCTAGTTGGTTGAACTGGTTGACGTATTCCTTGACCGTCATACTTCCTTGCTTAAGAGATAAGAACTTTTCCAATTGTAAACTTCGTTCAGCTTGCGAGAGGAATTTTGTCTCAAATCTTGTTCTGAAATCCATCCATGTCTCAACTGGTCTCTCGGCGTTAGTGACTTCCCACCAGTAAGAGGCTTCGTCTTTGAGCAGCCATACTGCCAACTGTACCTTCTGCCTATCGTCCACCTCGAAGATAATGAATAGATCCTCAGTTTCTTTGAGCCAATTCCTTGCTTCTACGAATGATTCAGTTCCTTTGAAATCCTTCCCACCCATGGCCCTAAAATCTCTACAGATCTTTGAGAAAGCAATTGCACGAGGAGGGGGTGGAGGAGGGGGATCATTTGCTGGACCTGCAGCGGCGGTCCTAGCCTCAAGATATTGACGAAACCAAGCGGGTACATGAACACCCTCTGGTATCTCAGATGCTTCAGACATGCTGGAACGAAAAAGGAAAGGTTCAATACAAAAAGGACTGAAAGAAAGATATAAGGCTCTTGGGGATCATGTTTTCCAAAATAAGCTTTATTTTTTTTTTGAAAATACTTCCTTCCAAAACCTTTTTGAAAACAGTTTTCAAAAATTTTACCCAATCTGGTAACCTTCAGCTCTGATACCAAGTGTAACACCCCACCTCCGTTAAGGTCACTCACAAAGGGAATGCCTTAACTTTGGTGGAGCATTTTAGTAAACAGAACAGAAACTTACAAGACAGATAAAACAGTACTTGAAAATTTTTATCTTTATTACAGCGGAAACATAAATTAATATGGTTACATCCTTTCAAATTTCAGAATTCAAGTACAAAATATCAGTCTTGTACAAAAGCCTTCAAAATGCATGGTTTAAAATCATAATCCCCATGGAACGGAAGCTATACAGAGCCAAGCCATACTTTAAGCACTTCAAGCAAAGAGAAATCCGGATCGAACTAAAGTATTCCCTCCTTGGATAACCTGGGGGGAAACGGAAGAAAGGAGGCGAAACAACAAGGGTCAGACAAAAAGTCTGGCAAGTCCAGTGACTTTCAGCATATGAACAGATAATAATAATATGATATGAACCTAAAACTGGATGTGAGATAACTGTAACAGGTGTAGCAGATATAACAGAAAAACAGAATGATATAAACTATTGTTTTACACTTCTCTGCACTAATACTAGTATAGCAAAATTAGGTGTCACCCTAATGTCTAAATTGAAGCAGGAACGGGTACAGAATACTTTAACAGAAACAGAATGCTAATAATGGGCCTTTACTACCCGATCAGAAACAGACAGAAGAAGAAACATATTTATCCCTATGGAAACAGAATGTGGAATTAGGTGTACACTAGTAATGGGCCTTTACCACCCGAACAGACGGTACCACACAGAAACAGACAGGTGTTACCACCCAACAGAAACAGACGGTACCAACAGAAACAGACAGAACTAAGCGTACCCTAAAACCCTATCCCAAGCGATCGGCTCCCTAATACATAAATATCCTGTGTCGGTCCCACAGTAGGGTGTATCACTCCCTAAAGTGACAACCAATTGGAACAGACCTATTTACAGATGTCAGGGCGTCTTACATCCTCAGAGGCAGACCGGAATCCATGCACGCACATGACCCGGTTGGAACGCACCATCAACACCCCTCGCCATTATCAGAATGAACCTCTTATAATTAGTTCAGTAAGCGTGCCCAGACCCTACTTACTGTTGGGTCAAAGTTTTGATACCAGAAAGGGTTACTGACTAATATGGGTCCCAAACAACAGATGACACAAGTAATTCCCCTCCTAATCTTGTGTCCCCAGACTAACAGATTTCAGATTAACTTGTTTACAAGTTCAGACATACAGAATTCAGATTTACTAATTCACAAATTAAGTTAACAAGTTTTCAGACTAACGGATCAGATGTACAGATTTTCCAGATTTGTCTAACTTTGTATTGGGCCTACAGATTCATGGACGGGTTTTACTACATCTATTAATCCCTTTGGTTTAACCCTATTTTTCCCCAATACGTTTTAGACGTCATTCTTATCTTAGATTTGCATTAATTAATTATTAATGCACAGACCTCTCACATTAGGTCGGTAGCTTGTGGCCGCTGGATATGCCGGGCGGTTCCGGGCAGACTTCTGCCACAAGCCAGACCTACCTCGTGTCTTACGCATGTTATGACTAACTTCTCACATTAGAACCTATTGTTTGCGGCCACTGGATGTGCCGGGCGGTTCCGGGCAGATTTACGCCGCAAACTCATTCTAACTTCGAGTTAGCCATGTTTATCTTTGCGGCCAATTAATTAATAATTTACCGTTTATGCGCACGCCCAATATATATGCCAATTCAGATTATATCAATAACAGGATGATTATATCAACATAGCAGATAACAGATTTTATATGACTTAACGGATCTAACAGATTTAGCAACTTAGTAGATTTTGGCATATAACAGGTTAGGCATTTTAACCGACAAATTTAACAGATTAGGCATTTCAATCTAATTAGCAGTCTAGGCAATATAACAAAACTAGTAGTTTAGGCAACTTGACAAATTAGCAGATTTAGCAAATTTAATATTTCTAAAAGTTCTATTTACATGCCTTGCCCAATCATAAATTGGCCTAAATTCATAAGCTTACAGAATTGTCATGATTCACAACATATACTCCATGTTTGCATAAGCACAGAATATGGACATAATTTGCCATATAACATATGTTCCAATTTTTGTTAAACTAGCATTTTACAGCAGATTCACATATAAATTATACCAAATATAACCATTAATTTCAATGCATGCCATATATCCAAAAATCCCTATTTAGGTGTAATCACAATAATAGATATCCTAATTAATGTAAATCTTTACACCTAAGTTTCCATATCTTCTTCTTTTTGAGTCATGAATCATTATGCAAACTATACCCAACAATATAAATCTTTAAATCATATCTTCTAAAAATCATATCTTGACTTTTATATGCATTTTGTCCAAAGTCTCAAATCATATGTAATCTTACAATGGTTCCTCTTTTCTTCTATCATAGAATATGCATAGATCCAAATCTAGTTTACAACATATGCTCATTAATTACAGTTCTAAATTACAACATAACTATGCATACAACATGCATAAATTATATGTTCATAGTCAAATTTATGCATATGTCCAATATATTTTATGCCTCAGACCTAAAGTCATACATTCAATTTAGTCTTGTCAAATTTCGCATCATTCATTATTTATCCCAAAATTTGCGTTCATACGTTCATCTCTTATGAGATTAGGCACAGGCTCGTGGTAGCCTGGCTATAAAAACAGAAAAGAAGAAAAGGGATACAGAACAGTCACAGAAAAACAAATCTGACAGAAGAGAATATATATACAATCTCAGATTCAGAATTAAAAACATATCAAAATTATAATTAACGTTTATAGCGGAAAATAACTGTACTTGCCTTGATTGGATTAAAGAAAGAACTTTAACTTGTTGTAGAATCTTTGCAGAAACTTTAATCTCTAGTTTGAATTGAGTTGCTTAGGCTGATGTTGATTATCTTCTAGTTTTAATTCCAGCAGAGCAGCGACGCCATTTTTATTTTTTTATTAGAAGAAGAGAGCAATGGAGGCTAGAGAATTGTGTAAGAAACCTAGGTAGAGTCTAGGGTCATTTTTATAGAGTTTATGAACTGATTAGGACCATCGATGTTGCTTGGATTGATCGTAGCCATTCATTTGAAAGAGAGACCAATTAGAGCCTGCCACCTAGCCCTAATGACAAAGCATGCTTCTGAAAATCGACCAACATAGACTAGGCCAGCCAGGGTGGACTGGGTTCGACCTGGGTCTGGACCAGGTCGACAGCCCTGTCGACAGCCCTGTCGACCTGGCTAGACCAGGTCGACAGCCCAGTCGACCTGGGTGTCTTAGGCGGGACTTTTCCCGCCCTGGCCAATTGGGCCCGATTTTTATTTTTAAACTTGATTCAGAAACTTTCGGAGGCTATATCTTCTTCATACGGACTCCGTTTTTCGAAAACTCGGACTCTATTTCGCGTATTTTTCCGAGACGAACGCAATGGCGTATCCCGTTTCCCTTAGTTCTTTGATTTCAAATTAATTATACTTTAATTTGTTAATTCCACAGTTAGAGAATACACGGGGTGTTACACTTTGGATCTTGCCTTAGTATTTCTAGATACTTCGTAGTTTCAAGTATCGAAAACTCATCCATATCTTATTTCAAGTTTAAACATGCACGGGAGACGCTCGTCAGGAATCAGATCGGATTTTGGTAAAAAGAGCAAAGTTATCGATCCGAAGCACTTATTACAATTCAAGTCCCAGCAACCATCGCCTCACCACGAGCATCTCCATCCTCTTCCGCCCTTGAAGCACTCTTCTCTGTCCTTACATGCATCAAAATCTGTCCTGACTAAGGGACAGAGGAAGAAGATACATGAGGAAGAAGAGGAAGAGGTTAGAAGACGCAGTTGGCTAAGAGAATATACCCTCAATGAAGGGAAGCGAGGGAGGAAACTAGGAAGGGATGGCTCTTATAAGCACTCCCGAGTGGAAAAGCTACCCATTAAGCCCCAACCTCCTTCATCCTCTGGCCCTCCCCGTCTTTCGGCCGAGATCCATTCGATCATTAATAAACCTTGCTATACTCCTGGTTCAACGAATATCTCTTTCTCCGAGAATCTCCCAGGTTGGAACTTGAAAGGGCTTTACTTTGATCATGGAGTAGATATAACTGACGCCGATGATTTTCCTCAGGATGTGGAAGCGGTTATAAGCCAAACACACACCCAGTTTGATACTGCTAAGAATCAACTCGAAACAAAATGGAACATTGTAAGAGATATCTTTTACAAAAAGTTGTGCGGATGAGAGAATCTTGGTGATGACCTCCAAAAGCGCCATGATTCCGATCTCACAAAAATTGCCGAGTTGGAGAGTGATAAAGTCAAATGGGAAAATGTTTTGGATGATCGTGATGCCACTATCGCGATTCTCAATCAAAGAGTCGTAGAGTTAGAAGCATCAGATAACGAGATCAAGAAGCTCCGGGAAGAACTCGATGCTTCTAAGCAAAAAGAAAAAGATGCCATAACTACCGAGCATAATGTTGAAGCCATACTAGCTGTAGAGAAGGATTTCTCCAAACAATATCGGGAAGATGCTGCCAATCTTCGTAAGGAGGTAAAATCTCTGAAGGCTTCTAATTGGACATTGATGGCCAGGGTTGAGTCTCTTGAGAAGGACAAGATAACCGCAGAAGAAACTCAAAAACAGGCTATGGACGAAGCTGATGATGACATGTTCCGCTTCTATGTATACAGTGTCACGAGCCATGGGAGTTTGCATTACTTAGGGGATAGTTTTGCACGTACTTTGGCACTTGTTTGCTAGCGAGTGCTTGAGATTAACGGTGATGATTGTAGCGAGGATGAACTTATTGACAAACTCTTAGATGACAGGTCCAAAGAGGCTTTGGCAGAAGGAAAGGCACAACTAATAGACGAGAGGACCGGTACTTCCGGTGAGCAAGTTCAAACCCAGCCTGATGTCGACCCTCCTACTGGCGCCTCGATCCTTGAAGCTTTCGGTTCACAAACATTAACTACCCCTGTTGATGTTTCTAAAGAGAAAGATGCTATTACTAAGGGGAATATCAATACAGGGAATATTGTTGAAGAGCACGGTGAAGACGATGAGCCTGATGATGACAATCCTAATCATTGGAGAACTGAGCACAGGATCCCCCGAAAAATCTTCTAGATACAGGTAAAATTGAAACCAGCTATACCCTGTCGTGCTTAGAGTCCATTTTTGATTCACTTGGGTTCCTTGCTTATTATGCTCAATGTTCCCATACTTTGAATATAATTTCTCCCCTGTCTTCTCCTACCATAGGCAATACAACGACAATGGGAGCTACTAGGACTGACTAACCACTGACAACTTTCCCTCTTACTTCTGTCGTTACTCCCCCTCCTCCTAGTAACGCATCTTTGCTTGTTACAGCTCCTGCGTATCAAGATACCAAAATCGGTGCCTTCCTGGATTTAGATGTTGTTTACTACAGCCTTAGTGATGACCTTGAGGGCATGGAAGCAGGTGGAAGCCCCTAAGATACTGCCAAGCCTGCCAAGTTCTCATTGTCTAAGAAGAAGAAGAAGAAGAAGGATATGGAGGCTATCGCTTTATCTTCCCAAGAGAATCAGAGTAATGTGGAAGAGACCCCTCCACCTTTACCTAACAAGCCAGCTTTGAGATCAAGCGACTAGAAGAAATGATCATGCTTCATGGTAGCTTAATCTGGTTGCTAATTACTTTCTTTTATAAGTTGTATTCAGGCTGGTTGTATATGCGGGCACCAGTCCCCGCTTATTACTCTTGTACTTGTCGTCTTTATGTACTTTGTTGTCTGATATTTTGCACTTTAACATGTGACTTTATGATATAATTCTCTTTTTTCTATCAGGAAATTATGTCCCCTTTTCCATGTTTTAAATTTCGCTTTTAGTCTTGCTATACCTCTTTATTTTGAATTTCATACCTGTTTTATTTGCAATACAGATTCTGCATCACAAATTGTTTGTTATGACATGCTGAGTTAATCCAACCAACTTTATACGGTTTTCCTGATCTCGACTAGGACGACACCCAAAACCCTTTTACATGGATACCCACTTTATTAGGATCTTTAATTTCATCTTAGCAATTCAAAAAAAAAATTCAGTTTTGTTGGTTGGAATGATTTAATGCCGGGTTTTCATGAAATTTTGACCGGATTGTAGTATGTTTAAGAGAGCGTCATTAGATTTCATTAATGCGATGGTAATGCCCATATATCACAATTGGTTTCAATATTGTGAAAATTAGGCATGATATTTATAGTTAAATAAAGAAGTTTGTTATTCCTGGCAACTGGGTGGGCCAGGAAAGTCTTTGGTGCCGTCACTAACCGAATTTGGAAGATTCGGCTTATGATCGGATGCCCCCAAAGGAACCTTTGATCCATTGTTCGTTGAGCCTGGATAACTTAGATGCTTGTTGAGCTTGTCGAACGCCTCCGAAGAGGTCTTTGGTCTGTCAGTAACTGGGTTTGGAAGACCCACAATCAATAGCTGGATTTGGAAGATCCAACATCTGAGCGGATGCCTCCGAAGAGGTCTTTGAAAACCCAGTGTCTGTATCGCTATCCAGCCATGTATTAATGGCATTGGTGATGAACCAGGTGCCCCTCATGGAGGTCTTTGGTTTAAAACCCTGGTGTTTGTAACACTATCCATCCATGTATTGATGGCATCGGTGATGAACCAGGTGCCCCTCGGGGATGTCTTGGGTTTACCGTCACATTATTTCAGGTTTAGAGTTCTTGATGCCCCTTATTTATGGCTTTGTACTTTACACCCTTTGTGACATGAAATGCGTGGATGTTTAAGTACTAAGCAACGGGTGCCTGAGCTCTCCCTGTTGGGGATGTGTTGTAGCATTCATCAAGCTCTATTTGGTTTTAAATATGCTTTTGTCTACTTAAAAATCCTGTAACTAAAATCAATGTTAGCAGTTTGAAATAAAAACTTGCAAATGTACGATTTTAGACAGGTAAAATAGTTTCCTTCATTAATTTGTACAAGCTTTGCATGATATTCGCAATGCATGATATATTTATAATTCATGATGTATGTATAATGCGAAATATGTGAAAGAAACTTCAAACAAAAGAATGGCGAAGATGAATGCTATTCCATGCTCAAGGGAGTGCGATTCCATCTGTCGTTTTCAGCTCAAAAGTGCCATCTGCAAATTTCTGGCTTATCATGTACGGCCCCTCCCAATTGGGTTCGAATACCCCGGTTCCTGTCATAATTTTCTTCAAGACGAGGTCCCTGACTTGGAAAGTTCTATGTTTGACTTTTGTATTGAAATATCTGGCTATTTTCCGTTGATGAGTCGCTATATTAAGCTCTGTTTCTTTTCGCTTTTCCTCAAGTAAATCAAGTGCCTCCAACTGCAGCTTTTCATTCTCCTTCTTGTTAAAGTAGATTCTGTAGTGAGTTGGTACTTCCAGTTCCACTGGGATCATAGCTTCTGACCCGAATGCAAGTGAGAATGGGGTGTGCCTTGTAGCAGTTTTATGTGTTGCCCGGTATGCCCATAACGCAAAAGGAAGTTCATCAACCCAGTTGCCTTTGGCTTTTTCAAGACGCCTCTTGATGGTTGACTTTAGTATTTTGTTGATGGCTTCCACTTGCCCGTTTTCTTACAGATGGGCCATAGCTGTAAAACTCTTTTTGATCTTATATTTAGCACAGAAGTCTAGGAATTCATTGCTTTCAAACTAGGTTCCATTATCGGTAATGAACTTTTATGGCACTCCAAACCTGCAAATGATATTTTTTAAAACGAAATTGATCACTTTCTTTGACGCGATAGTGGCCAAAGGTTCTACTTCAGCCCATTTGGTAAAGCAATCGACAGCTACTACAGCGTATCTCATATTCGCTTTTGCAGTGGATAGTATCCCAATTAAATCTATGCCCTAGACTGCGAGTTGCCATGGACTGACCATTTGAGTTAACTCTGTGGGAGGTGCTCTTGGAACTTTTGCGAATCTTTGGCACCTGTCACACTTCTTTACATTGGTCATAACATCCAGATTTACATCAGGCCAGAAATCTCAGAATCTTCTTGGCTAATATTTGACCGCCAGTGTGTCCTCTGCATTCTCCCTTATGTAGTTCTACCAAAATTGCTCTAGATTCCTTTCTAGTTACACATCGCAACAACGGCACGGAAAATCCTCGTCGGTACATCCTTCCATCTTGAACGAGGTACAGAGGAGCTTTGCGCAGTATCTTCCTTTTCTTTTTTCAATCCTCAGGAGGTGTCCCATTAAGGATATATTACTTTGATTGGAGTCATCCATGATGCAGGTTCTTCAGCATTCTCCATTATCCAGTCAATACTCGCTTCCTTAATGGTTGGGGAAGAAAGGACTTCGACGGGAGTTAAAACCAGTAGCTGAGCGTATGATGAACTAGCGTATTTGGCAAGAGAATCTACTTTTGAATTTTGCTTTCTAGGGATGTGAGAAATAACATAATGATCGAGATCGTTTAGAAGTTCCAAAGCTTTGGTTAGATAAGAAGGAAGGTTCCTAGTTTTGGTTTGGAACTCTTTGCGCACTTGGCTCACCACCATTTGAGAATCGCTGAGAATCTGCAAGGTTTTCAGGTTTAGCACTTTCGCCAACTTTAACCCTGTTATTAACGCTTCATATTCGGCCTGGTTATTAGTTGACGGAAATTCCAACCTCAAGGCATAGCATAACGAGTGACCTTCTAGGGTTTCTAAGACAATTCAGGCCCCTGAGCAATAGTTGTTTCTAGACCCATCAAAGTATAGTTTCCAATTAACTTCCGTTTCTGTTGGTTCTTCGACCTCTTCTCCTTTGTCTGTAAACTCAGCAATAAAATCTGCTAGGGCTTTGACATTAATGTCTCTTCAAGGATGATAAGTGATGTCATACTAACTTAACTTAATGTTCCACTTTAGTAAACTTCCTGAAGTTTCTGGGCGAAATAGAATTTGCCTTAATGGTTGATCAGTTAGAACTTCGATAGGGTGAGATTGGAAATACGGCCTCAACTTTTTTGAGGCAACGAGGAGGCAATATGCGAGCTTCTCTAGCTTAGGGTAATTTAGTTCATCCCTGGCAAATCTCTTACTGATGTAGTATACCGGCAATTGCACCCTTGCTTCTTCTCGGATTAGGGCAGCACTCAAGGCATGTAACAAAACCGCTAGATACAAAAATAGATCTTCCCCATCTTTAGGTTTCAACAACAATGGCGGTGATTCCATATGTCTAACCAATTCCTCGAAGGCCTCCTGACACTCTGAGGTCCATTGGAAGTTCTTTCTTCCTTTTTTAAAGGCATCGAAAAGCGGAATACACCGATCAGTTGCTTTGGATACGAACCGATTTATTGCTGCCACCTTTCCATTTAGACTTTGGAGTTCCTTTTTTGTTCTTGGAGACCACATTTCCCTTAAAGCCGCAATTTGAGAGGGATTTGCTTCGATTTCCCCTAGCATTGACGATAAACCCTAGAAATTTCCCTGAAGAGACCCCGAATGAACACTTTACTGGGTTTAGTTTCATCCCGTATTTTCTGAGTATGTAAAACATCTCAGCTAGATCCTCAAGGCGATCTTCGGCCTTCTTTGATTTAACTAGCATATTGTCTACATACACTTCCATTGTATTCCCTATTTGAGATCTAAACATGGAGTTTACGAGACGTCGGTAAGTCGCTCCTACGTTTTTAGTCTAAACGACATGACTTTATGGCAGTATAGCCCCCTATCCGTTATGAAACTCGTGTTCTCCTCATCCGTCTTGTGCATCATGATTTGGTTATATCCAGAATATGCATCCATAAAATATAGTAACCCATGTCCCGTGGTTGCATTTACAAGTTGGTCAATCCGGGGCAAGGGAAAACTGTCTTTTGGGCACGCTCTATTAAGGTCTGAATAATCTATACGCACTCTCCACTTTCCATAGGACTTTTTGACAAGGACTGGGTTGGAAACCCAATCTGGATATGTAGATTCTCGTATGAAATTGTTTTCGAGTAATTTATCTATTCCATCTTTTAGAGCTACAGATCTTTCTAATCCTTTCATTCGTCTCTTTTGTTTCATAGGAGTCAACTTTTGATTTATATTAAATTTGTGAACAACTACATTCGATGGGATCCCACACATATTCGAATGTGTCCAGGCAAATACATCTAGATTCGCTTTCAAAAACAAGACTAATTCCTTTTGCAGTTTCATACCTAGCTGAGATCCTATCCTTAGGACCTGGTGGGGATATTTATCGGATATTGAAACGGGGATAGTATCTTCGGCCGGCGCTGCTCTATTTTCCCCTATACAATTTTTCCTTGGATCAATTGCTTTTCGAGCGCCATTGTGCTCTCTAGTATGGGGACCTTGCTTTAATTGCTATAAGAGAGGTTTTTTGGATGTAGAGCATTTGCTCTACATCCTTCTTCAATTCCTTCTTCCTTGCCTCTGCCAATTCAACTAAATAACATTCTCTTGCTACTCGTTGATCGCCTATAATTGTGCCTATACCATTCTCTGTTGGGAATTTCATAGTGAGACACCACAGAGCCATAGTTATTCTAAATGCTGCAAGAGTAGGTCTTCCTAGGAAGGCATTGTAAGCGGAGAGTTCAATTATAACGAAATCCTATTCCAGTGCGGCCTTCTGCCCCCCTTCTCCGAGTTGCACTAACAAACTGATAACTCTAATTGGTTGAACAGCTTGACCTGTGAACTCGTGGACCTTGTTCTGGCAGGCTTTTACGTCGTTCATGCAAAGCTTCATTCTATGGAATGCGCTAATGAAGAGAACATTAATAGATGCTCCACTATCGACCAAAACTCTTCTAACTATGGCTGGGCCCAAACCAATGGTTATTACCATTGGATCCTCTATAGGTTTTATGATCCCAATTGGATCTTCATCTTTAAATGTGATGTCGCCTCGCGAGATTCTTGGTATTTTTGCTGATAAAGCCTCATCCGTGATCATGAGTTCACCTTTTTTCAAAAAGTCCTTCACCTTCTGAGCATACTTTACCATGTCTCCCAGCTTTTCCCAATCGGGTATAGGCCTCCTGAGATGGTGTTTATGATCATCCTTGGTATAACAGCAACCGAAGCACTCTCATTCTGTTTAGGCTGTCCCGCAGAGGTTCCTTGGTCTTGAGCACCCTGAGAATTCTGGGGGTTCTATGTGTACTGTTGAAGCCTATTTTTCCTTATCAGCTCCTCCATTAAGCTTTTCAAATGTCTACAATCGTTTGTGCTATGCCCCGGTTGGTTGTGGAATCGACAGAATCTGCCGGATTTTACTGCATTATCGGTGACTCTTAACTTCCCTGGCTCTGGGTATTCCTCCATATCTTTAGTCGCCATATCAATATTTTCTATGGTATCATTAAGGGGAGTCATTTCAGAATTCTTGAAGAAACGAAGCTTTTTGTTGTTTCGACCATCTTTCCCTTCATTCCCCCTTTTCTGATTTCCTCCAGCGTTTTTCTGTCCTCCTTGCACGTTTACATCTTTTTTCTCTGTCGGCTCATTATTTTCTAGAACTTCTAAGGTATAGGCCGGATACTCATCCACGCCTATATATTCTTCTGCCTTATCGAATAGCTCTTCGAGAGTGGTAGGCTTCTTTTTCTTGATCCATCGCCCATGTTTGGTCCTTTTATTTATACCTCCTTTTAGAGCCATCAAGGCCAATCGTGGCTCATAATTTCCAACTTCGGCTTCATCTGTATTAAAACGAGAAAGGAAGGCTTTAATGTATTCCCCTGGCCCTTGTTCCAATTCATTCAGTTCCATTACGTCACACACCTTAGTTGCTTGAAGTCTGAATTGCTTCCTAAACAGCTTGGCCAAGGTGGCAAAATTGTCCATGGCCTTTGGTGGAAGCTTCATGAACCAGAGTGAAGCTACCCCCTCCAAGTAAGTAGAGAAGTATTAACATTTGAGCTCATCAGTAGCACAGCCCCATCCACATGCTGATCATACTTGAATAGGAACATGTTGGGATCGCCAGTCCCATTATAAGCTTGCATAACCGGAGTTTTGAATTAGTTCGGATATGGCGCCATCTTAATTATCTCCGTAAGCGGTGTTTTTGTGGGAGCAAACCCCCATTCCTTCTCATCATCCACCTTTTTCTAGTCCTCCTTCATGATCTTTCGTATCATCCCGGATATACGCTCCTCCTCATTGAGTTGGCCTATGGGGCGGACGCCTTCCTCCTTACTGGATGTTTGCCTGGGCAAACGGTCATGGTTCAGATTCCGGGGCCCTGGACCTCCCACATGGGGAAGTGCCCCTTTGGTGGAACCAAACGCTTGTTGAGGAGTTGCTTTTCCAGAGTGATTATGAATAGGAGGCTTTGTTCCCTTGTGATTGGGATCTGTAATCTCTTGGACAGAATTTCCTCGATTCGGGCTTGAGGAAGAAGATCCAGTTTCTTCCGTTCGAGTGGTTTTAGCAGATTTAAGATGGGATGCACTCATGGTATTCTTAGCCGTTGCGGCTTACATAGAGAACATGGTTTCAAGTTTCTTCATCATGGCTTCATTCGCGATATCGATTCGACTTGTCAGTCCTACTGCCACTTCATCCAATTCCCTTCTAGTTATGACGGTTCCTGCTTTATAACTTTCACCGACTTCAAACTGGTTAGTGGGCGGAGTGTTTTCCGTGTTAGTGGCATTATCGGCACTTTTGCTTGTAGTTTTCTTCTGTGGTCTACCTGGATTACCCATGGTTTTGGATAAGAATTTCAATTCGGACAACTTAAATGATCAGAGTGTATTTAAAAATTCCAAAGCAAGGCCTTCTACCTTGTGAGAGAGTGAGAAATGAATTAGCAATCTGGGCCCCACGGTGGGCACCAAATGTTTTCCCTAAAATTGGGCTTAACAACAAAAATGTGAAGAAAATGCCTCACAAAAAATGATAGGTGGAGCCACACAATGATTGAAATGCAAGTAGAAGACACGAAGTTTTATAGTGGTTCAATTCAATAAGGATCTACATCCACTCTCATAAAAGATTCCATTATCAATGCTCAAATTACAAGATTAACTTCTCTCTTACAACATTCTCATCACTCCCTTACTCATGAATCATGTTTCAATCTATTAGGGATGATAGAGAAGTGTATTAATCAGCGAAGATATGATGTAGATGTGGTAGAATTGGAAGAATTCCTTCTTGCACACGAGATTCACTCAATCAATTTTCATCTCTTGAATCATTTAGATGTGTTTGATGAAGATCATGATCCATGGATTAATCTTTAATTTATGATGTTGGATAGATGTTTAGAATTGTTGTAGAACATTTTCAGCAGCACTTCGTGGTCTAAAGATTCGATCCCCCGTAATGAAGAAGTGGGGGGGGGGGGTATTTATAGGAGATTTCCAGACCAAATGGAAGTTCTGTAATTATGCAGAAAAAGGCCATGACTCATGTCGCCACCGACATGGCTTGGACCTTCGCTATAACCCATGTCGTCAATGACATAACTCATGTCATCTGGCAGGTTAGCCCTTGGCGCTTTCAGCTTGCGACACCACATGACTCTCCTCGCCATGATTCATATCGTACGGATGATAGATGTCTACAACCTGGTAATAACTGGATGCGACATGAGTAGGTCATGCCATGGTTCGTATTGAGATCTTAAGTAGCAACTTGCTCCTTATGTCGCTAAACGACATGGAAGGGACGGACGACATGGCGTGTTTCCGGAATAAGACCTGGTTCTCTCGACATGGTTTAAAGCCGACATGAATTACTTGTACACCATGTCGCTGAACGACATGGATAATAGTAGTATAATGTCATGTCGTTGACCGACATGAATCTCATCCTTATCTTATGTTATTACATCAGAGCGGCATGACTGTCAAATGCTTTAGCTTCCTCTCAGCGCCATAAAGCAGGCATGACATAACTTGGAGATGACTAAACCTTCTGGGATCGCCTTGACGAACTACGACATGACTCAAAGGAGTCATGGTTGCGGCATGGTGATACATGACTTAGCTTTATGATTTGATATGGACTATGATGACCTGACTGATACGACATGACTGAAGACGGCATGGTTCCTTCCTTTTCTCACGACATGGCCTTAGAACGACTTGGTATTCACGTATTGAGCCCAATAACCTGATGAATAACGGCATGATTTTGACGATATATTGAATACGTATTTTTATGGGTTAACATCAGTTATCCACATTTACGAATTTTATTAAAATTGAAAATTATAATTTCAATGCCCAAAGTCCAAATTTTAAAGAAAAACGATTAATAATGTCATTTATTTTGTCTTTAAAATAATATTCCAAATTCAAGATTAAAAACAATGTTTATTTAACCAATTGATGTTCGTATATAATTTTCTATCCCATGGCCAAGTAATACTATAAATTTAATTTTAGTATTTTGGGAAAGGATATATATCATTTCAATCCATAACAGGGTCATAGGTATTTATCATTTCAAACTACGTTCTTAATTCATTTTAATGATTGATCCCGGTTTATTTGATGCCCATAACATCTAGGGTAAAATTTGGGATTAATCAGCAAAAATCAATAACATATATAAACAATGTCAATAACAAGATGGATTACATATTAACACATTAAATATACAAATTCAAGGCATACATCAAAATCAACACATCTAAACAGTTCAATAATATCAGCTACTAGTCATCAGGTATGAGGTTCTTTTTTATTATTATTAAAACTAGGAATCATATAGCAATACAATTTATACAACAGTTAAATTAAATTTTATAGTCTATGCAGATTAAACATAAATATGCAATTTAAATAATCAAACAGCAAGCAATATAATCATTTCATGACTTGAATTTAATTTAATTAACAGTCAAATATTTTAGTTAGATGTGAGTGGGTTTAATCACTCACCTTTGATTCTGAATGCGGTTGAAATCAAAATCTTAGCCTAAAATTCAACGGTCTCAGAATCAGTCCAAATCATTGCATTGCAAAGAGATCGTTGATACGATTCCAACGGATCCAATCGTGCGTCATTCTGAATTCGTATGTGAAAGTTATACATGTTTTTATCATTTGAAATTCAATTACATATAAAACAAATAAATAAAATCCTCACCTAATAACGGAATGCCACGTCATCCCTTCTTTCCCTTCCTTCTCAAACTCATGTTATAGGAAACTTCACATTCATGGCTAAAAAAAAACCACAACCTCTCCCCTACATCTCTCCCTATTCTCTCAATGAAAGACTGAACCGATTATACCAGAAAATTCTCTTCTCGAATACATCTGCACCATCACTACAACTTCGATCTCTGCATTACCAAAAAAAATCTCATCCCTAAACCCTATGCACGCTGCACTTCACAAGTAGAGAAAATTTTAGTAAATCAAAATAAAATTTGAAGACGGGTTTCTATCTCTCCTACGAACTCGAATATGAGATCCAAAACGCGAGACAATCACTGTGTCACTCCTAAACGGCAACCTTATATGCACTGGAACAAAATGGAGCCAAACCTGATATCATTGAACCCGAAATCTATGACTAAGGATGAGGAGATCTCGGCAACGTGAGTGTAACTGTAACAACCCGGATTTTCAGAACAAACTTAAAATTTTTATTTTAGCTATTTTAATGGATTTTGAATATTTAAAATGATTTATTTAAATAATAACAACTAAAAATTTATTTTAAATCGAAGCTAGAATACATATGTATTTAATTTAAATATAATACAAGCAAAAAATGGAGCTGTATTTTGAAAATTCGGTTTTAAATTTAAAATGAACGGACGAGATTTAAAATAAATCGGATTTCTGTAAAAACAAGAAATGTTGGAATTTATTTAATTATATCTTTCTAAGAATGTGAAAATTTGATATTTCATAATGTAAATTGAAAGTTTTGTCCACTTTAAAATTTAAAATAATCGCTATGTTATTTATATATTTTAAATAATATATAGCCCTTAAAATAGCCATTTTGCAAATAACCTCCGTTTTCGACGAAACCACTTTCGTTGGATCTGGAATGTCAAACTATTGTTAGGTTTCAAATTTCATAATTTTTGAAATTAATATGTGAGCACAATGAATTTTAACGCGTTTGCTAATTTCTGTTTGAATTTAATCGACTAGAAAATGGCCATTTTTCAAACGGTCTCCAAATTCGATGAAATTAGTTTTATTAGGACCGTATCATCAAAACATAACTAGATTTATTTTTCTGGAATTTTTGGAGTTAGTATGTGGCCCTGGTAAATTAAAATGTAATTTAAAATCAATTTTGAATGTTATATTAATTTATATTTTAATTTTGATGAGAACTGGTTGAAACAGTCGAATTGGCTTACGAAACATATCCCATTTTCTCTAAAATGGGGGTATTTAGCTAGGGCGATAGTTGTTGTGTTTGATTTGGAGTTCGCAGCTATAAACTAGTATTTTTGGAATTAAAAATAAAATAAAATATTTATAGAAATAGCCGGGCAAACAGGAAATTTCTTTAAAACCCTAAAATATTCCGCTTGTTCCAAAACAATTAACTGCGGCTGCAGCTCGAAATTTTGAGCTCAAATAACATCTAATCCACGCTATAAAAATCAAAACTCCTTGAATGGAAATTGGAGTACTCCCTACAAGCTTCAAATCCATGCCCGTTGGATCAATTTTCGTGGCTTGAGGAGCCCGGATTTTAAGCTGAAAGGGCGCGACTACGGGCGTGGATTACGAGGCGGAGGAGGTTTCGGATCTGACATGGTAGGGTGGTGCGTGAAGCTGACGCGAAGGCGCGTCGACTGTTGGCAGGAGATCAACTTCCGGCGGTTTGGCTTAGTGGTGGTGGCGTCATTTCTTGTTTGAGCAAAGGGTTCGATGGGTTTACGAAAGAGACGACGAGGTTCAGGGTAATTTATTAAATTAATTTCATTTTAATTATTTCGAAACGTAATTAGTGTTTAAAAATATATATCTTTTCCATACGACGTCCAAATCGCGTGAAACTGGAACCATTGCGATCGTGAGGAAGAGAGCTTCACAACCAGACTAACTGGGTCCAATTTGGAGCATGTTAGGAATTTAGGTAAAATCAAATCCAAACTATACGAAAACCATTAGTTAAAGGCTGATGGAGTGGAAACTAATATGAGAACACCTTCTCACTCAAATTAATTTACAGTTAAATATATTCTAGGTTGCAAATAGGGCTTAATATCCCCCGACGCTATTTATTGTACAAATCATAGTTGTTTGTTTGGATTGTATTGGGGAAATTTTGATTGTGATTGTGAAATTGATTGTGAATTGATTGTGGAATTGTTTGAATTTTTTGTGATTGATATGTATGGAGTGATCCATCATCAGGAGAGGGGTAATGCTATACATTATTTCGGTTCTAATATCGCGCCGTTATAATGCCGAAATTTTCTAAAATAAATATTGTTCATAAAAATTATAATTTTAAATGTGTATATGAACTGTATAAAATATTCATGTGTTGAATAAATTGTTTGAACAATAAAAATATCATTTTTACTGAATGTATGAACTATATAAAATATTCATGTATTGAAATAAATATTTTATCATAAAAAAATATAATTTTTAACGTATATATGAACGACATAAAATTCTCTTGAAATGAAAATAAATATTTATTAACAAATCAGAAGATTTGTTTATGTACACCCATTTAACTAACATTGATTGGGACGATAAATTTTACACATCGCCCAGCTGCACAAATAATATTCAGTATTTGTCGGTGGAAACCCCACACGGGTATTAGGATGATATTTGGTGTACACTAATCCCAATTGTTTAGTTGTATGTCAATCGATTGGTTGACAGACTGTTGTAAGGGTTAATTATTTATATTTAATGCTTATGCAGTTGTGTAGTGCACTCTGGCTGATGGTTTATCATTGTTGTTATATACATGTGTTGTATGAAATCCATATAAATAACATTTTATGGTAATCTGTTGGGCCTGATTCCAATTCAAAAGAAACAAATACTTTAAAATAACGAATATTTTAAAATAATATTTAGTAAAGGATTAAAATGTGAATTTGATGTCCGATTTTGGATGGACACGAAACCGTTGAAGTATGTGAATCCGTGTTGATCAGATTTGCACCATTTAAGTGCGAGCAATATTTATATTGATTTTATTCAATTTTATAATGAATATCGAAAAGGAAATGAATACAAAATATGATATTTTAATAATATTTTCGTTTAAATATTATAACGATAAGGAGTATTCAATTTTGATTTAAAATTGAAATGAAAGTGGGAATCGTTTTTGAAACGAAATAATAAAATATGTTTTGAAAAAAAATATTATATATATATATTATATAATACATATATATATATATATTACATATATTAATAGCTTGAATAGAATGCGCCGCGACCGTTCGTGAATTTCGACCATTGACTTCGAATTGGCATTACAGGAGATCCGACTGTCAGATTCTCCTAAAACCAGAACCTTCGGTTCGTATCGAAAAGAGCTTTCCACTTAATATAAGAGATTTGAAATCTAACGGTTGTATTTGGAATTATGTCCAAATCAAATTCGGAAAAGGTCGATGTAAATGTGGTTCGATGACCGTTTATGGAAATCGACTGAAAGGGCCTTAATAAAATATTTAAAAAATTAATAATTTATGTAAAATCATAATAGATGATTTGGAAAGAATTTGGATGAAAAATTTCACGTTTCTAAAGATAAAATTATATTTTTATCAAAATAAACTAGTTATTAACTTGAAACATAATATCCAACGTTTTTAAATAAATCAATTGGATTTGAAAAAAAAATGGGTTTTAAAATAACCAGAATTTTCCAATGTATAAATCGGAATGAATTTGAATAGAAATCATCTTCGGGATATTTCGATATTGGATTCCATGACTATACGATATTGTGGAGGAAGTTGGAAGATAGATATATATCGTTATTCCTCATACGATATGTGTCTGTTTCAGGAATTTGATATTGAATGTATGCCGATATAATTTCTGTTTAGAGCCTTATATTTAATATCGAATTGGATTTCGGGTTTGTAATGAATGGTGTCTTCAGTAACACTGTTCTTGAACCCTCTATGAAAAGAATGAATCTTTTAATTACAATTATTAGAGTTTCCAATTATATTTAGTAATTGGAATAAAATGGAATGTGAATTGGATTTATTGGGAACTGTGTTTTTAACGACATTCATTCTTTAACCCAATTAACAGTGAAATGAGATTTGGAATATATAAATCTTTTAATTAAGATTAATGGAATTTTCCTAAGAAAAGTTTTCCAATTAAAAAAAATAAATTGGAATGGAATGGAATTCGATTTGGTAATAATCGAAATGAGCTTCTATGGAGGAAGACTGTTACTATATATGGAATTTAAAAGGCTTTGCCATTATTCGATTTATATTATTAGTCGGGTACGAAAATTGATATCGATTATATATTGATCTGTTTTCGGTGAAGATTCCATAATTAATGGAATGTGATTTTGGGTTTATCGTGAATCGTGTTTTAGATGACATTGGTTCTTCAACCGAGTTAAAGACAAGATTACATGTCTAACATTGTATTTTGAACTGTATTATTGATCTCTGCTAAATACATATCTGTTTGGTGGCGGATAATTTATTCTCTTGCTTAACACCCTTCTCTGTGACGTACGAGCTTAGAGGTTATATATTGGTAGAAATCAGTGGTACGGTGTAGATTGTCGATACAGCATGTTTGATTTCCCAAAGTTAAATAATAATTAATAATGATTGTTGGAAGTTTAAAACTAACTGGAGTTTTAATGAATCTTTAATTAGATTGAAATGTGAATGTGATAATGTAAATTATTAAATTTGGGAAATGATTGAGAATGGAGTATCACCAGGTTTACTCCAAATGATAGTTAAATCTTTAATTAGATTTGAATGTGAAATGGTAATTAAATTTTATTGATAACACCATGGTGTTAGATATGGAGTATTACTAATTTTGCCCCATGGGTTGAATAGGTTGGGATGGGGAAACAAAATAAATGTTTACTTCGGTAAGGCTCGATAATCCCGACAAGTTGATAAACCTTAATTTGGTTTAGAATTGATATCTAAAGGAATATTAAAGAATAAATTTAAAAGAATTTATCTTTGATAAAACTAATGAGAACTTATCCCTAAAGATGTGAATATTTGAATAAAAGAATAATCTGAATTGGAATAAGGCGTATGTTGTGTTTGTGTAGCACTTGTTTATGAGATATGCGAGTTATTCGAAAAGACCCGGTTTATGCCCATTCTAAATAATTGATTCGATGATAAGTCGACGATGTTAACGGTGATTGAAGACCAGAGATCTTAACACCATTTGGATGATTACTGATGTCTTGATTGGGCTGTACACCCGAGACAAGGTAATAAGTGGCGATCGTCCAGACGTACTTGGAGATCGACGTGATATGCGAGGACCTCTCTCCTGTATTGGACATATGGAACAAGGAATATGGTGGCTCCGATTCCGTTATGACCTAGAATGGACTTGTTAATGGATGTGTGTCTAACATTGTATTCCTTTATACTCTATTTGTTGATCTCTGCTAAATATATATTTGTTTGGTGGTTGATAATTTATTCTCTTGCTTAACACCCTTCTCTAAGACGTATGAGCTTAGAGGTTATATATTGGCAGAAATCAGTGGTACGGTATGGATTGACTGAGTGGCATGGATCAGGGCTTTTGTTGAAAAGCAGAGTCTTGTGGTTGATGATCAAAGCACGACTTTAAATAGCATAGCTTTGTGTATAGCGTTAATTCAAGAGCCACACACCTCGGTTTGAGTCAGAAAAGGTACAAGGGACCCAAGGAGTGCATGACATTTCCTTTTAGCTATGGTTGGTGTCATGGTATGGAGCCCAGACATTTATTTACATTTACCAGTGGATGATAGAATGCGAGGTGCCTCGGATATATCGGTCACTACGGGGCCGATGGAAAGTTCGATAGGACCACGAAACGTGCGTTCAGGAATTGCCAATCCGCAAAAGTAAGTGAGGACCGACCTTGGAGGATCCAAGTGATCGCTAGCGTCCGAGCCCCGAGGCATTTGCTAGAGTGTCTCGGAACCAGCGAGGAGTACATCATTTGCCTCGACTCAGGATGGAAATCCAATTTCCAACACATGACATTTCAGTTTTAGTTGTAAAACCTAGTATGGCGACATGATATATGGTACCCATGCCGTCTATGATTGATACATTTATATTTGAAGTTGTTTTTGACACTATACACTTATAGTAATATCAAAATGATTTGTTTTAAATGTACCAAGCATGTTTGGCTATTATAAGGGAAAACTCTATCCTCCGACTTGCGTTGCATTGTGTGGTGGGACCTGAGTCTTATAATAGCTTCATTTTTTCGAAAAGCATTGCGCTATTTATAAACTATTTTATACACTGTTATTCTTGGGAGAAAATCCATTCCGTGTTATAGGGCGTGGTCCCTTGATTTACCTTATTTCTAAAGTAAAGTTTTAAATAACTATTTTAGTTCTCACACCAGTCCCATGACTGACCTGGAGTTAATTGTTTTAACCTAAAATCTGGGTGCCCATATTTTCCACATGGGTAGCTAGTAGTTTGGGTTTTGCAGATTATTTCTTTTCCTGAGATCCTGGAGTTTATTGGAAAGCTTTGTATCTGTGTATCTCTTTCAGTTGTCTTATGTATTATTTTTCTGCTGCTTTGTAATTTAAATCTCTGATATTTTTCTGATGTATATTATTTACTCATACTCTGTTATATTTTTATACTCTGACGTAATTGTTGTAATAGTAATGAAATGTTCTCTTTTTGCATTCTGATTTGTCGTGCTCTCATTACAATCCGTGTTTTCTGGTCTCCTCGGAGGCTAGCGAATTTGGGTCATAACATCTGTGGTGTCAGAGCTCTGGTTTACAGAACTCGAGAACAAGACATATTAGAACCAAACGAAAGAATTCATCAGAGATTGGATTAGTAATATCCAATGAGAATGACTCGTTAGAGATAGGATCAGTAGTATCCTAGAATGAGTTTCAAAGATTGTTATATTTTTTAAAATAAAAATGAAAACAAATCCTGTTTTTAAAATTTAAATATTATTATACGTATTTTAATATTTATTTTATTTTGATTTTGGACGATCGAGTATATGAAGATTTTACATATACGCCTAGCTATCGTGTATACAAAGTCTCAAATATACTGGGTGGATATAGAATCACACTCTAGTTGGCCGAGGATGATTCTACTGATGACTGTACCACATCAATAGTTTATTTTCGAGTTTCAAAAGTGGGATGTCTATATATTTCTAATTGATTGGTGTGAGAACCAAAACCTAGTTAGATTTTGTTGTTTGTGATTTGACACTGAAATATGATTTTTGAGTATATAAAAATTATATATTTGATAAGTTAACCAACTAATTGATTGATGGTTGTGATGTATGATTATTAGTTAACTAATAAAACCAACATGTGAATGAAAAGTAAATTTCAGCCAAATCGAATCAAATATTAAATTGAACTAAAAATTGATTGAAACTGCATACATGTACATATATATGTGTGTGAACAGGTCATAGCATGGAAGCTAAGAAGAGGAATAAAATTGTATGCCCGACAAATAGGTACATGTTTACTGTATTTATTGGGTTTTGATGACTTTATGAGTCGATTGGCTTTTTCTTTTTCTTTTGGATTAATGAGGGCCCTGTGAGGCAAGATGCGGTTTTAAATATTAGCCCGTACATAGGAAGTTAGGTGAAATTTTTCAAAAATTTAGGGTTTTAGCCGAATTTTTGAGAAATTAGAAAATTCATAGGAAATGAAAAGTTGAAGAATGAAAGCCAAAATGAAAGTTAAGTTTGTTTGTTAAACAACTTTCAGCTCTATAGGACGAAAAAAATTTAAGTGGGGGAGATTGTAACAACCCGGATTTTCAGAACCAATTTAAAATTCTCATTTTAGCTATTTTAATAGATTTTGAATATTCAAAATGATTTATTTTAAATAATAACAACTAAAAATTTATTTTAAATCGAAGTTCAAATATATATATATATATTTAATTTAAATATAATACGAGCCTGAAATGGCGCGGTAGTTTGGAAATTCGATTTTAAATTTTAAATGAATGCAAAGGATTCAAAAAAAAATCGGATTTTAGTAAAACCAGAAATGTTGGAATCTATTTAATTATATCTTTCCAACGAATGTGAAAATTTGATATTTCATAATATAAATTGAATGTTATGTCCATTTTAAAATTTAAAATAGTCGCTATGAAATTTATATATATTTTAATAATATATAGCCCTTAAAAATAGCCATTTTGCAAAGGGCCTCCTTTTCGACAAAACCAGTTTTGTTGAATCCGGAATTTCAAATTATTGCTAGGTTTCAAATGCCATAATTTTTGGAATTAATATGTGAGAATAGTAAATTTAAACGTGTTTGGTAATTTCAGTTTGAATTCAGTCGATTGGAAAATGACCATTTTTCAGATGGTCTCCAAATTTGACGAAATTAATTTTTTTTGGACTATATCGTCAAAAACATAGCTAGATTTATTTTTGGATTCAGTATGTGGCCCTGGTAAACTAAAATGTATGTTAAAATCAATTTTGAATGTTATATTAATTTATATTTTAATTTTGAAGAAAACTGAACAAAACAGTTGAACTGGCTTACAAAAAATATCCCATTATGTCCGAAATGGGGGCATTTAGCTGGGGGCGATAGTCATTTGGTTTGATTTGGAGTTCGTAGCTATAAAGTAGTATTTTTGGAATAAAAAATAAAATAAATTATTTATATAAATAGTCGGCCAATCAGGAAATTTCTTTAAAACCCTAAAATATTCCGCTCGTTCCAAAACGATTAACGGCTGCTGCAGCTCGAAATTTTGAGCTCAAATAACTTCTCCACGCTATAAAAATCAAAACTCCTTGAACGAAAATTGGATACTCTCTACAAGCTTCAAATTCATACGTATTGGAGCAATTTTCGTGGGTTGAGGAGCTCGGATTTCGAGTTGAAATGGCGTGACTTCGGGTGCGGATTGCGAGGTGGAAGAGGGTTTGGATCTGACATAGTGGGGAGGCGCGTGGAGCTGACACGAAGGCTCGTCGACTGGTGGCAGGGGATCAACTTCTGGCAATCGGTCTTGGTAGCGATGACGTCATTTCTGGTTTGAGCAAAGGGGTCAGCAGTATTACAAAGGAGATGACGAGGTTAACGGTAATTTATTAAATTAATTTCATTTTAATTATTTCGGAATGTAATTAGCATTTAAAAATACATATCTTTTCCATATGAGGTCCAAATCGCGTGAAACGGGATCCATTGTGATCGTGGGGACGAGAGCTTCACAACAAGACTAACCGCGTCCAATTTGGAGCACGTTAGGAATTTAGGCAAATTCAAATCCAAACTGTACTGAAACCATCAGTTAAAGACTCACGGAGTGGAAACCAATGTGAGAACACCTTCTCACTCCAATTAATTTATAGTTAAATATATTCTATTTATTGTACAAACCGTAGTTGTTTGTTTGGATTGTATTGGGGAAATTTGGATTGTGGTTGTAAAGTTGATTGTGAATTGATTGTGGAATTGTTTGAATTGATTGTGATTGATATGTATGGCGCGAGCCAGTATCAGGAGAGGGGTAATGCTGGACATTACTCCAGTTCTAATATCACGCCGTTATAATGCCAAAATTTTCTAAAATAAATATTGTTCATTAAAAATATAACTTTTAACGTGTATATGAACTGTATAAAATATTCATGTGTTGAATAAATTGTTTGAACAATAAAATTATCATTTTTATTGAATGTATGAACTATATAAAATATTCATGTGTTGAAATAAATATTTTATCATAAAAATATAATTTTTAACGTATATATGAACGACATAAAATTATCCTGAAATGAAAATAAATATTCATTAACAAATCAGACGATTTGTTCATGTACACCCATTTAACTGACATTGATTGCGACGATAAATTTTGCACATCGGCCAACTACACAAATAATATTCAGTATTTGTTGGTTGAAATCCCACACAGGTATTGGGATGATATTTGGCGTACACTAATCCTAATTGTTTAGTTGTATGTCAATCAATTGGTTGACAAACTGTTGTAAACGTTAATTATTTATATCTAATGCTCATACAGTTGTGTAGTGCACTTTGGCTGATGGTTGATTGTTTATCATTGTTGTTGTATACATGTGTTGTATGAAATCCACATAAATAACATTATATGGTAATTGGTTGGGTCTGATTCCAACACAAAAATAACTAATATTTTAAAATAATGAATATTTTAAAATAACGAATATTTCAAAATAATATTAAGTAAAGGATTAATGTGAATTCGATGTCCGATTTTGGTTGGACACGAAAACATTGAAGTATGTGAAGTCGTATTGATTAGATTTGCGCCATTTTAACGTAAACGATATTTATATCAATTTTATTCATTTTTATAATGAATATCGGAAAGGAAATGATTTCAAAATCTGATATTTTGAAAATATTATCATTTAAATATTACAATGATAAGGAGTATTCAATTTTATTAAACTAAAATGAAAGTGGGAATCATTTTTAAAATGAATTTATAAAATATGTTTTGAATGAAAAATATAATATATATATATATATATATTAATGACTTGAATAGAATGCGTCGTGACCGTTCGCGAATTTCGACCATTGACTTCAAATTGACATTACGGGAGATCCGACCGTCGGATTCTCCTAAAACAAGAACCTTGGGTTTGTATTGAAACGAGCTTTCCAATGAATATAAGAGATTTTAAATCTAACAGTTGGATTTGGAATTATGTTCAAATAAAATTTGGGAAAGGTCATTGTAAATGCAGCTCAATGACCGTTATGAAAATCGACTGAAAGGGCCTTAATAAAATTATTAAAAATATTAATAATTTGTGTAAAATCATAATAAATTATTTGGAAAGAATTTGGATGAAAAATTCCGCATTAGTAAAGATAAAAATATATTTTTATCAAAATGAACTAGTTATTAAGTAGAAAGATAATCCAACGTTTTTAAATAAGTTAATTGGAATTGAAAAAAAAATGGGATTTAAAATAACTAGAATTTTCCAATGTATAAGTTGGAATGAATTTGAATAGATATTATCTTCGGGATATTTCGATATTGGATTCTATGACTATATGGATATTGTGGAGGAATTTGGAAGATAGATATATATCATTATTCCCAATACAATATGTGTTGGTTTCAGGAATTTGATATTGAATGTAAGCCGATATTATTTTTATTTATAGCCTTATATTTAATATTGATTTGGATTTCGGGTTTGTCATGAATGGTGTCTTCAGTAATACTGTTCTTAAAGCCTGTGTGAAAAGAATAAATCTTTTAATTAAGATTATTGGAGTTTCCAATTATATTTAGTAATTAGAATAAAATGGAATGTGAATTGGGTTTATTGTGAACTGTGTTTTTAACAACATTCGTCCTTTAACCTGATTAACAGTGAAATGTTATTTGGAATATATAAATTTTTTAATTAAGATTAATGGAATTTTCCAAAGTTATGTTTTCCAATTTAATAAAATAAATTGGAATGGAATGGAATTCGATTTGGTAATAATCGAAGCGAGCTTCTGTGGAGGAAGACTGTTACTATATATGGAATTTAAAAGGCTTTGCCGTTATTCCATTTATATTATTGGTCGGATACGGAAATAGATATCGATTATATAATGATCTGTTTTCCGTGAAGATTCCATAATTAATGGAATGTGATTTTGGGTTTATCGTGAACCGTGTTTTAAATGACATTGGTTCTTTAACCCGGTTAAAAACATGATTACATGTCTAACATTGTATTTCAAACTGTATTGGTGATCTCTGCTAAATATATATTTGTTTGGTGGTGGAGAATTTATTCTCCTGCTTAACACCCTTCTCTGGTACATACGAGCTTAGAGATTATATATTGGCAGAAGTCAATGGTACGGTGTAGATTGTCAATGCGGCATGTTTGATTCCCCAAAGTTAAATAATCAATAATAATGATTGTTGGAAGATTAAAACTAAGTAGAGTTTTAATGAATCTTTAATTAGATTGAAATGTGAATGTGATAATGTAAATTATCAAATTTGGGAAATGATCGAGAATGGAGTATCACTGGTTTTACTCCAAACAATAGTTAAATCGTTAATTATATTTGAACGTGAAATGGTAATTAAATTTTACCAATAACACTATGGTGTTAGATATGTGGTATTACCAGTTTTGCTCATGGGATGAATAGGTTGGGGTAGGGAAATAAAATAAATGATTATTTCGGTAAGGCTCGATAATCCTGACTAGTTGATAAACCTTAATTTGGTTTAGAATTGATATCCAAACGAAGATTGAAGAATAAATTTATCTTTGATAAAAATAAATGGGAACCTATCCCTAAAGATGTGAATATTTGATTAAAAGAATATTCTGAATTGGAATGAGGTGTGTGTTGTGTTTGTGTAGCACTTGTTTATGAGATACGCGAGTTATTCGAAAAGACCGGGTTTATGCCCATTCTAGATAACCGATTCGACGATAAGTCGACGTTGAAGATGTTAGTTGAAGACCGGAGATCTTCACATCGTTTGGATGATTATTGATGCCTTGATTGAGATGTACACCTGAGACAAGGTAATAAGCAGTTATCATCCTGACGTACTTGGAGATCGACGTGATATGCGAGGACCTCTCTCTCCTGTATTGGACATATGGGATGAGGAATAAGGTGCATCCGGTTCTATTCAGACCCATAGCGGACTTGTAAATGGATGTGTGCCTGATATTGTATTCCTTTATACTGTATTCGTTGATCGCTGCTAAATATATATTTGTTTGGTAGCGGAGAATTTATTCTCTTGCTTAACACCCTTCTCTGAGACGTATGAGCTTAGAGGTCATATATTGGCAGAAATCAGTGGTACGATATGAATTGACTGTGTGGCATGCTGAGTGGCATGGATCAAGGCTTTTGTTGAAAAGTAGAGTCTTGTGGTTGATGATCAAAGCACGACTTTAAATAGCATAGCTTTTTGTATAGCGTTAATTCGCGAGCCTCACACCTCGTTATGAGTCAAAAACGGGATAAGGGACCCAAGGAGTGCATGATGTTTCCTTCTAGCTATGGGTGGTGTCATGTTATGAAGCTTAGACGTTTATTTATTTTACCTGTGTGGATGATGGAATGCGATAGGTCCAATAGGATTAGGAAACATGTGTTTAGGAATTGCAAATCCTCAAAAGTAAGGGAGGACCGGCCTTGGAGGATCCAAGGGCTCTCCAGTGTCCGAGCTCTGAGGTATTTGCTAGAGTGTCTCGAAGCCAACGAGGTGTACATCCCTTGCCTCGACTCATGATGGAAATCCAATTTCCAATACGTGACATTTCGATTTTAGTTGCAAAACCTAGTATGGAGACATGATATATGGTACCCATGTCGTCTATGATTGATACATTTATATTTGAAGTTGTTTTTGTCACTATACACATATAGTAATATCAAAATGATTTGTTTTAAACGTACCAAGCATGTTTGGCTATTATAAGGGAAAACTCTATCCTTCGGCTTGCATTGCGTTGTGTGATGGGACCTAAGTCTTATAATAGCTTCATTTTTCAGAAAGCATTGCGCTATTTATAAACTGTTTTATGCACTGGTATTCTTGGGAGAAAACCGGTTTCGTATTATATGGCGTGGTCCCTTTATTTACTTTATTTCTAAAGTAAAGTTTTAAATAACTGTTTTAGTTCTCACACCAGTCCCATGAATGACCCAGAGTTTATTGTTTTAACCTAAACTCTGGGTGCCCATATTTTCCATACGGCCAGCTAGTAGTTTTGGTTTTGTAGATTATTTCTTTTCTCAGGATCCTGGATTTACAGCTGGTGCTATGTTTGGAAAGCTTTGTATCCGTGTATCTCTTTTAGTTGTGTTATGTATTATTTTTCCGCTGCATTGTATTTTAAATCTCCGATATTTTTCTAAAGTATATTTTTTACTCATACTCTGTATATTCTTGTACTATGATGTAATTGTTATAATAGCAGTGAAATGTTCTTCTTTTTGCGTTCTGATTTGTCGTGTTCTCATTACAATCCGTGTTTTCTGGCCTCCTCGGAGGCCAGCGATTCGGGTCGTAAGGGCAATGAATTGAAAATGAGTTGATTTCATAAACATGTGAATTTTATATAATTATTCAAAGATTAGATGGAGGCGGCCATTTTTTTATGAATGAAAAATAAGGTGAGGAGGCTACGGAAAACAAGAGAACAAAGGATTTAGGTTTTAAGGAGAACTTTATTTATAGGAAAACATTGTTTCAATTTCAGCCATGCGTTTTTTTTATTTTAACGTATGCCCAGTGTTTATATTTGGTAATATTCATCAATTATATAAAAAAAATCTCAGTTTAAGTTATCCAATAAATTTTAGTTGAACGTTTCCTTTTTATGTATTCAATTCATTTTAAGTATTAACAATTTTCCATAAATTCCCACTTCATATAATTATCTATAATTAAATTTCAAAAACTAATCAACTTTATTTACATCAAAATAAAATTCAATTTAACTCAATTTTTACTCATATTAAATTCCCACTTTGATTATTCAATAAATATTCAATTTAAATTCTAACTATAAATTAATTAAGTCAATTTCATTCAAATACTTAAATATTAATTTTAATACTTACCAAAACAAACCAAATTTTAATTCCAATTATAATCAATAAAGTTACCATTCTTCAAGTAATTTGATTTCATTATTTACAAATTCAAAAATTTATTTAAATTATTAATTACGCCGACAAATTTTCATAAATGTATTAATATTAATTTCCAACCTTCCATGTTAACTAATATAAACAAGATCACAAAATTATTTAAAATCAATACATGTTATAATTATCAAAATAAGTTAAAATTAATCACTTAAACAATTCATTTAAGTTTCCACCATGCATTAATACAATCTCAATATTTAAAGTTTAATTCTAAATTTACTGACTTAATTAAGTCCAAATAACCCTCAATAATTACCATACAAATCAATTTATAATTTATATTTTAAATCCGCAAAAACAGTGACACTTATTACCAGTTGACCTTCATTATACAAACAACGAATGTATATTAGTACCATATTAATTAAATTAAAATTTCCAACATATATGAAAAACCATGGGATGTTACAAAAAACATAGTGTTATTGGTATGTTACAATCATCATGCAAAGAAATACTAGCTGAAAAGATAATTAGTTATTTCATAAATTTAGTATTTAAACCCTGTGCTTTTGTTCCAGCTGAAAAGATAATTTGAGTATCGTGTATAAAAGGCAATAAAAGAAAACAATATCCAGCTATTTTTTAATGAAGCATAATTTTGTGGTTAGTTTTGTTTGTTAAATCTCATCTTAAGTCAAGTTGGTCTGAAGCCAAGAAGCAATTAGCAAGGTGTCTGGTTCAAGGGAAGAAAAGAAAAGAAAGTGCTCTGATTGCACACTAAAGAAAGAATTTTTAATAAGAATGATTACAATCAACCAGTGATAGGGAAGCAAACAGATCAATACGTTGATCCAGACTTTGGTTCCTGTCAAGCAAAAGAACCGATGACCATGTATTTGTTAAGAGTGGTCAACACTATGTAGAAGTTAAACCGCAGGGGCTGACAAGAGGACTTGTGATAGAAAGGCTACTATCAATGATATTCTGCATGACCTATCTATGGAATACCCACATCACAAGTGGACAGCTTTAGACACGATTAGACTCATTTAGGTAGTTTTCTATACTTTATTGTTGGCTTTATTCAAAGGTTGGGAACTTTGAGTAAGCCAGATGTGCAGAAGAAATGGTATGTAAAGATGCATGTACAGCTTCATGGATGATTTTCAGATGGCGTGAGCTTCCCAATATCATTTGATAACTCATTGTCATGTTTGTTCTCTGTAACAACCCAGGTTTTGGTGATTACCATTCGTATTGAATTATAATTTAATAATGACTTTATAGAATTAATTGAGAAATAATTGGGTGGAAATTTAATAAAGAGAGATATTATTCATTTGAAGTGAATAGTATGCTCATGTATGAAATTATGTCTAATGGAATTTAAGCTCATGAGAAAAAGAAGCTTAATCTTGTTATAGAGGAATTGGGATTTAACGGGTGGAATATGGGTTAAGTTGAAAAAATAATATTTTGTTTGGTAAATGACCAATTTTGAGTACTTAGGATTTGGAAAGTAATGATTATGAAGAAAATATTGTTTTGAAACAATAAAAATGTAAAGATAATAATGAATATAAATTTGAGGAATATCTAGTTGCTTTTATTTGGAGTTTTTACTAAATCTTTTATAAGTAAAAGATTGTGTAAAACTATGCGTAACCAGAATAAAGTTTATGTAAATATATGTTAAAAAGATGTTAAAATGGTTGTAAAATGTTTAAAAGAGTACTAATAATGATAATCTTGAATTTAAAAATTTTAATTGGATTAAGCTTGTGTGTTAAAACAATTAGATTACTAATAATGTTCATTTTTATGTGAAAAGGTAAATTTTTTGTAAATTATGTAAAAATAATGTAAAAAGTGGTCAAAAATATGTACTAAAAATGTATGTTTCATATTTTTCATTAGCTTCGTATAAATTTTATAAGTTTTGAACTGTAAGCATAAGAGAATTGATGTAGAAAGTATGCATTGACTTGTATAAATGGCCATAAAGCTCTAATTATGTGTCCTAAGCCTAATCTAAAGGGTTAACGGGCTAATTCCTTGATAATTGTCAAAATGGGCTTAATTAGTAGAAGAAAAAAGGTGGAATTTTCTGGAGAAAATGACCGTACATCTCTTTCACAGAAAAGGATCATACTTCTCTTTTAGAAAACAACACTTCTTCTTCTAAGGGAATACAGTTAGAATCAATGGTGTTTCCTCCTAAAACATAAATCCCTAGCTCAAAATCATAATCTAAAGAGGAAATTTTCATCCCCAACCGAATCTACAACAGGTAATCAACATTTAAGAAATTATTTTTAAATTGGGAATTCTTCTCTGAGTTTATTTGCATCTTGTTTCTATTAGCTTCTAATTGATAATTCAAGGCCAAAACCCTGGGCATTCTTAAAACCCTAAAAAATCGAATAAAATCCCAAAAATTCTGAAATTTTGTTATGTTTTTACTAACTCACTCCAACACCTTTCCCCCAATTTTCATGGCATTTGATTTAGTTTTGGGTATCAAAAGTTTTCTTTCATCAAGCAATTTTTGGTTTAAATCTGGGCAGAAAACACAGCTTAGTAGGAAATCCATAATTAATTGTAGAAAAATCGGAAAAATTTTGAAATTTGGTTATGTTATTCTTAACTCAAAGTTGCAATTTTTTTGTAAAAATTTCGTAGGAAAAATATTTAGATTTGCTATGTCAAATCATGGCTGCAACAAAGGTCAGAATTGTAGTTTTTTTTATAAGGAAATCGGTGATGAGTCAAGGCATGCATGGTAGTTTGGGATGCTAAGGTAAGTAATAATACTCACATATGTTGGCCAAAACATAGTTGATGATTTTTTTGTCATGCATGCAGAGGCGTATCTACATTATGGCCAGCAAGGGCCAAGGCCCCATTTGGAATTCTGGAAATCTAGCAGAAGACGGTGAGTTCCAAGAGATTGCCCCACTTGAATTCTAGGAAATGCCCCACTTGGGCTTGTAAAGCACCCATATTTGGTCTTAATCACTCTACCATCAGTTGATTTCAACACATACTCACATATATATATATATATATATATATATATATATATATATATGTGTGTGTGTGTGTGTGTGTGTGTGTGTGTACAACGAAATCTAACTAAAACTTGCAATATGGGACTGATTTTGCCCTACCTCAACTAAAAAGTTGGATCCGCCACTGCATACATGCCTTTGGGAATTTGTTGATGGAACTATGTTTGATTTTATGCCAGTTAGATACATCTTCAATTGATTGAACTTCTGTCCATTGTTGATGCTGAAATGAATATAAGCCATACCTTTTTTTCTGTTTCTTATCCAAATTCAATGATTTTGTACTTTCCGGAAAGCATAGACATAGATCTACAACTTTCATGTTTCGAGTGTTCTAGAATTGTGAGGTTATCTTGGTCAAAAATTGAGGGTTTCTTATTGTTGATTTTATGAAATTTTTGCTGATTTCATCTAGGTATTTCCAAAAGTGATTTTACAATGGTTTTAAAAAAAAAGTGGTTATCTAAATAAGTATTTTGGAATTCTTTAAAATAATTTTCCAAAACTATTTATATATATTTTTATAATAAAGATAATTTAGATAATGATAATTTCCAGAAATCATTTTATATTCATAGTTTATGTAGTAAAAATTATTTTATAAATAATATTAGTTATTTTTACGAATTTTGGATATATGAGAAAGAAAATTTAAGCGATAAAGTAGAACATATGGTACGGGACATATGGAATTGCTTTACCGCTTAATATATGATGTACATGACGGAAATCCTTTTGAAGAATTATTTGAGAAAATTTATGATGTTACAAAATTTTGTACAAAATTTTATGGTTTGAGAGAACCCATTTATGAGTATATTCGATAAGGAACTATTTTTAGTTATATGTTATGAACGCCGATGTGACCACCCCATACCCGATAAGACGGTGGCAAGGGTAATCTATGGAATATAACACATAAATAGATAACAACAGAACAGAAATAAATAAATACACCAAATAATGTACAATAGAATACACTGGATAAATATAATCATCAGAGTTACACGGTATATAGGATCATACTTAGTACAAAATACAGTTCAGCTATACATAATTGTCTACTGCGGAAAAGAAAACATAATATGTACAACAGGAGCTGAACAGCATAAAAAGAGATAAATGATAGAATCCATCTTCAGCTCCAGCTATGCATAAAGAGCCTGCTAAAACCTGAATACAAGGCTGTCCGTGTAGAAAAAGGGGCACCTGAGTTTGCAAGTGAAACAAACTACGAGTCAGTCATGGGACTGGTATGAGAAATCTACTTAACACATTTTCAAATATGGCTAATCAAAGGACCACGCCACTTTCGCGGAACAGGTTTTCTCCATTGGATTGCCAGTGCTTTAAAACAAATAAATCTTTTAAACATCGCAATGTTTTTTTATAAAAATGAAGCCATTATAAGACTCATTTCCCATAACACAATGCATCACAAACTGAAGGATATAGTTTTACCTTATAATGGCCAAATATTCTTGATACGAGGAAAACAAATCATTTGAAATGCAAATTTTATTGTTTAATTCTTAATCAGACTCCAACTGTAAACTAGTAAGAGAACGATTCCCTAAGTATTAACCCCGAAGGCTGAAACCAACATCAGACCAATACCCAGGAAACCATCCGTCCTAGCTCGTTTCCAGTTAGTTTCTAATTTTAGATACAATCATAAATATCAATCATAGGCGGCATTAATGCCCCATACCACTATGTCGCCATATATAGGTATACAATCAAAACCGCACGATGTCGTATTTGGAAATTGGATTTCCGCCATGAACCAAGGCAAAAGATAGTCCTTACCGAATTTGAGACTGTCTAGCCCGAGTCTCAGGATCAGAACACATCGACCCTTGGATCTTCAGGGCCAGTCCACCGATGTGGATTAGACGAAATCCTGAACACTACGTCTCTCCGCCCTATGGGGCGTAAATGAGCCAACGAATGGCTCCATCGGTTCGAGAACGACCGATATATCCGAGGCGCCTCACTATCCATCATCCATATAAGTGAAATGTCAGGCCGTGTAAAAACACTGACACCTAGCTAGAAGGAAATGCATGTTCTCCCTGCAGTCCTCTCCCGTTTCTGGTTCATACCGGGGTGTGAGGCTCACGAACTCACGTTATACACAAAGCTATGCCACATAGGCGTTGCTTTGATCATCCACCACAAAGCTCTGCTTTTCAACAAAAGCTTTGATCATTGCATCTCAGAATGCCACACAGACAATTCACGCCATGTGACTGACGTTTATCAATCACACATAATGAAATCCAATGTCAGACACACAGTCTATTTACAAGTCCGTTCTGGGTCTGAACGAAACCGGAGGATCTTTATTCCTCGTATATCCATACAATCAACATGTACGTCCGGACGGCTACTACTTCAACCCCTTCTAGGTAGCTACTCCTATCATGAGCATCAGTAGCACCCCTCCATTCGACGTGAAGATCATCGGTCTTACATCATCTTCATATCTTCGACTTTCGAACGTAGATCAATTATTTGAAATGAGAATTAACTCGGCCTTTTCAAATAATTCACGTATATTTAGAATTTCAAATCAATTCATTTCAATGGTTAAATTATTCGATATCACTAATTTTGTCCTTTAGTGTAATTTTCGCGCCAAACACATTCAACCATCAAATATCACGCAAACCGAGCAAATTCAGTTTATTTCCATTCCACATCATTTATAATATTTTATCATGATTTATTGCTATTTTTATTTATTTAGAAATAGCCAATATATTCAAAACAACGCCTCAGGCCATAACGCGGCCGTACCGCTGTTTTTCTCCAGATTTGATTTATACATATCTGAAAATCTAACCATTGGATCTTCACAAATTTTATATCATTAGAAAGATCTTTTCAAAACGAATCCAACGGTTTCAGTTTTGGGGAAATCCGACGGTCGGATCACCCGCACTAATCGTTTGAAGTTATGATTTCAAAATACGAAATACAACTTCGTTATTCGATTTAACTTAATTATATTTATATATATTTATAAATATAATCGATCTTAGCACTGTTTTTCTTCAGATTTTAGTTAAACATTCTAGACAATCCAACTGTTGGATCTTTACAGAGTTGGTGCCGTTGGAAAGATATTTCCAAGGCAAACCCAATGGTTGTGGTTTCGGGAAAATCCGATGGTCGGATCTCCCGCACTAATCGTTTGAAATCACGGTTTCAAAATACGAACTGCAGCGTCGTTATTCGATTTATTTTAATTATATATATAATCGATTCTTCGATTTCAAAACCATATTCATTTTATACATTTGATAAAAATAATATTTTTATCCAATAGACATTTATTTCAACACTTCACCATTTTTAATAATTCATGCATATCATAAAAATGTAATTTTTATTGTAAAACGGTTTTTTTTCAAAAACACGACTATTTTATATAGTTCATATAGATAATAAAAATATGGTTTTTATTATAAAACAATTTATTTAAAAATACGAGTACCATTCAACCCATGAATTTCTATTCAACGAATGAATTTCTATTCAATACATGAATATTCTCTATAGTTTGTATATATAATAAAAATGTGATTTTTATTGTAAAACAATTTATTTAAAATACGAGTACCATTCAACACATGAATTTCTATTCAATGAATGAATTTCTATTCAACACATGAATGTTCTCTATAGTTTGTATATATAATAAAAATGTGATTTTTATTGTAAAATAATTTATTTCAAAACACGATTATTTTATATAGTTCAAACAGGTGATAAAAATGTGATTTTTATTATAAAAAAATTTATTTCAAAACACGATTAATTTATATACATGGATTTCTATTCAACAAATGAATATAGTCTCAACCAATGAAAATAAATCAAATACAGAAAGATTTCAGGAAATTTCGGTAGCATAACGGCAGGGTAGTTAAAACCGGGACCGTCCCTAGTACGGCTCCTCGCTCTACCTTAAATCCTCGCAGTTTTTGACAATGGGGATTCATGCATCTAGTTCGCAAGCAGCGGCATGTTTTATTTTCATTTCCACAATCCTATTTTAATTTGTTTTCAACCATAGATGGGTATTTTTCAACCACAATCAATCATTCTCAACCACAAACAATTTACATCAACCATTTGCGTTATTCACCAAATTTCACATCAACCAAATAACCCAAACAATATCACAACCAATAAATATCGTCCATGGTCTGTGGACGAGGGGAGTATATATATATATATATATATATATATATATTCGTATATAAATATATTTCATTTCACTTCAATTCATTTCAACGCACATATAATTTTTACAACGCATATATTACTTATACATCGAACATACAACTTATACAACGCTTATACATGAGGTGTACAACGCTTATATAACTCATACATCGACTATATAATTTAGACGAGTCATTGTTTTTCCATATCGTTTATAATTTAGAAATCTCACATTGGGTTCCACTCCACCAAAAATAGCAGAAGGCTCAGAAAAATATGCGGTCTCTTCTAGAATGTGGAAGGCGTCCACACGAGTCCACTGTCTGTTGTTTCACTGGATTTCATCAAGAAAAGAAAAAGATATGATTTTTACAGTAAAATCATAAATGATAGCGCTTAGAAGTGCTATTAAAATATAAAATAATTTTGAACTGCCGTTACCTATCTTGAATCTTCGAAACTGAGGTTCGAATTAAAATCAAATCCGCTGCACTTCATCGAAATCCAACTGCACCATGTTGAAGGGCCTCGAGTGGGCCTCTGCGCTAGGAAGATGGTGGAGCTCGAACTCCAACCCTGGCCGGAAATCGGTGCGAAACTGGCGAACTTTGGAGGGTTCGTTCTCGCGATAGGCTGCACGATAGGAGGTAGGGTTTGTTTTGATTTGAAGAGGATGATGAGTACTTCAAAAACCTTAACTGCAGCGGTGGCTATCGGTGCGTGTGGGAGGAGGAATCAGAGGGGGAAGTTTTGAAGCTATTCCGCCGTTCGTCGAGAGGAAGATCAGGGAGAGAGAAGGACCTTTGACCAACGATATTTTTTATTAATTTATATATTTTTTAAATTTCGAAAATATCCTCCTTCACCCATGAACCCCAATTCTAGCCCAACGACTGTCGTCCCTAGCGTTTTACCCCCATTCCGAACACAATGAGATATGCTTCGTAGGCCCATTCGACTGTTTTAGTCAGTTTTCTTTCAAATTAAAATATAAAACATTCAATATTTAATTTGAACGTACATTTCAATTTGCCGGGGCCACATACTGATTCGAAAAATTCCAGAAAAATAAATCTAGCTATGTTTTGATGATACGGTCCCAATAAAACTAGTTTCATTGAATTCTGAGATTGTTTGAAAAATGGCCAGGATCCAATTTAACTGTAATTGACTAAAACACATTTTCATTTGCCACGCTCACATACTAGCTTCAAAAATTATGAAATTTGAAACCTAGCAATATCTTCACATCCCGAATCCAACAAAAGTGGTTTCGTCAAATTCCGAGGTCGTTTGCAAAATGTCTATTTTCACGGGCTATATAAATTCTATAGCGACCTTTCTGAAAATTCATTTGGCCATAACTTTTGACCTTCGCTACGAAACTTCGATTTTTCAGATTTGTTAGAAAGTATTCACTAACAGATTTAAATATTTTTGGTTTCACTCAAATCCGTTTTATTTTGCACTCGGCACAGTCAGTCAAAGTTTGAATTCAATTTTTGAAACTACCGCGCCATTTCAGGCCATGTTTATAATTCAAAGTGATTATATTCAATTTCAAACATCGATTCAAACTAATTTTTCCACCTTGTTATCTAAAATATTTATTTTAAATATTTAAAATTCACTATAATAGCTAATTTAAAAATTTTAAACTGGTTCAAATTTTACGGGTTGTTACAGCCGATGAGATGAGGCGTGTTAGATGTTAAAATTTCTTATTTGGGAATCACGGTTATAATTAACTATCACGATGTTAGTTTAGTTGCAATAAGACGAGGCAAGCTTCTTTATGATAATTTCACGATGTCGAGAGGTTTTATGATGATTTTTCACTTGTCTATAAAATGAGACAAGTCACGATGTTAATAGTACCCTTCAATGAGATGAGACAAGTAGGGTATTTTATTTACGCCAATGGGATGAGGCATAGTATATATATTTTTTGATGTTTATGACGTTTTATGAGGTTTCTGATGTGGTATCAACTATCGGCTAGTAAACCGTTAGGCACAAACATATGGTATGGGACATATGTTTATACCTTATCTGTTCCTATCCAAGAAGTAGAGGCACATTCGAGATGTTACTAGTACTATTACCAAGTACATGATTGGAGTCATCACGATGATTTTGACTATAGCCATCACGATGATCATGATGTATATGACTCCAATCACCATGATGTCATTACTCGGATTTGTGACTAAGGGCAACGCGATGTTTCGGCTATAGTCATTAAGATGTTTTGTCCCTAGTCATCACAATGGATGGACCAACATGTAGTACTAGTCAAGATGTAAGCACATGCTGTATTTCTTGAAGTTTCCTGATGTTTCGATTTCGCCATTTCGATGATGATACTTTATTATTGCCTTATGTAAAAAAAAAGAGACTTATTTATATGCATGTTTAATGGTTGTTTCTAATATGATGTTTCGAATTATAGGGAGATATTCCCTTCCTTTTAAGTCTTTAATGACATTTAATTCACCTTGTCCATGATATGAGGCAGAAGCTATATTAGTTATGCCTTACATTTAATATTTAGCTTGTTGATGTTTTATTTTTAAGTGTAGTTTTTCCACTTGAGTGTAGCCTTGTTCTAATTATCACTTCTACTTCTAAAGAAGAGATATCATTCTTTCTTAGAAGGAAGTAACCCTATTATGACATGGTATCCTTTAGGAAAAAGTATATCATATCTTTCATTTACTTAACTTTATCGTGTTCTCAGTTTTACTGATGAGTTTTGCTAGGTTGACCCATGTGTTTTCACTCGAGTCAGACCGAGTTTGTTTCAAGTTTTAGCTTCTCTTTGGACATAGCAGTTTCTTGATTCTTCCCTGTGGGATTGAGTCCTTCTCTTGGAATTGTTTAGCATTTCTTTGGGATTAGTTGAATGGTTATTCATTGCCTTTCGTTTATAGAATAGTTATCATATCAATTTGCCGTAGCATTTGTATTATATTGAGATGTATCATTGTATATGTAAGTATGTATATTTGTATCTATATTGTTCTATGTTGAGATAGTCGTTACTTATGGTGTTTTATTCTGATAGATCCATAGCTATCTATAGCTTTGCATTATCGATTTATTGAGTATGTTGATCCACTTGAGTTGATAAAAAAACAAATAGACGTCACTTGTCAACATATTCAATAGATTGTTAAGACAAGGTTATAGTTAGTCACCCCTAACCAACCCTATTCTCTGCATTAGAGGACGAAATTACTATGTAATTCTCTTTGTTAATGTGGGTCTCGGGGTGGGGTGTTACATTTTGGTATCAGACCAGGATTTTAGAAAAAAAATACAATAAACATATAATAGTGACATATATAACGATACATCCAAATATTGTACGAATGCTACTAACTCTATCTTTGAGCTATTGCCTTTCTTTGATTCTTTGAGTTGATAATTTGGGATATGTCTTGGAATATTTGTATTCTATAATATTCCAAATTAATCTGACGATGTCTTATCGTAAGAGTAAATCTATGGATTTATTCTATTTGAGTCAAGCATTCTAAGAATATTTCGATGTTTTTTTTGTGGTTTTGTTTTTTTGAGTAAATTACAAACCGTGCTTGTGAAACCTTTTAAAATAAAGATCTATTTAAGAGTGAAATTAAAATCTTATTTGTGCAGTGGAATAAATTGAAATTAATATGAAAGAATTTATTTTATAAAATATGATTTTCTTTCGTGTTCGACCATCCATTCGAGTGTTTTAAAAATTATGGTCAGTACGCCTAATTAATGATATCGACAGGGATTTCTTAAATGCTGGGATGAGACAATCATACATAGTGAGAAATTTTAAATTCATTTTATTAAGAATCTTTGTTAAGAAGCTTAAGAGTTTTCTCGTAAAGAGGAACTGAAACTAGGTTTTCTAAGTAATAAAAATCTGGAACCATAAGAATTTTTAAATCTATATCCATCTGCTTAGGTCATCTAAATTCCTTATGTTCCTATTGCCTTGGCGCAATAGTCTAATGATTTGCATATTGCAGTCATTTTGGTTTGTGGCTCTTAAGTAAAACACATTCTTTTGGATTTTTCTACCAATTTTGATGTTTATTCCCTTATCAATGTAGTTTTAAGTTGTAAAATACAAAAAAAAAATTGGTTCATTATTCCTTTGAGGTCTTATTTTGGGATAGAGTTGAGTTAAATCTCAACTTATTTTGAGGAGATTTGGGAATTATTTTTTTCTGATTGATTTTTGCGAGGCATTTTAACCTTCGCATTCTTTTTCGAATGTGAGGTGCCTTCAAAATTTTGAGTTGATGCTTGGAAAACTCCCAAAATTCGATTATCCCTATATAGATGTAAATGAATGTTTATAGAAGGGCCAAGCGCTTACCTTCCTCCTTGCCTTCGCCTTAATTAAGAGATAAGGAAATTTTGATTTCGTGCTTGTCTAGCTTTCATTCGATAGATCAGACTAAAAACTTGAACATGGTCTTTCCATTAGAAATAGTGAGGACGCAATTTTTTAAGGGAGAAGCCTGTAACAACCTAGGTTTTGGTGATTACCATTAGTATTAAATTTATTTAATAATGACATTATAGAAGGAATTGAGAAATAATTAGGTGGAAATTTAATATAGAGAGATATTATTCATTTAAAGTGAATAATATGCGCATGTATGAAATTATGTCTAATGGAATTTAAGCTCATGAGAAAAAAAACTTAATCTTATTATAGGGGAATTGGGATTGAACAAGTGGAATTTGGGTTAAGTTGAAAAAATAATATTTTGTCTAGTAAATGACTAATTTTGAGTACTTAGGATTTGGAAAATAATTAGTATGAAGAAAATATTGTTTTGAAACAATAAAAATGTAAAGATAATAATAAATATAAATTTAAGGAATATCTAGTTACTTTTGTTTGGAAGTTTTCACTAAATCTTTTATAAGTAAAAGATTGTGTAAAACTATGTGTAACCAAAATAAAGTTTATGTAAATATATGCTAAAATGATATTAAAATGGTTGTAAAATGTTTAAAAGAGTACTAATAATGATAATCTTGAATTTAAAATTTTTAATTGGGTTAAGCTTGCATGTTAAAACCATTAGATTGCTAATCAAGTTCATTTTTATGTGAAAAGGTTAATTTTTGTGTAAATTATGTAAAAATAATGTAAAAAGTGGTCAAAAACATATATTAAAAATGTATGTTTCATATTTTTCATTACCTTTGTATTAATTTTATAAGTTTTGAATTGTAAGCGTAAGAGAAAGGGTGTAGAAAGTATGTACTAACTTGTGTAAATGGCCATAAAGCTCTAATTATGCGTCCTAAGCCTAATCTAAAGGGTTAATGAGCTAATTACTTGATTATTGTCTTAACGGGCTTAATTATAGAAGGAAAGAGGCAGAATTTACTGGATAAAATTTTCAGAGAAAAGGATCGTACTTCTCTTTTAGAAAACAACACTCCTTCTTCTCAAGGGAATACAGTAAGAATTCATGGTGTTTCCTCCTAAAACATAACATCCTAGCTCACAAATCATAATCAAAGGGGAAATTTTCATCCCCAACTGAATCTGCAAGAGGTAATCAACATTTAAGAAATTTATTTCATTTAAAATTCATTCTTTTAGTTTTAAATTGAGAATTTTCTCTGAGTTTACTTGCATGTTGTTTCTATTAGCTTCTAATTGATAATTCAAGGCCAAAACCCTAGCCATTCTTAAAATCCTAAAAAATCAAATGAAATCCCAAAAATTCTGAAATTTTGATATGTTTTTACTAAATCATTACAACATCTCTTCTTCAATTTTCATGGAATTTGGTTTATTTTTGGGGTATCAAAAGTTTTCTTCCATCAAACAATTTTCGGTTTAAATCAAAGTTAAAAAACAACCCGAAAAATCTGAGCCAATTTAAAATTTTTATTTTGGCAATTTTATTGAATTTTGGATATTTAAAATGAATTATTTTAAATAATAACAACGAGAAATTTATTTTGAATAAAATTGGATTGTATATATCTATTGGAATCGACGTTAGAATATAAATATTTATTTTTAATTATAAAAGGAATTGAAAATGGCGCGGTAGTTCGAAAATTCGATTTCAAATTTCAAATGAATGTACAGGATTCAAAACAAACTGGATTTTGGCGAAACCAAAATATTAAGTTCTATTTGAAAATATCTTTCCAACGAATCCGAAAAATTGAAATTTCACAGCGGGAATAAAAATTTATGCCCAGTTGAAAATTCAGAATAGTCGCTATGAAAATTTGGCCCTTAAAAACGGAAATTTTGCAAACGACATCCGTTTTCGACGAAACCATTTTTGTTGGATCCCAGATGTGAAGTTATTGCTAGATTCCAAAATTCATAATTTTTCGAATCAGTATGTGAGCGTGGTGAAGTAAAACGTGTTTTGACAGTTTCAGTCAATTTGGATCAACCAGGAAATGGCCACTTTTCAAACGGTCTCCAAATTTGACGAAATTAGTTTTGTTATAACTGTATCGTCAATACGAAGCTAGAAAATATTTTTCGGGAATTTTTAGAGTCCGTATGTGGCTCTGATAAATTAAAATGTACGTTCAAATTCAATGTATAGATTTATATTTTGATTTTTATGGAAACCGATCGAAACAGCCAAACTGGCTTATGATACATATCCCATTGTGTTCGGAATGGGGGTAATTAGTTATGGACGACAGTCGGTTGGTCTCGTTTGGAGGTCGAAATAAAAAGGTGCTTTTTGAAATTAAAAATAATTATATATATATAATTATACCCTTACGTCTCTCTCTCTCTCTCCCTCTATTTGATTTCAGATTAAAAAAAAGGAAAAAAGGGGAGGAATCGCGATCTCCCCTAGGCTATCCATCGCCCTCGCCGCCGCGTCAGGAGGAGGCGCCGCTGAAGGCTCCTCTCCTCCCCCCCGACCGACATCGCTCCCCTCTCCAATGATTTCCCCCTTCCTCCACGTGAAAACCGCACCCCCTAAACCCCCAATCAACCCAATCCATCGCCTTAACCGCCCCTAGTCCCACCTCTGGCAAAGGACGCCACCCTCCGCCGAACCACAGCACCTCCCCGACGTCAAACCCCCCTCCTTCCCTCCGGTCAGCACCGTAAGTCCTCCCCTTCCTTTTTTCTTTTTATTTTTATTTATGTTTTAACTTTTTGCTTTAGAAACTGAAAATTTTCCTATAGGAAAGATGAATTATGTATTTTTTTTATAGAAAAGAATATATTTTCAACTTAGAAAAGAATATAGTTTTAACTTAGAAAAGATTATATTTTTAAATATGGAAAGCTTAGATTTTTAAAAATGAAAAGCTTAGATTTTTAAATATAAAAAGTTGAGATTTTTATTTCAAGGAAGGTAAAGGTTCGATTTTTATCATGACGTAACGTATAGAAAGATTTGATTTTTATAATGAAGTAGACAAAATAAAAATCTAATTTTATATATCATAATATTGGATAGAAATATAATTTTACCATAGGAATAACAAGAAAAAAAAATCTTTGGCGAATTAAAATTATAATTTTTATATAGAAAGCGGTGTTATAAAAATATAATTTCTATAAAGAAGTAACAATATATGAAGCGATATAAAAATATAATCTTTATAATGTATGTAGCGTTATGTAAAAATATGATTTTTATAATGAAGTTGTGATAGACATTCGATTTTTATATATATGAAGTAGAAATATAAATAATGATTTATATGTATATATAACAACAATATAAAGAAGTGATTTTTACATACATGACAACCATATAAAAATGTGATTTTTATATGTAAAGCGTAATGATCAAAATGTGATTTTTAATATCAACTGCGTGAAACAGATGACGATGGAACGAACTGAAATCAAAATGGAATCGAAACCGTCTTTTACAGAATGGAGGAGTGGGTCTCAAAAGTGAGAACTTCTCATTTTAATTTATTTTCAAGTTAAAATATATACTAGGATGCAGATGTGCTTAGCAACACCCGATACCCGTTGTCCACAGACCATGAACGAGTTGTTTGTTTGTGTGGTTATGTTGTAAAAATTGATTGTGTGATGTGGAATGGAATAAAATATTTTATAGTTAAAAATATAATTTTTAACGGGTATATGAATTAAATAAATATTTATAAACAAATCAGATGATTTGTTTATGTACATACAATTGACTGATGTTGATTGGGACGATAAATTTTACACATCGCCCAACTGCACAAATAAACTTTATTATTTTTTGTTCGAAAACCCCACACGGGTATTGAGATGAAATTGGACATACACTAATCCCAATAATTAGCTGTATGTCGATCGATTGATTGACAAGATGTGTAAGCATTGAATATTTATATTTAATGCTTATGCAGTGCAGAATGCACTCTGGATGATGGTTGAATGCTTTTGATTGTTGTTGTATACACGTGTGTATGAAATCCATATAAATCACATTATATGGTAATTGAATGTGTCTGATTCCAGTTCAGAAAGAATGAATATTTTAAAATAATGAATATTTTAAAATAATATTCAGTAATGGATCAAAAATGTGATTTTGATGTCCGATTTGGGATGGACACAGATATATTTAAATATATAAAGCCGTGTTGATTAGATTAACACCATTTTGACATAAACGATATTTATATCGATTTTATTCATTTTTATAATGAATATCGAAAAGGAATTGATTTCAAAATCTAATGTTTTGAAAATATTATCATTTATATATCGATGATATGGAATATTCAATTTGGATTAGAAATTGAATATGAAGTTGAAATCGTTTGGGAAACGAATTTAAAATGATTTATAAAATATGTTTTAAATGGAAATCGACGAAATATATAGTATATATATTATATATATAATATAATGGCCCGAATAGAACGCGCCGCGCTGTGACAGTTCGCGAATTTCGACCACTGACTTCGAACGGACATTACGGGAGATCCGACCGTCGGATTCTCCTAAAACAAGAACCATTTGGTTCGTATCGAAAAGAGATTTCTAACGAATACAATAAATTAGAAATCTAACGGTTGGATTTGGAATTATGTACAAATCAAATTTGGAAAAGGTCGTTGTAAGTGCAGTTCGATGGCCATTTATGGAAATCGACTGTACGGGCCTTGATAAAATTATTAAAAATATCAATAATTAGTGTAAAATCAAAAGAAATGATCTGGAAAGGATTGGGAAGAAAAATCCCATTTTTGAAAAGATAAAAATAGATTTTTATCGAAATGAACTAGTTATGATCTAGAATTATAATCCAAATATTTTTAAAATAAATAAATTGGATTTGAAATGGTTTTAAAAATAACCAGAATTTCCAATATATAAATTGGAAATGGATTTTAATCGAAATTGTCTTCGGAATATTTTGATGTTGGATTTCGTTATTATACAGATATTGTTATGGAAATTTGAAAGATACATATATTTCGTTATTTCCAATACGATATTTGTTGATTTTAGAATTTGATATTGAATATAAGCCGATATATTTTCTATTCAGAGCCTTGTATTTAATATCAAATTGGATTTTGGGTTTATCGTGAATGGTATCTTTAATAATACTGTTCTTAAACCCACTGGAGTTAAGATAATTAGAAACTAACTAGAGATTGGTTAAGTTGAATGGTTTTCTGGGTATTGATCTGATGTTGGTTTCGGCCTTCAGGGTCAACACTTGGGGAATTGTTCTCTTACTAATTTACGGTTAGAGACTGATGGAATGTGAATTGGGTTTATCGTGAACTGTGTTTTTAACGGCACTCGTTCTTTAACCCGTTTTACAGTGAAATGGGATTTGGAATTTATAAATCTTTTGTTAAGATTTAAAGGGGATTTTTCAAAATAAAGTATTCTAATTTAACATATTACATTGGAATTGAATGAAATTCGATTTGGTAATAATCGAAGTAGGCTTCTGTAGAGGAAGACGGTTAATATATATGGAATTTAAAAGACCTTTTCATTATTCCATTGATATTATCGGTTGGATATGGAAGTTTATATCGATTATATATATCGAATTGTTTTCCCTGAAGATTCCTTTGTTAATGGAATGTAATTTTAGGTTGTCGAGAATGGTATCTTTAATAATACTGTTCTTAGACCCAATGGAGTTAAGAAAATCAGAAACTAACAGGAGATTAGTTAAGTTGAATGGTTTCTTAGGTAGTGATCTGATGTTGGTTTCGGCCTTCGGGGTTAATACTTAGGGAATTGTTCACTTGCTAATTTACGGTTAAAGGATGATGGAATGTGATTTTGGTTTTATCGTGAACCGTGTTTAAATGACATCGGTTCTTTAACCCAGTTAAAGACAGGATATGATTTCCCAAGTTAAGCCATCGTTAATATTGATTTTTAGGAAGATTAAAACCAAGTGGAGTTTTAATGCATCTTTAATTAGATTGAAATGATATCCAAAGGAAGATTAAAGAATAAATTTAAAGAATTTATCTTCGATAAAATTAATGGGAACCATTCCCAAAGTATATGAATATTTGGATAAAGAAATATTCTGGATTGGAATGAGGCGTATATTATGTTGTGTTTTTATAGCACTTGTTTATTATATACATGAGTTGTTCAAAAAGGTCAGGTTTATCCCATTCTGAATAACTTATTCGACGATGTGTCGAGGATAAAGACAGTGGTTTAAGACCGGAGGTCTTCTCATCGTTTGGATGATTACTGATTTCTTTATTGGGCTGTACACCCAAGGCAAGGTAATAAGTGGTGATCATCCAGACGTACTTGGAGATCGACCAGATATGCGAGGACCTCTCCCCTGTATTGGATATATGGAGGAGGAATAAGGTGCCTCCGGTTTCGTTTAGACCTAGAACAAACATGTAAATGGATGTGTGTCTGACATCGGATTTCATTCTGTGTGATTGATATACATCGGTTGCATAGTGTGAATTGCCTATTTGGCATGCTGGGATGCAAATGTTCAAGGTTTCTATTGAAAGGCAGAGTCTTGTGGTTGATGATCAAAGCACGGCCTTTGTGGCGTAGCTTTGTGTAGCATTAATTCGCAAGCCTCACACCCCGGTGTGAACCAGAAACGGGAGAGGACATCAGGGAGGACATGCATTTCTTTCTAGCTAGGAGTGGTGTCAGCATTTTGCAAGACCTGGCATTTTACATATGTGGATCATGGATTGGAGGTTCCTCTGTTATATCGGTCGATCATGGGCCGATGGACTCATTTGGCTCATTTACGCCCCATAGGGCGGGGAAATGCAATGTTCAGGCATTTTAATCCACATCGAGTGGACCGGCCCTGACTATCCAAGGGTTACTCAAGCTATGATCCTAAGACATGGTAGGCTAGATTGTCTCAAAGCGGTATGGATGATCCCTTTGCCTTGGTTCAAAGATGGAAATCCAACTTCCAATACGTGACATTTGCGGTTTTGATTGTAGAGCCTAGTATTGGCGACATGATATATGGTACCCATGCCGTCTAGGATTGATACATTTATATTTGAAGTTGTTTTATACATTATGCACTTATAATAGTATCAAATGATTTGTTTTAACGTACCAAACATGTTTGGCTATTATAAGGGAAAACCCTATCCCCCGGCTTGCGTTGCATTGTGTGATAAGACCTGAGTGTTATAATAGCTAAACTTTTCCAAAAAGCATTGCTCTGTTTTGTTACATGCACTGGTATTCTTAGGAGGAAACTCTTTCCACGTTATATGGCATGGTCGCTTGATATATCTGATTTAAAGTAAAGTTTTAAATAGCTGTTTAGTTCTCACACCTGTCACATGACTGACCTGGAGTTTATTGTTTTAACCTAAACTCTGGGTGCCCCTATTTTCCACACGGGCAGCTAGTAGTTTTGGTTTTGCAGATTTATATCCATAGGATCCTAATTTACAGCTGGAATGATATTCGGAAAGCTTTGTATCTGCATATTATTTTCAGTTGTGTTTTGCATTATTTTCCGCTGCATTGTAACTTGTAAATCTCTGATATTTAGTAAATGTGTAATATTTATTCATACACTGTATATTCTTGTATTCTGATGAAATTGTTGTAATAAGCAATGAAATGTTCTTCTGTTTGTGTTCTGATTCGTCTTGTCCTCAAAGCAATCCGGGCTTCCCTTTACAGGGAAGTTTGGGTTGTTACAATGCAACTTAGTAGGAAATTCATAATTAGTTGTAGAAAAATTGAAAAAAATATGATATTTGGTTATGTTATTCTTAAATCAATGTTGCATCTTGTGTAAAAATTTCGTAGGAAAATACTTAGATTTGCTATGTTAAATCATGGCTGCAACAGAGGTCAGAATTGTAGTTATTTTTGGGGAAATTGGTGATGAGTCAGGGCATGCATGGTAGTTTGGGATGCTAAGGTGAGTAATAATACTCACATATGCTGGCTAAATCATAGTTGATGATTTTTTTTTTCTCATACATGACTTTTGGAATTTGTTGATGGAATTGTGTTTGATTGTATGCCACTTAGATACATCTTCAATTGATTGAACTTCTATCCATTGTTGATGCTGAAACGAATATAAGCCATATCTTTTTTTTTGTTTCTTATCCAAATTCAATGATTTTGTACTTTCCGGAAAGCATAGACATGGATCTATAACTTTCATATTTCGAGTATTCTAGAATTATAAAGTTATCTTGGTCAAAAATTGAGGGTTTCTTATTGTTGATTTTATGAGATTTTTGCTGATTTCGTGCAGGTATTTTCGAAAGTGCTTTTTACAATGGTTTTGAAAATAAAGTGGTTTTCTAAATAAGTATTTTGGAATTCTTTAAAATGATTTTCTAGAACTATTTATATATAGTTTTATAATAAAGACAATTTAGATAATGATTGTTTCCAGAAATCATTTTATATTCATATTTTATGTAGTAAAAATTATTTTATAAATAATATTACTTATTTTTACGAATATTGGATATATGAGAAAGAAAATTTAAGTGATAAAGTAGAACATATGGTACGGGACATATGGTATTGTTTATCGCTTAATATATGATGTACACGACGGAAATCCTTTTGATGATTTATTTGAGAGAATTTATGATGTTACAAAATTTTGGACAAAATTGTATGGTTTGGGATGAGGCGTAATATATATATTTTATGATGTTTATGATTTTTTATGAGGTTTCTGATGTGGTATCAACTATTGGCTCGTAAACCCTTAGGTACAAACGTATGGTATGGGACATATGTTTCTACCTTATGGGTTCCTATCCGAGAAGTTGAGGCACATTCGAGACGTTACTTCTACTATTACAGAGTATGTGATTGGAGCAATCACGATGATTTTGACTATAGCCATCGCGATGATCACGATGTCTATGACTCCAATCACCATGATGTTATAACTTGGATTGTTGACTAAGGGCATCACGATGTTTCGGCTATAGTCATTAAGATGTTTATGGCCCTAGTCATCATGATGGATGGTACCAACATGTAGTACTCGTCAAGATGTAAGCACATGCTATATTTCTTGAAGTTTCTTGATGTTTCGATTTCACCATTTCGATGATGATACTTTATTATTGCCTTATGTAAAAAAAGAGACTTATTTATATGCATGTTTAATGGTGGTTTCTAATATGATGTTTCGAATTCCTTTTGGGTTCTATTAAGTTGTATTTGAGATATATTTATAATCGTACCGACGAGATGAGGTATAATTTATAAAGATTCTTTTATGATCTATTTTAGTGATAATCTAAGATGTATTTATAACTATATCCTTGAGATATGGCATAATTTTTGGAGATTCTTTTATAATGAATTTTAATAATGGATTTGAGATATATTTATATTTATATCGATGATATGAGGTATAAATTATGTAAATTGTTTTAAATGATTTTAAATGATGGATGCAAGACGTATTTATATATATACCAATGAAATGAGGTATAATTTATTTTGAGATTTTTTTTATAATGAGTTTAGTAATAGATTTAAGATGTTTCTATACTTATACCAATGAAAAGAGGTATAAATAATTAAGAACATTCTATAGATGATCTTTACGATATGTTTGTATGATATTTTGAGATTTTATTATATGTCTCTGAGATAAGCATATCTATATTTGTTTATTTATTATACGGGGGGAGTATACTTTGATGTATAGTTATGCTAATCCCTCTTCTAGGGAGATATTACCTTCCTTTGAAGTCTTTAATGACATTTAATTCACCTTGTCCATGATATGAGGCAGAAGAAATGTTAGTTAACCCTTACATTTAATACTTAGCTTGTTGATGTTTTATTTCTGAGTGTAGTTTTTCCACTTGAGTGTATAATTATTCTGATTATCGCTTCTACTTCTAAAGAAGAGATATCATTCTTTCTTAGAAGGAAGTAACCCCATTATGACATGGTATCCTTTGGGAAAAAGGATATCATATCTTTCATTTACTTAACCTTATCGCTTGCTCAGTTTTACTGATGAGTTTAGCTAACCTGACCGTCTGTTTTCACTCGGGTCAGACCGAGTTTGTTTCAGGTTTTAACTTCTCTTTGGACGTAGTAGTTTCTTTATGCTTCCCTGTGGGATTGTGTTCTTCTCTTGGAATTGTTTAGCATTTCCTTGAGATTAGTTGAATGGTTTTTCATTGCCTTTCGTTTATAGAGTGGTAATCATATCACTTTGTTGTAGCATTTGTATTATATTGAGATGTATCATTTTATATGTATCTATACTGTTCTATGTTGAGATAGTCATTACTTATGGTGTTTTGTTCTGATAGATCCATAGCTATCTATAGGTTTGCATTATCAATTTATTGAGTATGTTGATCCACTTAAGTTGTTAAAAAAACAAATAGACATCACTTGTCGACATATTCAATAGATTGTTAAGACAAGGTTATAGTTAGTCGCCTCTAACCAGCCCTATTCTTTGCATTAGCGGACGAAATTACTATGTAATTCTCTTTGCTAATGTGGGTCTCGGGGTGGAGTGTTACATTCTCTCAGAAGGATTCAGGTTCTGGTATGTTTTGTTCTCTCATTTTTACCTAGTCCAATGATACGTAGACCCATATCATCATACCCTTTTTAACATTGAATCCTGTTTTGTGAGTTGCAACTATTTGGTGTGTAATCGTTTTAACACCTCTCTATTTTACGTATCGTGTTACTGAGCACTTGATGTAAATTTTATTTTCCACGATTTGATTCATTTAATATTTGCAAAAAAAAAGTTGCAAGGCGCACATGCCTTGCACTTTTTAGTGGGCCTTAAGCATTATTGTTTGTATTTTTGTATAGAAATTTTCAGTCACAAATGGTTATTAAACTGAATTTTTCACTATAAACAACTGCATATACGTTCAATTTTATAATAGAACATCATGATATCAACTATTTAAACTTCATTGCCTTAGACAACTGTATTAAGCGATGATATATCGAGAAATATTCTACATTCTAATTTTTCTGTATATGGTTACATTATTCATCTGTTTGGCATCTTTTTTTGGACAACCACAATTGCATTCGCCCTTCGTCGAATAGTCATTAAACACAAATTAGACGTAGAATAATTTGGGTCTGTTTTTCACTTGTACGTCAATGGAACCTCTCTTTCCATGACTGTGATTTACATACTAGCTGTGTTTGTTATATTTTACTATTTCTGTTTGTCAATAAAACCAATTTAACAAGTGATTTTATGCGTACAACGGATCTACTGAAACTCTTTTTCTTAAAAAAATTTGAAAAAAATGTATTTCGCAGAGAAATTCGTTTAAGTTAAGACATAAAAAAACAACCTTGTGCACGATTAGCCTTTGGAAATGCAATGGAATTGAATAGGCTCAATTCCTTTGTTTTACCATCACATGTCACTTTTTATTTCTCTTGAAAAATAGAAACTACATAATGCTTAGTTAAGGTAGAAATTTTTAACAGAAGCATGACATTAATTTTCTAGGGCTGCTTGATGTTTAAGAGATTTAACCATCTTATTTACAAGAAAAATGGTTACAATTCTTTCCTTATGAAAGCATAGAATCACAATATCTATTAAATTAGTTACGACCGTGTATCATTTCTTTTAGCATATGTGTTGCTTTCTTTCGAAATACTGTATTGATTTTGGTTGACTTTGACAGCAGCATGAACCATCCAATGTGATTCAACTCATGTAAGTTTCGATTTTTTTTCAAGTATGTTTATGATCTAAAAAAATAAAAACAAAAAATTCTTGTGGCATATCCTTAATTAAACATCAAATTATGCTTATTGCACAAATTGTTAATACAAATTGTGTGTAGCTGGAGCTAAGGAGTTTGTTGGACGCCTTTGAAGCTGGTGGTGATTTTCATTCTAGGACTGCCATGAATATGTATAAACGTGTTAGAAATGCTGATGAGAAAAATGAGGTCCTTCTTGAGTGGCATCCTCAACCTGGTAAGACCAAGCCTCTTGTTCCTCTTCTGAAGGATGTGTTTGCTGCTGAAAGATGGAAAGCAAAAATGCTTCATATTTGTATTGCACATGGAAAAACTCATACTGGGATATCACGAGATTGGAAGGTTTCGGTCAATAAAGCTAAAGAGATGGTGAAAAGATCGTATAAGGATAGGAAAAAAGTGATAGAATGGCAAAAAAGCGCAAATTTGAAGAACATAAATACAGGCGTGTCACAACATTACTTGGACATGCACATAATTTTCCATCAATGGCCAATGCCAGCTGTAGTCAAAGGGATCACACTGAACGAGATGCTATTGATTTGGTCAAAGAATTTGGATCTTGTGTTAGGCTATAGTGTGTATAGGTATCATAATTATATCTTCGCACGGTTTTTTGGGATCCTTAAAGCATCTATACCAATTCTTGTTATACAGAGGAAGCAAAGAGACTTGATAAAGAATTAAGACAGATCACAAAAGGAAAAAAAGCTGTACATAGCTAAGATTTTGAGAAGGTATCCTCTCTTTTCAAAATTTATGGATTCATTTTTTCCCTGTATAAATACAAGGACAAGTGATATTTTCTAGATATCAAAAGCCCAATATATGCATGACTTAAACCGTTCTTTTCTGGCGCTGATTACATTACACTGAAATATTTCATGTTGGCCTATCTTGTTAATAATATTAAATTCACAGAAAGAACTCTAAATGCATCATGCTCAGTTCTATTCGCTGTTGTATGAAATTGGCCAGTCCTTTAAATTTCCGTTAGTTTCTACCATCATAAATGGATTTTGTTGTATGCAGTTACAAAAATATATGTTGTTTCAGCCATCATCAAGTTACGTTAATACCATTTTACTAATATTTGCTTAGACATTGTAAATGAAACCATTCACTTTAGCTAAAATCCATCAAACTCATGTTCAGGGAAGCGTAGCAGATGTTGCAATGTGTGCAATGCCGGAGATTGACAGAACCCTCGATTGAAAGAGCTTGGGGGTAAATTACTACTTCAGATACATAACGAAGTGATACTAGAGGGGCCTGCATAATCTGCTAATGAAGCCAAAGCAATAGTTATTTAATGCATGGCCTAACCATTTGACGGTAGAAGAATACTATGGTTCGATCTCTCTGTTGATGCTAAATGTGCTAAAAAGTGGTATGCTGCAAAGTAAGAGTAAAATTTTGCGAGTGATTGCTGCAATTTGGCAAATCGTTGCAGTAAAAGATGGGTTAACTATTCTATGTATATATTTATATATATCACTCCAATTTGGTTTTTGAAGAATTTTTCCATATGGGGGTAACTACCAAATTGATTCAGTTTCTTAGAAATTAGACGTGGGAAAGAAGGATTGATATCTTTATAAATTATGAAAATGCTCGCTGTGTTTGATGTGACGGTGGAAAACTGTAACAACCAGAATTTTTGAACTAATTTAAAATTTTTATTTTAGCTATTTTAATGGGTTTTGAATATTTAAAATGATTTATTTTAAATAATAATGACTAAAAATTTATTTAAATTTACTGGAGAGGGGTAATGCTAGACATTATTACGATTCTTATATCACGCTGTTATAATGCCGAATTTTTCTGAAATTGAAATGTATAAGGCTTTTATATAAATGGTATATACAGTTTTCATAAAAAGAAATTGGAACAAATATTCATTTACAAGTCGGACAGCTTGTTTATGCACATCTATTTAACTGCAATTGATTGGGACGGTAAATTTTACACATCGCCCAACTACACAAATAATAATCTGTATTGGTTAGTTGAAACCCACACGGGTATTGGGATGATATTTGACATACACTAATCACAATATTTAGTTGTATGTCAACCGATTGGTTGACAGACTGTAATAAGAGTTATTTATTTATTTTAATGCTTATACGGTTGTAGATTGCACTTTGGGTGTTGTTTGAATTTTTAATGATTGTTTATCATCATTGTTGAATACATGCGAGGTATGAAATTCATATAACCAAAATTATATGGTAATTGATGGAGACGCATTTCGATTCAGAATATAAACGGATATTTTTATATAACATTCAAAGAAGAATTAAATTATGATTTTGATGTCCGATTTTGGATGGACACACAAATATTGAAATGTGAAGCTGAGTTAAGTAGTTAAACGCCATTTTAACTCGAATGGGTTATCGATTTTATTCATTTTATAAATGGATACGAAAGGGAAATGAATTTCAAATCAGATATTTTGAAAATATTATCATTTTAAATTTCTTAATGATAAGGAATATTCAATTTTGATTTAGAATTGAAATTGATGTTGGAATCATTTTTAAAATGAATTTATTAAAATATGTTTTAAATGGAAATCGACGATACTGTTCGCGAATTTCAACCATTGACTTCAACTTGATGTTACCGGAGATCCGACCATCGAGTTCTCATAAAACTGGAACTATTGGGTTTGTATCGGAAAGATATTTCCAATGAATATAAGAGATTTAAATTTGAATGGCTGGATTTCAAATTATGTCCAAATCAATTTTAGAAAAAGTCACTATGGATGCAGTTTGGTGGCATTATTGGAATCCGACTGTACGGACCTTAATAAAATTATTAAAAATATGGAAAATTTGTGCTAAATCATAATAAATGATTTGGAAAGATTTAGGATTAAAATTCCAATTTTGAAAAGATAAAAATATATTTTTATCGAAATGAACTAGATAATAACTAGAATAAAAATCCAATTATTTTTAGAATTAATAAATTGGATTGAAAATAGGTTTTAAAATAACGAGAAATTTCCAACGTATGAAATTGAAAGGATTTAAATGGAAATAAGTTTTGGAATATTTCGATATTGGATTCCATGATTATAAGGATATTGTTGAGGAATTTGGAAGATACAGATATCGTTATTCCCAATACGATATCCGTTGGTTTCAAAATCAGATATTGTATATAAGCCAGTATTATTTCTATTCAGAGTCTTATATTCAATATCAAATTGGATTTTAGGGTTTGTCGTGAATGGCATCTTTAATAACACT